>CAIGQV010001633.1:16432806-16552383 GCA_903798115.1 Danio jaintianensis | reverse complement strand
GATAGATAGATAGATAGATAGATAGATAGATAGATAGATAGATAGATCTATTAATAGATAGATAGATAGATAGATAGATAGATAGATAGATAGATAGATAGATAGATAGATAGATATTAATAATAGCGGTGCGGTGGCGCAGTGGGTAGCGCTATCGCCTCACAGCAAGAAGGTCGCTGGTTCGAGCCTCGGCTGGGTCTCCGGGTGCTCTGGTTTCCCCCACAAGTCCAAAGACATGCGCTATAGGTGAATTGGGTAAGCTAAATTGTCCGTTGTGAATGGGAGTGAAGGGGGTGTTTCCTAGTGTTGGGTTGCGGCTGGAAGGGCACATAAAATAAAATGTAATATAAAATGTGAAAAATGTAGTAAGCCGGAAAAGTTATCATACGTTTTAATTTAACAATTTAATTTAATACGTGGCGACGCGGTGGCGCAGTGGGTAGCACGTTCGCCTCACAGCAAGAAGGTCGCTGGTTCGAGCCTCGGCTGGGTCAGTTGGCATTTCTGTGTGGAGTTTGCATGTTCTCCCCGTGTTCGCGTGGGTTTCCTCCGGGTGCTCCGGTTTCCCCCACAAGTCCAAAGACATGCGGTACAGGTGAATTGGGTAAGCTAAAATTGTCCGTAGTGTATGTGTGTGAATGAGTGTGTATGAATGTTTCCCAGTGATGGGTTGCAGCTGGAAGGGCATCCGCTGCGTAAAACATATGCTGGATAAGTTGGCGGTTCATTCCACTGTGGCGACCCCAGATTAATAAAGGGACTAAGCCGAAAAGAAAATGAATGAATGAATGAATTTAATACGTTTTAACATACACTTTAACATATATAATGTGTGTGTGTGTGTGTGTGTGTGTTTGTTTGTGCATGTGAAGTATTCTATATTACATAGTACATAAAAATTATATTATGAAATAAATATTATAATATTACATTAATTAATATAATATTATAATATTGTTATTGGGCGGCATGGTGGCGCAGTGGGTAGCGCTGTCGCCTCACAGCAAGAAGGTCACTGGTTCGAGCCTTGGCTGGGTCAGTTGGCATTTCTTTGTGGAGTTTGCATGTTCTCCCCGTGTTCGCGTGGGTTTCCTACGGGTGCTCCGGTTTCCCCCCAAAGTCCAAAGACATGCACTTTAGGTGAATTGGGTAAGCTAAATTGTCCATAGTGTATGTGTGTGAATGGGAATGTATGGGTGTTTCCCAGTGATGGGTTGCAGCTGGAAGGGCATCCGCTGCATAAAACATATGCTGGATAAGTTGGCGGTTCATTCAGCTGTGGCGACCCCAGATTAATAAAGGGACTAAGCCGAAAAGAAAATGAATGAATGAATGTACTTCTTATTATTTTTTTTGTATTTATTTTATTTTATATATTTAAAAAAATTAAGATTATTTAAAAAATAAACAGTTACATAGATAGTTGTGTGAAACACATAATAATAATCTAAACATATAATAATGTACGTATAATAATAATAATAATAATATAACCGACTCATTACAGTGTGTGTCTGTGTGTGTGAAGTATTCTGTTATATAGTACATTACCATCATATTATGATATATATAAATATTATATTAATTAATATAATAATATTGTTAATATTACTTTTGCATTTATTTTATAAACAAACATTAAAAATAATAAAGAATATGGAATGAATAAATAATAATAATAATAATCATAAATCCCAACAGTCCAGTCTCCATAGGGTTCTGCTATCACTTCTCAGCTGTCTGGTTTAGTGAGAGATTTAATATCGCCACATAAATCATGGCCATACCCTAAAGTCAGACTTGAGCTGAAGGTAACAGAGCCCAGAGTGTCGACACAGGTATTTAAATGCTGTAGGTGGGAAACTGTTATCGCATAACCCCTCATGTTTACTTAATTTGTTTCATAATTTATAATTGACTTCTATTGCTCACCAACATGTATTTTTGCTTAAGAGCAGACCACCAGAGAGGACTGGTAAACAACAGAGTTTTTGTTCCAGCAGTAGCCCCCCACTGAAAGCTGAGACTTTTTTTAATAAAGAAAACCTGTTTTTCTCATTACAGGCAGGAAAGGTCTCAAGATGACCACCCTTGCGATCGACTTTTCTCTCGGAGGGACCACTTCACTTTTGGTTTCACAGGAAATTGTTTTTGGAGAAAATAATTCTGGCTCTAATAATGCATGATAACTGCTTTATTATAAGCCTTTGGCAGAAGTATGAAATGAAGATGATCCTATTTTTGATTGTTAACTATACACTTCAAGTGTTTATGTGACAGGAAGCAACAGCGCGCATGATATGGTTTCAAAGAGAGGAACTATTTTCTTCAAAGTTATCCTAAAATATCTACCTCAGCCACCTACACGTGTCAGTCACCAATTCTCCCTGGCTTTCTCTGGTTTCCTCCACACATAAAGCTTTTGTGTGTTTTGCACAGGATCTGAGCATAGACATAGGAAGTTCAAGCCAACCAGGGAATTGTGGGTGGACATGATGTCACAGTAAAGCTAGTGTGGATGATGCAGGCTGACACAGCATTGACTGAGTAGGAAACATTGAGCATCTTTCAACCAGTCACGGAGAGATATATCATTTCATTGCAGGCTAAATGTAAGGTACATAATGAATGTTACACTAGCAAAGCACATGCGTTATGTAACTAGCCATAGCTTTTGGTTCAAATGAAGCTTAATAATGGAACTCACTTTGCTCCAGCAGAACATTACGAAGATTTTTGGTTGAAACCCAGATCCTAAAAAAAACATATACAGGTTAAAAATTTCAAAAATCACACATTTGTAAAAAAAAATATATATACATTTGAGTCAAGATGATGCATTGAGGACTTATGAAAAGAAACAATCGTTCTATGCAAGAAAATTTACAACATTTTTTACAAAATTATTTCTTTAAATCCAGCCTCAAACAGCCCTGTATGATTGACAATCTTGAACACTATCCCTTTAAGATGCCAAAACAATAACAAAAAGTAGTTTGTCATATATAGATCATATATAGATGCTAATAGAAGATATATAGCATCATTCTGTTTGAATAACTATAAGGTTCAGAACAGTATACTCCAAAAAATGCTGGGTTAGGTTAGGTTAAATATGAACAAATCCAACTGCTTGGGTTTGTCCATATTTTTTGTAAAATTTGTATTGAAACAACCCATTAAAATCAAAATTGGCATTCCATCGTCAAAACCACAAAAACAAGATTCACAAGGTTCACATGTGTGATATCAGTCCTAATATTTGAGATAGATTGCACAAAAGTTGACATTAAACACCTCATGATGGAAATATTCCTCGAAAGTGGCCCTGGGAATTTGGCTCATGTTTTATCCAAACAAAATATCAGCCAAACAAAATATAAATAAAAGAGACTTCAACAACAAAACTAAAGCGGGGGAAAACAATCCATGCAACAAAACCATGCAGAAATACTCAAAAAACTGATTGTCATAAATTGAAATTAAGCAAACTATTACATAAATTATATCTTTAAAAGCATAACATAACAGTTATTGTTAAAACATATCCTTTCACAACATGAATGAAATGAATCTGATTAAATTATACACTTTACTTGATTGTTGATGTAAAATAGAATGGTAGATTATGTTGAGAATGCACTGATAATTTTTTTTTGTGTGCATATTCTGTTGTCACTGGGGTGGTACCTTTTCAAAAGGTACACATTTGTAGTTAAAGGGTCCATATTGGTACCTCAAAAGTATATATTAGTACCAATTTTTTTAAAGGGTAAAACTTTTGTACTTTTTAGGTACTAGTATGTACCCTTGAGGTATTAATATGGACCTTTTAGGTACAAATTTTTACCTTTTGAAAAGGGACCACCCCAGTGACAGCTCGCGTACCTTTATTTCTGAGAGTCTAAAAGGTTTAAATGAAATCTGTAATAAACACCGAATTCCAAAACACTGGTGTATAGACACTAAACACCCAGGAATAATTCATTCATTCATTTTCTTTTCAGCTTAGTCCCTTTATTAATCTGGGGTCGCCACAGCAGAATGAACCGCCAACTTATCCAGCTTATGTTTTACGCAGCGGATGCCTTTCAAGCTGCAACCCATCACTGGGAAATACCCAAACACTGCCATTCACACTCATACACTACGGACAATTTAGCTTACCCAATTCACCTATAGCGCATGTCTTCGGACTTGTGGGGGAAACCGAAGCACCCAAAGGAAACCCACGCCATCACGGGGAGAACATGCAAACTCCACACAGAAATGCCACTGACCCAGCCAAGGCTCGAATCAGCGACCTTCTTGCTGTGAGGCGACCGCACTACCCACTGCGCCACCGCGCCTCACCACCCAGGAATAAATAAATAAATAAACATACTAGCTTGCTGGAGTGCTTGATATCGGCTTCTTGTGTAATCAACGCACAAAGTCACAAAGGAAACTTTCATCAAAACCAGTGGAACTTCAGGAAAGAGACTGATGCCATTAGGGTGCCTGTATATTTTTTCAACCTTGATCAAGGACTAAGAGCACTACTTCCCAGCAGCAACTTCTAAGAATCAAGGAAATGGGATCTCCACAGTGTTCCTCTGAAGCCAAATCCAAATCACACCCCACTTACTGGGGCTTTGCCTCTGATGAGTGATGTCTCACTGTAATTAGTTTCCTATGAATGTCCTCACGGTCACCAGCCTATACAAATGCCCCAAAGACAGACGGATTTTACTCTAACATAAGTTGTGAGCAGAGGAGTTCACTGCACTTCTATAACCGAATGATTGCGTCGAGAAATGGGCCAGGCATTATTCTCATGATGTGCATGATATTTTCTAATTTGGTCTGAAATCCACAGAATTTGTTAAAAGTCAATATTTATAATATATGTTGTTCTCCACATTCTGGCAAAAAATGCGCTGACCCACCAGGGCATGAACTCAAAATCTCTGAAGGTGTCCTGTGGTATCTGGCACCAAGATGTTAGCAGCAGATCCTTTAAGTCTTGTAGGTTGTGAGGTTGAGCTGTCATGGATTGAACTTGTTGGTTGAACACATCCCTGACATGCTCACTTGGATTGAGATCTAGGGAACGTGGAGGCCAGAGCAACACCTTGAACTCTTTATTCTTTAAACCATGTCTAAACAATGTGGGCAGTGTGGCAAGGATCATTATCCTTCTGAAAAGACACCACATCCACTAAGGAACGGCATTGTCATAAAGGGGTGTACTTGGTTTATGGTTGATGGTTTCCAGCAGAGCTTTGCCCAAAATGTCACACTCCCTTTAACTTACATTTCCAAGTAAATGTGTATACAGATGTCCATGTGATAATAATGAAAATAGAACCAAGAAACCTATCTCAAAAAATGTAAGTTCATTGGGTACCTAAGGGCCGGCACACCGGGAAATCGAAGATGAAATGCACACAGTACATATATGTCTGATAATCTAATAATACATATTGTTTGAAAACATTTGAAAAATGTGAAATTACAGCCGGCTTCTTTGTGTTCCTTCTTGACTTTAATTGTTTACTTGGTTACGTCACTTCCGTTTTAGTCCTTGCTGAATAACCAAACAGAGCGCTGTCTTCAGTCAACAGCCAACAGAGATTCTACATGCAGAATCGGTTCAACTCAATCTGATGTTAACCCAACGAGAGATGACATGTGGAACAGACCAAACCAGCTACCCAGACCGATGATGACCGAAGGCCTGCTGCTGTTCAACGAACTTAACACCTGGACCCCCCTTGAACAATTGCTGACTGGGAGCAATCCTGCAAGCCTTGCTCTGTCAGAGATATCCTGACCAGTCACCTTGACCCAGTCTTATCGAAGTGTTCAGATCTCCATTCTTACCCATTTCTCATGTATCAAAGATATTAATTACAAGAATGGATGTTTGTTAGTCATCTCGATATGTGGCCTTGTTAGAAGCTATTATTTTGGCTCATCAGTGTACATTTTCTTTCATTAGACAAAGTAAATATACCGTTTACTGTTAGCACATATAAAAAAGAAAAACAATGAAAAAAGCAAATGTGCACAGCCAATTAGTCAGCCACAGAACTACAGACAAAATGAGCAATAGGAACCATTACATTCTCAAAACAAAGCATAAAATGAAATACAAACAAGCACAATGCAAATAAAAGAAAATGTGCCCACGAGTAAAACAATGAACAATTTTCTATTTCTGATTCCTTCTAAATTACATTTATTTTTACTCAAAGCTTAGCACGTAAGCCTCCGAGTTCCAGCGTTCCCGTAAAATGGTTTTACTGTGAAATGGGCGGATGTTGTTGAATTATGTGTGCTTTGAAACAATTTAATGTGGTCTTACAGCTCTGTTATTTATAGAAGGCGAGCTTCTGAGTGCGTTCCCGAGGTCGTGTTTATTTTGTTTCTCAGGGAGGGTAAAAACATTCCCCTCCAGAAGTTTTATAAAGTCTTTCACTCAAAGACAGCGAAAGAAACTTGAGACAATGGGACACTGTTGCACAGACAGTGGGATGCTCTGTGACCTTGCCCATGATCTCCGCTTCCCGTGCTGGGAACAGAGGATGTCTGAGATCATAGCCCAACAGACAGCCTTGCATCCCCCTCAGCACACCACAGGCCACCGCACTTGGCTCAATCTCCAGCTTGCGATAACATCCTAGGCTAATTCCTCCTGCAGACTTCACATGAGAACCACGTGTGGGGCGAGACGACAACCAACGGAGCATCTCTTCAGCCAATCGCCCCACCTGAGAACATCTGGCCCTGGGCAGAACAACCCACAGCTTTCATCTGGCCTTGAGAAGCAAGGGGGTGGAAAGAGTGAGTTTTTCATACTGTAAATATGGACAGTCTCAGACGGCTCACTGTTTCCTCAAAGCGTCATCGGCATTAGAGTACACTATGTCTGTTGGGATCAGGCAGCTCTTTGTTTTGCCAAACTTGGTGCTTTGAATTTCTTTTATCCAACCATATACAAAGTAGTGGTCTCAGAGAGAAGGGAAGAAACACCAAAACTGTTCTCAAATCAGCTTTCGTATTTGCTAGCAGCACCTGTCATGACAGTAAGCTCATTCAGAAGGTGTCTGTCCTAGACGTCTGGGATGGATGTGTCTCATTTTTTTAAGCTCTGTCGCACAGGATGTTGGGTTGGACAGCAAATGATTTTGTTGTTTCTAAATTTTGAGAAGGGTCCTGCCAAGTGACCCAAGACTGGTTATGTAGCCTGCTTGCTTGAATAGCATGAAGCCAGATACAACACGGGCTCATTCACACAAAATGTGTATTCATGCAAATCAGTAAATACCAAAAAAAAAGCCAGGAGCTTCCTGGATTCCTGAATTTAAAACAGACATATTTATCCTGCTATATTTAGGGTTATTGGCCGGTTCTATTAAAAATGAAAGTAATAAAAGGAATTTTCATAATGTTTGGTACCATTAACAATTCACTTGTCTATTTTTCCACCAATGAGGGTGGAGCATTATATAAAAACAATGTAAAAGAATTCAGCTGGAAACATCGTACAAATGGGGGCTTTCCTGATGACAAGGGCAAAAAGGAGGACTAAATCACCTATTTCAATTTATTAACATATCAACAAGGCTGAAAAAAGAACACAGTGCCCCAGACAAAAGCAACTGGTAAATGGCGTAAACATGAGCATTCTGAATCTATAAGTCTATTACACTGTTCTGCTGGTGTTTTGTATGGCATGATTTTGCCAAAGCAATGTACACTTACATCAATGCTAATTAGGGGATAATTTAGGTTGCTCAATGCACACAGTACTATTAACATTTCCCAGTGCCAATGGTGCAAACATGCCAAAGTGTGGGTACTTCTGCCAATAGTTTTAGGAACTATGAAAAAGTTCATCAGGTGACAATGCAGCATAGTCATTGAAGTTTATTCTCAAAATAATGAGTTTGTATTTTTGGTGAAACAATAATATAGAGTACAACCAGTAAAAATACATTTCCAAGCTAAGGCTTCTGATGAACATTTATGGGTTTCTTTTTACAGAATCAAATATAGAGTATAACCAGTGAGAATCTCAAATGAAAGACTCTGTTAAGAACTTGCTATTTCCACAAACATTTGTAAATCATTTAGAGCCATTTTTTAGCTATGTGAGACACTTACTGAACCACAAGTCATTAATTTCATCATGTTAAACATTGATGCTGTGTTACGTGTCAGGCTTTTAAAAACGGAGTTCTCCAATACTTCAAATCCAACTCTGCTTTAATACACCTGCCTGTAATTATCAAGAACTAATCATAATTTGGCTTTTTCTCATATTATATTTCTTTATATTCAATGTACTGTTTCCGTGTCTGTCCAGTATATGTGAATATGAGGAACATGAATGTTGTCAGTTGCTAAGTATCTAGCCATAACAAGACCCCGATCCCACAAACATGTTTTTTGCGCAATGTTTTAGGCGTCTTTTTAAAATGGTTTTCTATTGGCAGTGAGCATTTTGCCCGCTGTTCATGCATCCTGGGTGCCTCACGTTCTAACTGCCTGCTGCTGGAGTTTGCCTCAACTTTCTAGTATGCCTAATAAGACCTTGATCAACTGGTTCAGGTGTGTTTAATTAGAGTAGGAGCTATAAAATGCAGGACAGCAGTAACCAAGAGCAGCAATGGACACCACTGGTTTTGAATGCCAACCCTTGCTCAGATGTTGTTGTTTTTTTACAAAACATCAAATAACTAAAGAATAATGTTGCCAGGTCTGTTTTACTTTACACTTGAACTAAACCATATTTCAAACTAATATTTCATCCTGAAGATTAAAAAAAATAATAATAATTGTTAAAAGAACCATTAATGAGTCATCATAATCATTTAACTTGGTTTCTCACCCCTGGCTATTTTTAAGAGTCTAACACCCTATGAATTTGTTCTTCTAAATGATATGGACTGGCTAGGCAAGCAGAATAAGTGAGCATTTGCCCTTGGCTCCTAGCGGCCCATCCTCTGCCAGCACTGCAGTGTCCAGTCAGGCCTACAGTAGCACCTAAGCTAGGCCTGTGTTTGGTTTGGGAGCAGGGAAGTTTGGTGGGGCAGTAGGATTTGGTCTGGCCGGCATAGCCCTCCCCCTTCAAAAAAAGTCCAGAGGCCTGCGGCCTAGACACTGCTGCCATTCAGCTGCCCCGCGTGCTGGGGATAAAGTTGGGATTGTTTGTCAGCGGACTGCAATGTGAGGAATGCAGAGCTCCAATTCCCCTCTGGGAAAGGAACATCGAAGGGTGGACATTCCGTCCTTTTCTCTCTCTCTCTCTCTATCACCCTGGCTCTCTCTATCCAACCCTCTCACTCTCCAAATCACTATTTTTTTCCCCTCAGGAGTGATCCATTTACCACGTCCAGCAGCAGCCTCAATCATAACGGTCGTGACAGAAGTGGAATAACAGATCGGATCTCTCCCTGGTGAGCTATTCTGAGTTCCTAGCAACAGTGAGCTTAGAGGCCCACAAGCTCCTTCACATGAGGATTCCATATCCACAGTCCACCCCACTGGCATTTCCTCGCGCACTCCATCATTCCCTGTGACATCACATTCCTGTCACACACACACACGCAATTTCCTCCTTGTATAAACGCATTGCACTCTCAGCACCACTGGCTTTGCAGCTTGACATATAGGACCATTGACAAGGGGCGACATCCTTTATGAATATTTTCCTGAGCTAAACAAACTCTGCTGAGATTTTTAAAGCTCCCTTTGATGTTTCTCCCCACAAATGAGCCCACAGATCTGCAATGAGAGGCTGATACGAGGAGAACTTTCTTTCTAGCTTGTTTAGAAACCACATAGCCCATAAAGAAAGATGGTGCCTGCTCATTTGTCGGCCCACCGGGTCAGTCTAATGATTTAGACCAGTAGTAGCATGTGTTAACCTTTAATTCCCATATACTGATGTCACTTTATGACAATCCTGACTACCAAAACAGTTTAATTAAAAACACCTACTGCAGTCTGACTACATCCGCTCTTCTGGCCAGCTGTGAGCTCACATGGTTCAAAACCACAACTGGTACGCCGGCACTGCCAATACTCAAAGGCTGGAGGACACATTACACCAGGTGCTTGCAAGGTCATGGCCATTTCACTTTATTGGATTATAAAGGGAGGATCTAGCTTATATTCTTATACTTACATAGCATATGTTATGCTTATGCTCTATTATTGTTTAGGTGTTACTTAACATTGTTCATGTCCATTTATAGTATCTTACTATCAATTCACAGTCATCTTTCAGTCATCTTGTAGCCTATACATCAGATTAATATAAGTAAATATAAAGTAAAATAGCCTATATCTTATAAATTATTGTTTATCATAATTTTATGTTAGATAAGCAATGTTATATAACGTTAAAGTGATAGAACAACAGTGAAAAGTCGCTGATGAAGGCTATGGTGCAACTGCAAGACTTACCTCGTAAAACAGCTAGAGGGCGTGTCCGAAATAAAGTAAGTGTGCGTTTTCAGATTTGCTTCAAAAAGCTAACAGCCATATAGCTATAATAGCCAACACGCTACTTTTGTTCTTCCACCGTTGCCAAAATAGGGACTAAGTCTAAGTCAACACGACGATGCTAGCCGGCGTAATAACGCACATCCGAACTGAATGCAAAAACATTTGCCAGTACGACTGTCCTACTTGTGTAAGTCACTGAGGTTTGCTAACGCCAGAGCAATGCAAGAGCGCACATTTAAAATAGTTTTAGTACATTAGATATAACGTACAGAGAGGTAGCCTACAACCGAATAAAGCTACTATTTAGGCTAACGTTACTGAAGATAAGCTTCACTGTCGTTAGTTCAGCGTTGAGACGCGCGAGAACCACACATGCGCACATTTGAACGCTTGTTGAGCATTAGAAACAAAATACATAAGACAGCTTCTCTAACATTTCATTGATTTCAAATATGAAATGTATTATTGTAATCTTTGTTTACAGCTTTAGAAAATCAGAATCTTTAATAGTTCAAAGAGAGCGTTGTATACATGACGAAATGACTACCTGAGAGGCATTTTAAACATACGACACTGAGGCAAAACGCTTCCGTTAAAGAGACGTCGAATATGTCAAAATAGTGCACATGCTGGCAGCATGTTGACAAAGTGCTTGCGTCTGCATTCACATATTTGCTTCAATGTTTTTGACCTTAAATTACTAGCTTTGTTATTGGTTTTGGAATACAGCTAAAGGGTATGTTTTTTATGATAATGTCGACCAAACTGCTTCTGTGCAATGTGCAAGAATTTCAGGTCTTACATATTTAAAAGTCAATGACGCTTAAAAATGTAGCATGTGTCAACAAAAATTAGCTACATTCACATATTTTGGTCAACTTTTGGGCCTACAGCAGGTGCAATTTCTGAGGTAATCTCCAATTGTGAAGCAGCACTGCCCGTAGACCTGACCTTCACAGAGAAACTATGCAGGGTTGAGCAAACTAACGCATTCAAAACAAAACTAATGGTATTTACAAGTTGCCATATCAACCCAATATAGAGGAAAACTGTGACAAACTTTGAAGATGTTTTTGCAAAACCATAGCAAATATAAATTTGGCTGGAGTAAAATTTTCACATTCATTTAGTTGTGTGTGTGTGTGTGTGTGTGTGTGTGTGTGTGTGTGTGTGTGTTTTGTAGATCAGATGACATTTTAAGCTGCCATAAGGTCATATTACAATGTGCCCCACCTTGTCACATTTCACTTACCATTTTTAAATAGTGAAAATAATATAGACTGTAATAATAAAAATGTAACATTGATTTATATTTGATACAAATTATACCCTGAACCCCATGTGGATTCACACAAAATCAGAGAGTCAAATAGTAATAATAATAATGTGTGGGTGTTGTGCCCCGCTCTCCCTTACATCTACATGATTCTTAGATAAACTAAATTATGGGAATTGTGTTAGCAGCAGGCATGTTAAAACTTGACCCACTAATGTAGAGGATGTGTCTTTCTTTCTTCCAGGCATTGTTTCAGTGATTTGACAGCAGTGTCTCAGCAGATAGACATCGGGAGCTGTGCTGACTGCGAGAGTTTGCAGAGTTGACCAGCAGTTCTGCCGAGGGTTCACTGCCTGTGCTTTATGACCCGAGTCAGCAGCTCATGCCAGACCAAAGACATCGGAGTGAGTAAATAGCCTATCAATAGCCTTCCTCCCTCAACGGTTTGCTCTTAACTCTCAGACCACACATTACTGAACGCACATGCCGATCTCCAGACCGCCATCAAAACTGTCCACATATATAACAACTACTTAATATCTTAGGTCATAGTGAGATTTAATGTGACGGCACTGGCCTAAAGTATTTTAGAAATGTCTGTCCTGGATTTTATTGCTAGCCGTTTTGTTTTTCAGATGTACTTTTTAAAGTTTTGCTTTTTAACAGTTTATATTAAGGTTCAAGTAGCTGCATTAGTACATTAGCTCATACTAAACAATAGTTAGAAATGATATTTATCAAACTGTTTATTAATCTTTGTTAAAAATTGTTAATAAAAATACAAAAGTTCATTTTAAGTTCATGTTAGCTCAAGTGGGTTAAAACATCGGAGAACACTTTTATCATTAATTATGACTTTTGTCTTAATAAAATTGTCTACTTTACCTGCATATTAAAAGTTAGCAAGGTAATTGTTATAGTGGTTAGGTTTAAAAAATAAATTAAAATAAAAAGCCAATAAAAAAAACAATTTCAAAGGACGAATTGGTTTTCATACACTCTTAAGTGTTACCATAAGATTATGAGATTAATAAATGATTTAGAAGTATCTAGAAGTTCTTTGTTCTTAGTTTATGTAACCGTAAATTAAACCTTATTATAAAATGTATATTTTTTTTAATTTCAGCTCATTGTCAAATTCATTCATTTTCGGCTTTGTCCCTTTATTCATCAGGGGTCTCCTCAGCGGAATGAACTGCCAATTTATCCAGCATATGTTTTTCACAGCGGATGCCCCTCCAGCTGCAACCCAGTACAGGGAAACACCCATACACTCTCACATGCACACACAAACACTACGGCCAATTTAGTTTATTCAATTCACCTATAGCGCATGTCTTTGGACTGTGGGGCAAACGGGAGCACTCTGAGAAAACCCACGCCAATACGGGGAGAACATGCAAACTCCACACAGAAACGCCAACTGGCCCAGCCGGGGCTCGAACCAGCAACCTTGTTGCTGTGAGGTCATTGCCAAATAAGTGTTTTATATTTCATTTAGTTTAACTTGATGAACTACAATTAATAAAATCTGAATTTATAAAAACTTTATAGACCAAACAGACCAAAACCCAACAAAACGACACAAGAAAAATTTATTATTAAAATTAATTTAACAAAAACTTCTAAAAACTAAGTAAAAATTAAGAAACCCTCCAATTGTCACACTTTATTTTAAAGTTTAATTGTCGCAATTAACAAACCATTCACCATGACTTTTGCCTCAAACTCCGTATTTGCTGCTTATTAATAGTTAGTTAGTAGTTGAGTTTAGGTATTGAGTAGGGTTATAAACAGATTATGTTCATGTAGAAGATGTACTTTATAAGTACTAATAAGAAGCTAATAATATAATAATAGCATGCTAATAAGCAACTATAGTTAATATGCTACTATGACATTAAAAATAAAACGACTATCATTACTACTCCAAAAACATAACAAACGTAACATCAGAAATAGTAATACTAACAGATTAATATGAGATACTTTGTAAGTTTAAAGCACACCAGGAAAAAAAAAACTCAACACATTATAATAAGTGACCTACCTTTTGTGGACTGCGCATCTTCAAGTTACAGCTTTATAGCATTCCTTCAAAAAATAGGACTTACTTTGGTTTCTTTCTATGAAAAGAGGCTCACCCTTTTCATTTCTTTCCTTTCTTTCCCCTGCCCTCATTCAAATCACCAAACATCTGATAACTTTGTCTTGCCCCCTGAGGCTTCAGTACACACGTCCTGCATTCCACTCTTGAATTTATGGTTTCGCTGTGCCATTTCTACAACACTTTTCTGGATACTTATTTCAGTGATGCTCAGTTAATAACATTGGTGTTGGGTTTGACAGAAAGACTTTGTGTTAAAGTCCTCCATTTATACTTAAAGTGGTAGTTCGCCTAGAATGAAAATACGGTCATCATTTACTCTACTTGTTTAAATTATGTTTGCATTTTCTTCTGTTGAACACAAAAGAAGATATTCTGAAGAAAGCTGGGAACCTGTATCCATTGACTTCCATAGTATTTGTTGTTCCTACTGTAAAAAACAATCTTGCTAACTTAACTTTTTAGTTGAATCAAATGAACTTTTGTAGTCATCACAACTTACATCAATCAAACGGACTAAAATATTAAGTTAAAATTTGTATAACTTAAAAAAAATTGTTGAAACCTTATTAACTTAGTAGTAGTAGTAGAGAACTTTATTAATTCCTGCGAGGGGGAAACTCATCTGCTACCATTAACATCACAATACAATAAATAATTAAACAACAAATACCACAAAAACAATACACCAAACAACAGTACAACAACACACCATTTGCACCAACTACACATCACAACACAGTAAATAACTGAGCAAAAACAACATATATAAATTACACCACTTCATTAAAAAAACCTAAATCTGTTTGGAGCACCGGGGCATTACTAGTCTTTCACTGAATGAGCTCTAAAGTGTTCTAAAAGTATTATTGGGCGACACGGTGGCTCAGTGGTTAGCACTGTTGTCTCACAGCAAGAAGGTCGCTGGTTCAAGTCCCGGCTAGGCCAGTTGGCATTTCTGTGTGGAGTTTGCATGTTCTCCCCGTGTTTGCGTGGGTGTCCTCCGGGTGCTCTGGTTTCCCCCACAGTCCAAAGACATGCGATATAGGTGTAATTGAATAACTAAATTGGCCGTAATGTATGTGAGTGAATGAGTGCGTATGGATGTTTCCCAGTACTGGCTTGCAGCTGGAAGGGCATCCGCTGTGTAAAACATGGATAAGTTGGCGGTTCATTCCACTGTGGCGACCCCTGATGAATAAAGGGACTAAGGGACTAAAGGGAAAATGAATGAATGAAAAAGTATTATTTAGTGGATGTCCATATTTAAAAACGATCTTTAATTTTGCCCTTGTTCTCTTTTTACAGTCACCTCAAATGAATCGGGATTAAAACCAATAATAGAACCAGCTTTTCTAATAATTTTATTGATCCTGTTTCTATCATCAACAGTCATATTACTCCCCCACTGGCCAGAATTCCCTGATAAAAAACATACAGAAGCTTTCTACTGATACCAACAGAACTTAACTTCCTTAAAAACAAAAGTCTTGACTGTGCCTTCTTAAATACAGCCTCACTCTTTTTTTTTTTTCAATTTAGTTTACTGTCAAAATGGACACCAAGGTATTTGTAAGACTGGACTATCTCTATATTCTGCCCATTAATTGTCACAGGTAATACTGCTTCACTGTTTCTTCTAAAATCAATAATTAACTCCTTAGTCTTCCCCATATTCAGTTTAAGAAAGTTTCCATCACACCATTTGACAAAAAGCTCAACTTCTCTTCTATAGTCTTTGTCATTATTTTGAATAACATTAAGTTAAGTTAAAGCTTGTTTATCAAGTTTGTTGTCTGCAGTTTTTTTCATTAGATCTTTTACAGTGTACTATGGAGGTTAATGATTACAGGTTTTCACCATTCTTCAAAATAACTTCTTTCGTGTCCAACAGAAAAAAAGAAACTCGTAGAGATTTGAAACCACATGAGGGAAAGTAAATAGTGAGTACATTATTTTAATTTTGGGTGAACTATCCCTTTAATAGGGCTGAATTGCACTTGAGGGAAAATGGTTTTGATGATTTGGTGTTGAAGGCGTGCGATTATTTAAAATAAATTAGGTACTACATTGTGAGCCGCAAACACTGTTTAAATGTTTTCGGCAGGTTGTAATTTGAATTTCTCATTAATGGAGATTGATTTTGTCAGAACAGAGCAGACATTATTATTTAAATGGCTCATTAAGGTAGACTGAGTCATCTTTTTAGTTAGACGTTATTAAAACCATTACTTTCATTTGAATTTAACTCTAAACCAGACTAAATTTGAGATGAGATCACTGTCGAAAGGGCTGCATAAGATCAAGAATATTATCCATGATGAGCAAAACTTAAATGGTTTATGAAAATTCTGTCATCATTTACTCACCCTTTACTTGTTCCAAACCTGTTTGGGTTTCTTTCTCCGGTTGGACACGTAAAAAAGAAGATATTTCGAAGAATGATGTCAATGGCTACCGGTTTCCAACATTCTTCAAAATATCTTCTTTTTTTGTTCAGCATTAATAAACTCATAAAGGTTTGGAACCACTTGAGGGGGGTAAATGGACCAAAACAGAATGACACAAGAAAAGTTAATTATTAAAATTAATTTCTACAAAATAATTTTATATATAAACTATACATCATTTTTAAATAATTATTAAACTCACTAAAAACTAAAACAATATCTCCTTAATCTTCCCATTGTCACGCTTTTTTTTTTTTAAAGTTGAATTCTCGCGATTAACAAACCATTCGCTATGACTTTTACCTCAAACTCCCTTTTTGCTGCTTATTAATAATTAGGTAGTAGTTGAGTTTATGTATTGAGTTTGATTAGGGATATAGACAGATTAGGATCATGTAGAAGATGTACTTTATAAGTACATCTCAAAATAATAATATAATAACTAATAATATAATAATAGCATGCTAATAAGCAACTATAGTTAATATGCTACTCTGACAAAAAAAGGACATACTTTGAAGAATGTTGTCAATGGCTACCGGTTTCCAACATTTTTCAAAATATCTTCAACATTAATAAACTCAAAGTTTTGAAACCGCTTGATGGGCAGTAAATGGTAAACTATCACTCTAATTTGTGTTCTCTCCAAATGTCACCCTGTCAGGTTTATGAATGCAGCGAACAATATTATATGAATGGCGAATATGGCACTTTTTGCGATGGCTGTCCGGTTGACCTGCCCTTAGTGATTCAGGGATGAAGACAAGGAGCGCCATTGTTCCAGGGGAAAAACAAGACAGACAGGTATGACTCACGCACATGGATGTTATTGGCATGGGCAGAGGAGAAATATTGCCCAGCCCCACCAAAATATTAAACATCATATTCATTTTCCGTTCACATTTTTCATTTTTACATGAGGCGCACACTGTTAGGCCAAAACATTTTCAATGTGTGGAATATACGGTTGAGTCAAAGGACACTTTGGGACATTTAAGTTGAACAAAATATCAGAGTTTTATAATAAACCAAGTGGAATTTACTAGTTTCTTTTAAACAACTGGTGTCAAGATGATTTTTATTTAGTGCTCAGCAAGGCTGCATTTTTGTACAATTAGAAAAATTTATTTTAAATCTAAATTATTCCTGTAGAGTAAAAATGTTCCGCTAGTCTTCCGCTACATCAGACTTTAGAAATCATTCTGTTCATTTGATGCTTAAGAAACATTAGCAGTGGTTTTTGTGGAAACTGTGATCCATTATTTTGATGTTTTTTGATAAATAGACAGTTCAAAATAATAGCATTTATTTGAAATGTACATTTTCAGTAAGAATGTAGTATTTACTATCAATATAAAGGTGCAATAGAATTGTCACTGGTCAACTGGCATGGCTGTTACAAGAATGCATTGGTCCATTAAGTTTAAATTGTTCTCTGAAATTTACAAAGAAGTATGTGGCTTATGTAAATGCAAAAAGAAGAATGTTGGAAAAAAAACACCATTGACATCCATAATATGACCATATAATGGCTGTTTTTTCCAACATTATTCAGTGTGTCCTCCTTTGTGTTCAACAGAAGAAAGAAACTCAAACCGGTTTGGAACAAGTGGAAGATGAGTGAATAATGACAGAATATTCATTTTTGGATGAACGAAATGAATGTGTTCATTTCAAGTGTTTGTGAACTTAAACACTGTATTTGCTTTGTTTTTTTGGGGGGGTTTTTTCTGGAGTCCAAACATTTTTTGCCATCATTGTATCACTGTAGCAAGAGTGGCTTAGAATAGCATCTCATTTGATAATACATCATTTATTTGTGCCATGAAATGAGCACTCGATGAGTTTTGCCCTCATTTTTGAAGGCAGCCATATCAAGTTACTGCCTTGCATTTTATGTGCCTTTGTGAACACCATTTTGGTATTTATGACATAAAAATTTTTTATTTAAAGGGATAAATTGCTCAAAACTGAAAATTTGGTCATCATTTACAAACTTCATCTTCAGTCTAAAGTAAATAGAGCATAGAAAGTAAACTGAATGCTAGAACCTACTTCAGTGTTTTAATGTTAACTTTCAGGATTTTTTTCCCCTAAAATATGGGTAAAATAACAGTCAAATGTCATTCAGTGTAACATTTATGTAAAAAAAAAATGAAATAATTTTTTTAAACATATGTAAAAGTGATCGCACAGTATGTTTTATTAAATGTTAATTTACTAAAAACTTCTTGCTGAAAAATGAAGGATATTGATAAACTAAAAAAATAATAATAAATTGTTGAGACTTTTAATATGTCATCAAATGATTCTTGTTCTAAATATGCCTGATAAGAGTTCTGGAATGACATTTTAGTCTGTAAATCATTGTATAATGCGTGAGTCAGGAAAAAAAAAAAGGCCAAACGTAAAACTAGATTGCAAACAACAATAGATAACAAAATATCTTGATATATTATATATTACATCACAGGCTAAACAAATGTCACAGCTTGTTGCTACTTGTCCAAAACAAGTCCCAACATGTTCGTGCATGTCTTTATGTACCCGTGCATGACTGTGTTTCTCATCCCTTTGAATTAAACACCAATACCTCATGCTAATTTTTCAAGCCCCGGTCTGACAGGAGCTTGTTTCATCCGTGACACTGTTTGCACTGGACCAGGACGTTACACACGGTTTTACCAACGGCTGTGTTTTTCTTTTAGGTTCCTTAGTCTTTTAACTAGGCAGGTTTATTTATATCCTCTCTTCTAATGTGAGGGAATAAGTGGAGTGTTATTCCCTGTAGTTCTGCTTCAGATTCATGACAGTGTAGTCGCTCCCCTAATGCCTTTCTCAATAGCGTGAGCCAAAAATAAAAAAGGGAAACTTGACCTATGTTTCTCTCTGGCACACTGTAATAAAATATCACTTTCGCTTAAAGGGACAGTTCACTTAAATGATATGATCAAGTCTAAATCATTTGTATGTACAGTTGAAGTCAAAATGATTAGCCCTCCAGTGATTTGTTTTCTGCAAATATTTCCCAAACGACGTTTAACAGAGCAAGGAATTTTTCACAGTATTTTTCTATTACGTTCCTTTCTTCTGGAGAAAGTCTTATTTGTTTTATTTCGACTAGAATAAAAGCAGGTTTTGTTTGTTTGTTTTTTTTAAACCATTTTAAGGTAAATATTATTAGCCCCTTTAAGCAATATATATATATTTTGTTTTCAATTTGTCTACAGAACAAACCATTGTTATACAACGATTTGCCTAATTACCCTAACTTGCCTAATTAGTTAAGCCTTTAAATTGCACTTTAAGCTGAATACTATAGTATCTTGTAAAATATTCTGTACTGTCATCATGGCAAAGATAAAAGAAATCAGTTATTGGAAATGAGTTAATAAAATTATTATGTTTAGAAAATTTTCGTTACGTTAATCAGAAATTGAGGAGAAAAATATACAGGGGGTTGGGGGCTAATAATTCAGGAGGGCTAATAATTCTGACTTCAACTGTATATGAGTTTTTGATTAACTTCTCATTAATTACTGAATGTGGAGAAAAATAATATTACTATGTTTTTAACATGGTATGATTGCATTTGCCCCTTTTAATAAAAAAACTTAAATTAATAAACCATACTAATAGTAACAAATAAGATTATATATAAAATGTTTAACTGATGATAATTTTTAAAAATGATGTTGTTGTGTTTTTAATTTTTTTTCCCTGTTTGAGTTAATGTAATTTAATTAAACATGATGGCTACGTATACTTTTCAAAAGTTTTTGGACTATGATAGAAAATATTACAATAAGTGTTTTTGGCACTTCATTTTACGTGGATCCAAAATGACATGAATGTGAAACTTGAAATGTTTTTAAAATATTTGTTTTACAAAACTGTAAAATATTGGTAACACTTAACAATAAGGTTAATGTTAGTAACATATTTGCTAAGATGGAGAAACAATAAGCAGTACATAAATTACAGTATTTATTCATCTTTGTTAATAGAAATAAAGTCGTTTTTGTTAACCCACAATGCTTTAACCAATGTTAACAAGGATGTCAGATTTGAATAATACATCAATAAACTATGATTTATAAATGCTCTACAAGTATTGTTCATTCTTAGTTCACATTAATAAATACATTAACTGTTAACTAACATCAATAGAACATTATGGTAAAGTGTGACCCATTTTTTCATATATATCTCATATAGAAAATTTTTGGGGGAAATAAATATGTACTTTGATACATTTACAAAAGCTGCTTTCTGTTACTGAAAACTTTGCATGCATATATTTGTTTGACTGTGAAAAAAAAATAAAAAATTCATATAAAATTATTAGATTGTAATAATGAATATCTCATCTCTAGTCTTTTTAAGGATGCTTTTTGTATTTTAGATAGATAATAAAAGTAAAACGTTAATTTTCTCACATCTTATTTTGTTTTTTGTTGAATTGGCTCTGAATTTCGCAATAAGCACTTTATTGACTGATTGTCAATAGGAAGTGGCACAAAAAGGCTCAATAACACAATGGCAAGAAGAGAATTCACACATCACCCCAATTCTTTAAAACTGAAGATGCCAGTTCAGACCTTCTCTTTAAACCGCCAAATCGCTATTAATTAATAAGTCTATTAAAACGATGTAAATGTAGCATAATATAAGTCGCAGCTATAAAACTGACAGTGTCTACTGGTCTGTTGCAATCAATTTAACATCACTTCCTAGAAAACACAGCTCCTTGATGTTTACAAAAATAAATGACATGGATATGGCGTTATGAAAGGAAATAGGATTCGATCTCCAGGGGCAGCATGGGTGGGTTAACAAAACAGCCTTTGTGCGATACCTTTAGTGTCACTGGAAAACAGAGGCCATTGTGCTTTAGAAAGGATCCTTATGGTTCATGTCCTGGAACTGCAATGGATCCATTTCCTCAGATTAAGAGTCAGCGCACATTCAGACCACAATACAGCTTCACTCGCAGTTGCACAACTGACCACTTATACCTCTCAATCTCGTGATAAGTGATTTAGAAATACTCTTTTTTTTTTTTTTTTTTTTTTTTTTTTTTTCAAATCAAAATATACAAATATATGCTAAAAATAGTTGCTAATGCGACATATTTGGTAGACTATAACTTAAAAAAAAAAAAAAAAAAAAAAAAAAAAAAAAAGAGGAGCACATAAAGATGGGTTTTGTGTTTTTTGTTTTTTTTTAATCACATGGAAATACATGCCTCCATCCCTGAAAATAGAGTTTTACAATTAACAAGGAGACAGAAAAAACGTTTTTAGAGAGCACAGGTCTCATTTTTTTTGTACAATGTTTTTAGGCACTTGGAATTGCAACAGCAAACATTCCTTTCTTGACGACGAAAATAAAATATATTTGGTCCATAAAAAAAAAGAAAAAAAAGAAAAACAGAGGTTGATTGAAACCAGTCTGAAAAAAACTAAAAACATATATAGCTTCACAACACAGAACGCAGCCTTCTCTCCCCACTTACATAACCTGCAACAGTTTAACTGAATCTATCATGACTTTGAGAGAAAAAAAAACAACAACAAAAAAAACCTATTTTTTTTCCTGCTACATGTGAAAAAGATCTTCGCTCACTCTGCAGAACAGAATACGTAAGAATAGGCTCAAATCAGACATACAGCAGTGAACAGTCATTCTAATATATGTCACATTTAGCACAAGAGTGCTACAGTCGAGGCATCAAAACCCGGAAGACAAATTTCATAATTCAATTTTTTCAATATTTATGGGGTATTTTAATTAATGGGTAAACGCCTCAACAATACTTGAACTATGTAAACTGCACACATATCTTTAAAAAATTTTAATTAAAATGACTTCAATTTAAATTTTTTGGCTGTGCAATTGACATTGTCATACAAAACATTTAACGAATGTGAAGGTAACCAGTGGTAAGAATTAGTCTTCACAATTTTGACGCTGTCCCAAGAATGCTCTATTGACATTGTTTAAAAAAAAATAATAAAGGAAAAGCTCCTCCAGAACGTCCCTTTTTTTGAGTTTGGAAAAAAAAAAACGTTTATATATTCACTTGCTTGCATATCATCTCCAGCACATGGGGATGTATGAGGGCTTTTCTGTGTCAGTTGCAGGGCAGCCACGTCGGATAGGAACTACTACACGTGTGAACCAGCGGCTGCACGTGAGCGATGTAGTAGTTACTGAAGTTGATGTCTCGCACGTATGGCGCCGGCTGGTAATAACATGTGACGTTGGTAACTGTAGGGATGGCGTTCTGTTCGGCGAGCACCCTTAGCGCTAGCATGGAGATAAGATTTAAAGTCTGCCGTCGCTCGTGTCCCATTAAGCATACAGTACTCTCATTGACCACGTGGTACAACGTGACCAAACAGTCGTACCGTTTGTGCTCCATTCCGGCAAAGTGATTCTGCAGGTACGCCTCCAGTTTTCGCTGCTGCTCCCCGATGTCTGGAAAGTCAATGAAAAACCGAGAGCACATGTACCGCTGGAGCGATTTCATCTCCGATTCGGAAGTGGGACGAAATCCTCGCACTAAAAGGTGGCAGTATTTTAAGAGGCCACCTCCGCGAATTTCTTCAGGGTTTCGTGTTGCGATGGCCTTATTGCACAGATGACCGAGAGCTTCCTCGAAGTCCCCGTACATGCTCTCGCCCAAAACTGTAGGGTGGAAACACTCCGACATGGGCGTCTCCGAACAACGGTCGAACAGAAGAAGAGAGTCCAAGACTATCTGGAAAGAGTCCACGCTGAACTCAAACTGCCGTCTTAGAGAGTCTACGAACTTGAGCTCGACGTTCTTGCCTGTGTTGTTGGAAAGCGAGATGAGGCTCCAGCGGTCGGTGTCGTTGCACACCTTCACCAGTTTCTGCACGTAAGCCTCTTTCAGAGTCAGAGCTGAGATTCGCTCTTTGCTGACGCCTTGAGGCAGGAAGTCCAACAGGCTGTCGAGAACCACGTCCTTTACCACACGGAAAGCCTGGTCGTCTGACAGCGAAACGCCAAAAATCAGGTCCAAGTCTTTGTATCCGAGGCCCGTGTCCTGGTGCAGAACGTGACTGGCAGCTGAACCGTTCAGCCTAACATCTCGAACCGTGATCCCTCGCTCCTCCAAACGTGCTCGGACCACCTGGATAGAGATTAGAGATTAATTGATACTAAATAATGCATGCTTTATACAGTTTTTACATTTAGATTGAGGTTAATTTAACACTAACTTCAAGTGTATTTTTAAAACTGTGCTAACATTTGTGATATCTTCTGATAATCTGAAACTGAATCTCCATTTTTCATATTGTACAGCATAATGTTGTGATGCCTAAATTAATTTAAAATGTATTCACAAAGTCATTTGTTGATAATTCTGCATCTGTTCACTGCGATATAAAGACGAGCATTAGCAAGAACATTAGTTCATATTTCTACTTTTGTGGTCTAAAAAAGAAAAAGAAATCATATGGCATTTGGAGCAACACTAGAGTGAGTAAATAATGACAGCATTTTCATTGCCTGGACTAAGCACTGACTTGGTTGAGCATTTTGAGGTTACTTTGTTCCGCCACCGCTGCTATTAGATAATTACCTTGTTAGCTAAAAAGCCTAATAAGACCTAATTGCTAGGCTTCGGTGTTGCGTAGCCCATCGGCTCTTTGTGGATTTCAGAAATTGCACAGATTTATACATTAATTCCTCATCCCAATGAGAGTCACAGTTGGTCTACAGTGAGTAAGCAAGAAAACATCCGTTCATTTGGAGTTTGTCTCTTTGCTGCTGTGATTTCAAGCTGCATATACACACACAATAAAATATGATTTACTCAATAGTCTCTGGCACCATTAATTGTTAATTTATTAGCAAATTAGAAGTTATTATACCCATGTGTGTTGGCCAAAGATGAAGTCTGCATCAAATTAAATGTATGTAAAATATTATATATGTATATATTATAAATGTTGTTTTAGTGTAGCATAGATTTATGTAAAATGAATAAACATAATTGGTATAAGTGATCATATAAAATTGTAATATAATTAAATTATTAAAAACATATTGCTGACAAACCAAAACATAGTGCTTTGAAGGATAGCAGCAAAATATAAAGATTTAAAATGACAACATTAAATAGGCGTTTAAATAGGCCTAACAATTGCCTACAACTATTATATATTGAATGTGATTTTAGGACACATTCTATCTATTATGTAATAAATTAAAAAAATTTAGAACTGCATTATATATTTTTTTATTTTAATGCGTGATACCCAGTTTTTATTTCTGACAGATTTACACTTTGTATAGTACTAAATATTTCTTTGATTTTACACTATTAATCATCCCCAATATGTTCCTATTAGCTATGTGTTCAAGAGACTGAGTTAAAGTGGATTGTAAAGTCTAGGGTTAATCTGTTTATATGGAGTGTGCAGAGACTGTAGAGACTGACAGTAATGCATCCACAGAGACTCACTTGGGAACATACACCACTGTGTACAGCTGCACAAAACAGCAATACAACACTGCTGACTTAACTACAGAGGCAGCTGTAACACTTCACATGAAGGTCTAATAAATCTCAAATGATAAATGAGGAACACATTCATAAATGCCTAATTCAGTAAAGACCAAAATATTGATTTTGGCACAGCCCACGTTTTATGCACGTCAAGCCGTTTATATTGTCTTGGGACCATTCCGAGATTAAAACGTGCTTAAATCAAACTCATTATGCCCATCCTGAACGCACATAACCTTCATTTTCCACAGCTCTGTGGGATTAGTGTCAATCAGATCACCTGCCCTCACTCCTGTCAATCACATCATTAGCCAGCTATTTTTACACATTGGGTCAGACTGCAGCAATTGACCAAGTGAACGGAGTGCAGCTACGCACATCTGTAAAACATCATCAATCAGACTCGCAGTGGAATTAATCAACCTGAACTGCAACACGGACGATTTATAAAGAGGGTGTGATTTATTTAAACAAAAAAAAGTGTTTACTTTAATAAAAGACTAATGTAGGAACATCAATCAAGCTAAAGACAAATAGAAATTCAAAGGTTCTTGAATTCCCACCAAATCGATCTGCAGTGCAAGCCAATAGCATAATATTCAAATGATGCCAAATCATTTTATGGTCCAACTGTACACCACAGTCTACATACGCCATCAAAACCTACATTTTATATACATTTTATATTTTATGGTCCAACTCACAGTCATCAGTCAAATGCACAAGATGCAAATAAGCAATCATGGCCACAGCATGATGATGATGACTGAATAATAATGACCACAGCCACAAAGTCCATGTAATGAGACAGTGCCATGGCAAATCATTAGTGTTAAGAAAAACAGCGAACAAGCAGCCATCTTTTGTCAATTTTGCAATGCCACGTGGAGGCCGTGTAATAAAACATCAAAGTTGTTTTTTTACAGGTTTTCTATTAAATCTAATGGGCGTCCTAGTTGGCTTTTATTGAGAGGACGTTGCTATCTGTTCTAACCCTAGCAGATGGACTATTATGAAACAGAGATTGACCATTCATTACTGTACACTCCATGTGGAGCACGACCGGATCAAAGGAAGAGAAACTGTCAGATTCCACAGTTTCATATCTGTGTAATTAGAACCAATCTTAGGCCAGTTTTAAAGATCTAAAGCATGTCGCCTTTTAAAGCTTTTGCAGTATTTGAGAACACTGAAATAAAAGATGTCAGATGTAGATATGACTGACAGACAATCTCCCTTCCATATGGGAAGCGTGATTTTCTTTTCGACTGTGAGAGAATTCACCCCTTAAGCACTTAAAACAAACCCTGCCTTGTTGGGTGAAGCTATACTGAAGGAAGCGATCTGGAGAAAAGATCAATATCTGCCTGCGTGTGTAGATGCAAACCCACACTGCTTGCGCATGAGAACAAGAAATCTTTTCATTGAGAAGAGGGGCATTGATGCAGGTTATCACAGCACTAACTCCAGCAGTGTTACATTGCATGGGATTAGGGTCGGTAATGAGTCACACTCAGTGCAGGATTCGTGAGAATGTCCAAGTCATTAACAAGTCACTTAAAATTGCCAAGTGCACAGTTTTCTGTATCTGCTGGAGGGCCAAAGGCTAAGAATGTTTTGCTTATCCTTGGGGGGTTGAGACATTACACCAATAGCTGGCCTTGCAGTGGCAGGTCAGACTGCACAAAAAAATAAATCAAATCTCAGTACAAAATGTTGCATTTTTGTTACTTTATTGTTAAGATGTATTACTTAAAGTTGAAGTTTTATCTAACATGAACTTACATTTATGAAACAGTAACTATGCCAGTTCTTACTAGTTATTGCTGTTTTTTGTGTTTATAGTTAACTATAGCTATATGGTTAATAACTAAGAAATAAGAAATACAAATGTGTATCTGATAGACATAAATCAACATTCTATATGCATTCCCTTGTTACTATTATCACAATTGTGACTAATATATATTTCAAGCACAATGAATTTGATGAACATTTATCATTCAGCTATTAACAATTCACTTCTGACCAATATACCTTTTTTTAAAAATAAAACTGGTTATTAGGTTCTAGTAGCCTACTTATAGTTCCCATGGGTATAAGTACCTATTCAAGCTACTTATACCCATGTACTTTTAAACTTATACTTTAATACTATTTATATAAGACTGTAGTATATATCACAGTTACTGTGTATATATATATAATTGCTTTTTACTTTAATCTCTTAATAAAAAATCTGATTTCATCAGATTTAAAAATGTACATTTAAAAATCAGATTTAAATATTAGTAACACTACAAAAAAGCATTAGCCTATAGTGTTTGAAATAAGTATATTCATTCAGTATTATGACAGCTGAAATGCATTACAATGGCTACAAGTACCTAAGAAATACTATTAAGAAACGTTGCATGATAAGTAGGCTGGTTAAAACTGCAATAGGCACCGGCTTCAACCGGAATAGTCCGAATAGCTATCGTCTTGTCACATATAGTGACCAGTAGCAGCAAGAACTCTGATATTAATCACTACTGGAATATACTAGCCTATATAGTTAACAATAACTAGTAAACCTGCTATAAGAAATACGACAATTAAATTACAAAAATACGTAAGAGTAAAATGATACTCGTTTTAAAACATGTACTTAGTAGTGGTATTAAGAAGTAATAAAAAAGTAGTATTTAAAAATAAAAATACGTCATGAATTAACATTAATAGGCTACCCTCAAAAGGAAACTTTGTAACCAAACGAAGTGGTGTGCAGAAAGTGTTGAGAGAGATGCGCTTTCATATTAACCTGAACAATCTGTCGCGGCTGCACCGAAAGCGTCGGGAAGTTTCCACGTCCGTGAACTGGAACCGTCTCTCCGAGAATAGAGTCCAAACGCTGCACCTGCTCCCAAGACAACACGCAAAACCGCCGACACTGCTCTGTCACATCACCGGAGGACATGGCGATGGAAAGAACAACCAGTTTTAAAAAAATATCAAAAACTTCTGGTCGTCTTTCGCGCAGATATTGCTCTCCTTTCAGCAGATGAATTTCCTTCGCAGATCCGAAATGTGAAAAGCTGAGTTACTTCACTGTTGCTCTCTTTATCAGATATTTATAAATGGACGCAGTTCGTGAGGTCATCCAGTTGCGCTTGTGATTCACTATTCCCAATTCACGCACATCCAACTGAGACGGTGAAGTGTTAAAGTTATGCTGCGAACTACCATCTGAATGGGATTTATAGTTATGAGATTTGCATACTTGCCTCTTATTGGTTGAATGCCGGGGCTCATGAATAATTTCGCAGCATTCTTAGATTGGATTGGCGGAGGCGTAACATTCTCATTCTCAGTAATCGCAGCAGCGCTGAAACACTGTAATGGTAATGCTTCACATTTGAAGAGAGGAACCAGAAACAAATTAACAACCTAAACGTGAAAATATTAAGTGTTACACTCTTGTTATCTGTATCTGTTTGCAGTACATGTGGGACGAACACGAGACGTCATGTTTTGGTGTCAACATCCAATCAAATTCAGCATATTAAATGCACGTGTCTCCTGTTTCAAATAACTTATGTAAAAATAAAATGAGAAAATATTAATAAAAAAAATCTGTATCATTCAGCGTAACAGTACAAATGAAACAACAGGTACTAATTAAACATAAATGAATGAAGTTATAACACCAAGTTTTGTTTTTGATTACTAAAACGTCTATATATTCTATAATTATTATTAATTATTATTATCATTATTATTTAATTATAATTAGCAAATTTATAATCTACTATAAGATTTCATAATGATGTAACGTAGTGCAGAAAAATGTACATTATCTCAGAAAATCCATAGTAAGATAGAATTTTTTATTTTATGTTTTTCTACTTAGCCAGCATTGAATTAGCTTTTTTTTTCATCTGACAAATTATATAATATAGCCAATCCATTTCTGTACAAAATCAATTCTCCAAAATGAAAAAGGAAAAAAAACATAAACCCCATAAATCAGGTGGACGCATCTGAACAAAGGTTTATAGGAAACCAAATCTGATTCAAACATCTTCCTGAATACAGCTGGAACCATCATTTTGCAACTACTGTTTGAACAAACAGCTTACGACCACTCGAACAGTATTGTTAGTAATGCATAATATTAACAGTACATCTGTACGGACCCCCAAAGAAATCATTCAAACATCTATTCAGAATGGCCTTATGTGGCAACACATGACGAAAAGTCTATTACGCACAACTCTGCAGCGTGGCATTTGTGGATGACTCACAGTTCGCAAGCTGTTGATCAGCCTTTGGGGCAACAGCAGCGGGGTGGGGTAGTCATGATAGATTAGTGTGTGTGTGTGATCAGAGAGCTGAACTGCATACCATTTCGACAGGGGAGGTCCTGAAGGTGTGTGATGTCAACCAGTTTCAGTTCCCCCGGCAACAGCATCCCCCGTCGCCAGGCAGCAGGGAAGAGGGAGCCCTCATCAGTGTGCTGAGCAGGTGGTGATATGAGACACCTGCGTCATACGCCTAAAAATAACTCGCCTTGAGGTAGCAGAGCATTGTTGCATCTGACAATCCATTGCTGGAGTGATTTAAACTGGGTTCACGCTGCAATTGTGCCCACAATTTGGTCATCTGGAACAAATTTGGAAAATACTCCTTTAATCCTATGGTAAAATCTGTCAGTTAATGGCCGTTGTGATCAAATTTTTTCCCACAGACAAGATTTGAGACACTTTCCTGCAGCAACTATGATCACCGTCAAATCAAAAACCAATAGCAGCACTGATCGTGATGACGCAACTATTACAACTTAAAATTACCACAGAGAAAATGTTGAAAACCATATATGTCAATGGTACAGAATTAACTTGAGTCATAGAGGGAAAAGGAGCATTTGTATGGCATGCTACTGAAAGGGTTAAAACGGAGAGAGTTTGTTCTGGAAATTTCAGATACATTGCCTTGTTCTAATCTAAAACATGGGTGTAGAATACATGGGGGACTTGTTTCAAATTCTGATACATTTTTTGTGATTTTGTGACAGATTCCGTGTGGGCCTAGCCATCAGTGGGCAACCAGGTGAGACACAGGGCAACAAGATCCAGAAACCATTTTGTTGCCCATTCTCAATAGAAAAGTAGCCAAGTAAATCGCTCTCCAATACTGCCTGGCAACATTGCTTAAAGTTTCCCATATATCATAATATTAAAAAGCACTACCTTTCAGGTGAGATATTAAATTAAGGAAATTAAATCTGTGGTCATTAAAAATCCCATGGCCCAAGAGTGTGACTCTCAGTGTCCTGACCAAATTTCCTTCATCAGTCCTTTCCCATAGAATACATCTACACTAATCCAGATAAATTTAGAAAACAGCGTTTTCATCAATAATTGCTCAGCATCAACTCTATAATTTTCAGTCGTTTCCCAAAAGTTGGTCATCCGCACTAAAATGATTGAAAACGCTTTTATCCCTGTATTGCACATTCGTTTAGAAGACGCTAGATTGACCTGCATCATTTCCGCCTGCTGTTTATTTACTTTACTTTGAAACGTCACAGCAATATGTTGAGGAAAAGCACAACGTTTTAACTTGGCCGACAGTGAGGTGGAGTTGTTGCTGAGAGTAACATAAGAATAAATTTGCAAGCAAGAATATAGAATGGGAGAAATGCCAAAACAACAGCTCTCAGTAAACATGTGGTGTGTCCTTTGAAGAAAAAAAATCTGGAGCATGTACAAAATGACATTAATCTTTAACAATGCTGTCAAAAATGGAGAACATCCAAAACAACACAACAACACAATATCATCCAGCTCAATTGGTCACAAGGCTAAAAATGCGGCATAGTTTTTGAAAGCCTCCATTTTTTTTACAATCCACAACACGAAAATGTTGTTTTCAAATGTTCTCAGTGTAGATTGTCAAAGCAGCTTAACATAGATCCGACATAGAGAATGGTGGATGTCTATTAATTAACTCTATCACTGTCTCTCTGTATACACCTTAAAAGTGCTGCATAAATGCATTCATTCACTCATACTGTGTACAGGTATGTCTGTTTTGATGCATCTTGATTGTCACACAGTCTGCCATTGACAACTGAAGTCTTAGTGTGACATGGGTATCCTATTCTTACAGTCTGACAAGCTAACATCATAAAACTCTATATAAAAATTGCACGGTAAGCCTGGCATTAGAAGGGCCTCAGAACATTCAAGCAGAGTGAGACCAAGGCAATACTTGATATTCAGCTCGCTGTCACTGAAGGGTAGATGTGGAGTGGTAATGGCAATCCATGGAGCACCCATCTGGGTGTATCCAACTGACCTAATGCATGTAGACAGATATCTTCAGCTTAAAGAAAAAGCATCTCTTTTTGGCAAACAATCAGGCACTTCCCTGTTTCACACCCAAGAAAGGGTGCATCTAAATCCCAAAATTGTTTGTAAAGGATTCAAAACTAGTCTCTTAGTTTGGAATGCAACTACCACCCTGTTTTACTTTAGGCAGTTTTGTTAGTATTTTTAAGTAACTTTGCATCTACATGTCAACTAGAAGTCATTAGAGTATTAGTAGACTGTCAGGTTAATAACCCTTTACTTTGACTCTTTACTTTGATGCTCTTTACTTTGTCACCAAATAAACTACCGACTAAGGCCTTGTTTCTACCTGATATTAACAATCGTTCAAATACATCTTATTTGACTGCTTGCATTCTAATTTTGATGAGACCTTTCCATCTTATATTGTCAATTTTTCAACGATTTTGCAGGACCACTCAGTTCAACATTCCTAGTACATAGTATATAGTAATAGGAAGCAACATGTATTCTGGCACATGTGATACCCAAGACACATAAATACAGACAAAAATCACATAATCTGACACAGTGACTGTCATAACCGACAATAAAAATTGTGTAGCCTGAATGGAGCTTTAGTGTGAATGCTGCCAAGTGGATCTGAGACCACTAAAAAATGTGGATCTCAGTACATTTCCAAGCAAACTTTGGTGCAGTTTGACTGAAATACAAATGTAGCATGGACCAAAGAAATCTAAACGAAAGAAAAAGAGGACATGATGTCACAAGATGCCACCATAAAAAGCACAGAATATATACCTAGCTTTGTTTTTTTTGTCATAGTCACAATGTTGCCCGTTATAGTTACAGTCACAGGAAATGTGTCTCCTTGCATCATGTGTCTGATGGAGTAATTCTTTGTGCTGTTTTGCTGTCCTTTACAATGAGCATGTTTAGCCTAGCACTGATTAGATGTTCGAAACATTCCATCTCAAAATATATGGCATCAAAGACTTTTTTTGTTTTGTATCTTCAACATTGCATTTACAAATCATTGTGTAAATGCTAAGTAAACAGGACCCAATGTATCTTTCATTTTTGACCAAACAAACCGCACTGTAAAATGTATATCTGTTAACAAACAGTTGCACAGTTACAGGTGTTTCTGTTTATTTCAATGAATATTTTTGATGTTGAAAATGCGATATCTGTTTTGCGATAAGTGATATTATTGTCATTTTAAGACCATTTTATGCCACTCATTATATAATGCTAGAATGACAATATAATACCATCACAATGCAAGTAGACTCTTCCAAAGAACACATAATATTTTATTCTTAAGAATATTTCATTTATTCATAGTCATTTTAACAATTTTATAATTTGACATTGGAATCAGAATGTGAAAACGCATATCCTAAATAAATAATAATAAATGTTAACAAAAAAGAGCAAGGTAAAAAGCAACAGAGGCTGATCTTCTACCAGATCTATATTCAGTTGTCAGGCACCCACATGAAAATATACCAAAGTAATGTATAGTAAAAACTATAGTGTTTTTTTTAACCATACTGACACTGACACCTCCATTGGAGATAGAGGTGTTGCACAATCAGCTAAAATGTTGCTAGAATTGGTTTTTATGTATGGGCGATATATATTGGATCACCAAAAATGATTGAGGTCATGTTCATGTGTTGTGCGTTAAGTCGATATATTGATTATTATGACAGGCCTAACTGGCAGCTCATTACCCACATTTGTACCATAATTTACATAACCGACCCACTCAATCACTGTGTCCCAAATGGCACACTATACAGTATGCACTTACACACTCATAGTATATGAACAGCATATTATATGAATTTAGTGTTGTCCCAAATGGAACACAACATTTCTTTTACTAACTGTAAATTTAAACCGTTTCCCAGACGACGTTTGATATTGTATCAAAGTAGAATTATATATATTTTTTAAATGGCAACAAAAGTCACTTTATTAAACTTCTTAACGTCAAAAGTTGTCAGCAGAGATCAAGGTCCCCTAATGCAATTTGAAAGTGTAAGTAAATGGAAAACACAAGTGTGAACACACCATAATACTGTAATTAAAGTTAGTTTACTTTCAGTTGCAAAGATACAGAATGGAGATAATCAAAATCACGTGTAACCCTATGCTATTATTATACGATTATGAATGCACAGATGCTTGCTAGGAATATGCAAGTCATCATAGTGACCAAGGTTTAAGACTGCATTAAACATTAGTAACAAACCAAACCTCATGTTACATTTTACAACCTACACACTGGTGTTATTGAGCTTTTAATGGGTGGTTCTGACAATGACTTACTCAAGTCATCAAAAGAATAAACACAAAGGGTTCAATGCAGCCCCATAAAATGTGTTGTACCATAACTAGTTAACAGGACGGTATGCTTCCAAGCATCAAGCACTGATTAATTAAGAAAGCGCTTATAATGTGTGAACATACCTGGCAATAAAGCTCTTTCTGATTCTGATTCTGATAATTAAGAAAATCGAGAGAAATAAATGAGCCCATTCTTGAGGGCACAAGACCTATAAAAGGACACTCATTAGGATGACACAAATCTTGGAGAATGTCACAAGACTGACATCTCAATGTGACTAACATGATGATCCTGAATACATTTTATCCATACGGCATTACCGCTCGGGTGAGGCATGAAGCTACAACGACAACAGACGTATGACGTATATTACATAACTGGCTGTTCAACGGTTCACTTATAATAATGAAGAAATGGACTTCCTCATTCTTCTGCTCTGTCTGAGTTGACTTGAGGTCAGAATAATTTTATAGAATAGCCTTTCTTTCTCCTTGTATTATCCACACTGTTAATTAACAGCTCCTGATTCACGGGATTGTTTTTAGTAATATATTGAATAAGAAATAATATACACAGAAATCAGCAGTAAAATGTCAGAAAAAGTTCATTACATGCTTTTTGTACCATAATTTACATGACCATCTAATACAATACTTATGTAATTTTATAGTCAGCATTAGAAGTTGTTGGAACAGAAATCGATGTCCCATAATGCAGTTCGAAACTGTAAATGAACACAAAACACCTCGATTCCCCAAGTTTTGGACAAGTGTTAAAAATTATTAGCCGTCCTGTGAAATTAGAAAAAAAAAATTCAGAGCAAGACAATATTATATAGTATTTACTATTATATTTTTATTCTGGAGAAAGTCTTATTCCTTTTAGTTTGGCTGAAAAATATATATATTTAATAAAAAAATACAAATGCTATAGTCAATATTATTAGCCCCCTTAAGATTTTTTCCCCTCACTGTAAAAAATTCTGGGTTCCACACAATTCCTTCATGTTGTCCCAACACAAAAATCGATTAAGTTAACTTAAAATTTACGTAGATTGAACATAAAACAGTTAAGTTCAACCTAAAAAAAAACCTCAAGAATTGTGTTGATTCAGCTTATTTTAAATAAGTAGTTTACAAGCAGCAAACATATTTTTTGAGTGCTGATTGGCTACAGAACAAATCACTTTTGTCCAGTGATTCACCTAATTAACCAAACTTGCCTATAGTTAACATAATAACCTAGTATAGCATTTAAATTGCACTTTAAGCTAATATTAGTATCTTGCAGTATAACTAGTGAAATGTTATGTATATACATATATATTCTCTATCAAATAGAAAGTTCACAGCATTTACTTGAAATATGAATCTTTCGTAACATAACAAATATCTTTTTTGACAGGTTTAATCAGTTAAATGCATTCTTGAGAAATAACAATCAATTTCTTTCAAAACAAACTCACTGACCCCAAACCTTTGAATGTACTTTTACTTATGTATATTTTTTGTAGATCATTATTGAAGCAGACAGCATTATCTCTCAAGTATGTACCAGAGAGATTCCCTATATAAAGCAACACTGTTTGTCTTTTAGTCTTGGTGTTACCAGGCCATTCAACTATTCTAGGCCCTGTTCCTGTTAATGTTTGATAAGATCCACAAGTTCGCATCTAGGCGTCCCTGCATGAGACTGTTCAACTTTTACAACCGTGTTATGTAACCTTATAGTATCTATAATGTAGATTATCGCTGACTGAAGAACTTTTACGGACCTTAACGACTAGTTTAAGTCAAAATAAACACAACAACCTTTTAACACATTTGCCACAGTAGCTTTGACTGTTTTGTGTTTCATTTTCATATTGTTTTTTACATGTCAATGTACGGAGCTCAATGTTGCATTAGTACAGTACACAGAAACATTTGTTCTACCTGGTCATGGCATACAAAACACTAATTCTCCACGAAACCGCACAAACAAAAGAACAGCCCAACCCTGATAATCTCCCTTCAGGCCTTGAAACACTCCACACTTAAAGTGGCCGCTCTCTGTGATTAATAGTTATTTTGTCATGTTTGCTTTAGATTTGCGTCATGGACAACAAGGTGTGCCACCCATGTACAGTTGAAGACCAAATTATTAGCCCTCCTGTGAAATTAACTCTTTTTTTTTTTCAAATATTTCCCAATTGCTGTTTAATGGAAGTTTTTTTCAACACATTTTTAAACATAATAGTTTGGATAACTAATTTCTAATATATGATGTCTTTCGTGGAGTGTCACGGTGGCGCAGTGGGTAGCACGACCGCCTCACAGCAAGAACGTCACTGGTTCGAGCCTCGGCTGGGTCAGTTGGCGTTTCTGTGAGAAGTTTGCATGTTCTCCCCATGTTTGCGTGGGTTTCCTCCGGATGCTCCGTTTTCCCCCACAAGTCCAAAGACATGCTATATAGATGAATTGAATAAGCTAAATTGGCCATAGTGTATGTGTGTGTATGGATTTTTCCCAGTGTTGGGTTGCAGCTGGAAGGGCATCCGCTGCGTAAAACATATGCTGGATAAGTTGGCGGTTCATTCCGCTGTGGCGACCCCTGATTAATAAAGGGACTAAGCCAAAAAGAAAATGAATGAATGATAATGTCTTTCGTCATTGCCATGATGACACATAATATTTTACTAGTTATTTAGCAAAAATAATAGTGTTCAGCTTAAAGTGGCAAGCAATTGGAGAGCAGTGGTTTGTTCTGTAGCCAAATGTTTTTATAAAGGGGCTAATAATATTAGCAGTTTTTGATTCTTTAATCAATATTTTTATTTCATTCATTCATTCATTCATTCATTTTCCTTCGGCTTAGCCAACCACTCCAGCATATGTTTTACGCAGCAGATGCCCTTCCAGCCACAACCCAGTACTGGGAAACACCCATACACTCTCACATCCACACACACACTCATACATTACAGCAAATTTAGTTTATTCAATTCACCTATAGTACATGTCTTTGGACTGTAGGGGAAACGTGAGCACCTGGAGGAAACCCACGTGAACAAGGGGAGAACATGCAAACTCCACACAGAAATGCCAACTGGCCCAGCCGGGACTCAAACCAGTGACCTTCTTGCTGTGAGGTAAAAATGCTAACCACTGAGCCACCATGCCGCCCATTTTTTTATTTCAGCCAAACTAAAAGAAATAAGATTTACCTCCAGAAGAAAAATATAATAGGAAATATTGTGACAAAAATTCCCTGCTCTGTTAAAAATCACTAGGAAATTATCTGATTAAAAAAAAATCATTTTGTCTTCAACTGTACTTAAATTAAAGGAACACTAAACTTTTTTTTTTTGGAAATAGGAGAAGTCACTTAAAGATAAGCAGTTCAGTTTTACCATAATACATTTCATCTGATCTCTGGGTCTAGCGGGAGCACTTTTAGTTTAGCTTACAATAAATCATTGAATCAGATTAGACCATAGCATCTCGCTAAAAAAAAACCTTAGAAAATTTCAACTTTTGATAAAAGCTTTTCCTATTTAAAGCTGGAATTAATTCTGTAATTAAGTATAGTTCTTGTCCATATCGACTTAGAAAATAGCAACTTTTCATTTTCCATCAGTATTAGTAAATGATGTTACTACAGAGCAGTCAAGCTTTAAACAAGAAAATTATCAAAACCCATTTAAAAAATTGTCAATGAGATGCTAATGGTCTAATGCGATTCAATGATATATGGTAGGATGCTAAAAGTGAAAAGTAAAAAAAAAATTGTAAAACTCAAATGTTTAATTCTAAGTGAATTGTAAAATTTGCCAATTTCCAAAAAAAGTGGAGTAACTAATCTTATACATACATTATATAAGTAAGATTAATTTTCCTAGATTAACTGAAAAATTATAAGGAAAAGACAAGCTTAGCACTATGTTTATGACAGATTGTGGATCTGTTTTTCAGGCCTGTATCATATTTAGTGTTGGAGGAGGGTAGATGCCTTCAGACAGTTGCTCTTTTAAGCACAAGGGTCAAATTTACTGCTGGGCCTCTTGTTGCGTAAGGACATCTGCATTTGTGTGTCGCAGGAGAAATTGAAAAGTGTGGGTGGATATTTACAAAAAGAAAAAAGACAATAGTCATACTTGAAAGATTTTTAAGCCTTTCCTCTGTCTTACAGCAGACTTTAAGTTTATGTAATACGGCTTAGGAATACAACTGGTTATATAGCATTCATAAACAGTGAGACAGCAAATCTCAGCAGAGATGTGAAACGATTGTGAAACACATAACACATTTTACAGCACACTTTCTAAGACATAGGGGGAAGTGCAAAGCTATATTCAGGGTCTCCCTCAAATGGAGCATCCCAAATCAGTGAGAGAACCCCTGCCTTAAAAGGAACAGTATCAGAAGTTACGCAATGCATCTGTCCTCATATATTTAAGCTGGTTTCTCATAACAGGAGGAGCAATGATGGACACTAATGGGCCAAATTGTCCCCTTCACCACCAGAGGAATCCTTTAGCAAGAAAGAAACTCTGCCAAATGTTACTAACAGTGCTGACGTTATGTTAGTTCCAAAGCCAGCAATATTACACAGTTTAAAAAAATGCTGGGTTCCACACAATCGATTTGTGTTGGGACAACATGAAGGAATTAAGTTAACTTATTAGTTTTTACAAACTGAAGTGGATTGAAGATAAAACAGTTAAGTTGTCCACCCCCCAAAAAAAGTGTAGTTACTTTACTTTAAAAAAAGGAATAAACCAATTGCCTTAAAAGCGATAAGTTGACTTTACTTAAAAAAGTGAATAAACCCATTGTAACTTGGAAGTGTTAAGTCGACTTGTTTATTTATTTTTTTTATGTCTGAACAAAATTAATTTGCTTAATAATTTAAAGGCAAAGGGTTTACACAGACATAATACACAGACAGACTAACAAAGATTGATAGACAGACATATGGACAGATGGACCAAAATTAAGACAGACAGACAGACAGACAGACAGACAGACAGATAGATAGACAAAAAGACAGACAGACAAACAGACAAATAGACAGACCCAGATTGAAAGACAAACAGTGACGAAGAAAGGAAGGGAAAAGAAAGAAAGAAAGAAAGAAAGAAAGAAAGAAAGTTGGACCAAAATAAAGGCAGAAAGATGGAAGGACAATGGTCTACCCCATTGTTCTCTTGCCAAAGATGCAAAATGTCATATAGTCCCCTGTGGAGCATGAGCCCAATTCTAGAGTGATTCCTCCAATAATATTCCTGAGAGGAGACACCACAGGTCTTAAAATTCTGGGAAGCAAAGTCGTGGTCATCAGTGGTGCAGTGAAGTGTGCAGTCATAAAGTCATCACCACGGCCTATGGCAGCTTCCATTAGATGCCTGCAAACCCCATCAGAGGCTTGAATATGCATGAAGATACACTAGGGTGCACTGGGGCAATGCTGCGCTCAATACTTGAAAAGTTCTGCTAGTGTCATAAACCCAACAACCCCCGCAGTGGGAAGCTGCCAGACTGGAATTCTGCCTCGAGGACTTAAAATATAATTTCCACTGTCGGTAACACCACCAGTCTGGAAATGGATTCATTAAAAACAAGTTTAGCACACTGGAGAACTGAAGACTTTCAAAATATTATGCAAGTTAGCAGGAACAGCATGGATGGTGTTTTAATTAATTTCAGACGTTCAGAACCTTGGAAAATCTAGCGAATAAGTGCAGAATGGTCTTAATAGGAAATCAATAGAAGAGAGAGGCAGAGAACATGATGACAGAGATATTTCAATACGATGATATTCTACTTCCTTTTTTCTTCAATTGCAGAAGACGTTCTGACGTCTTTTTTCTCCTTAAATCCTGAATCCAACTTTGAGCAGCTCCCTGTGCTACTGCCAAAGTCCATAATGACAACGCATTGTCTTCCAATGAAAACAGTGAGATGCTATGATTACAGAACTGAGTTCCATCTTTAGTGCTCACAAGTAAAGAGCAGTGACAACAGATCCAAGAAAAACCACAATGATCTACAGTAGTCGCTTGGTCAATTGAATGCTTAGTAAATCTTCATAAGGCATCCATTTGTGTAGCCGTATATGCTATCTATTCCTGAAATGTTCAACCACTGTGGACTGAATAAATTAGATAATGCATGCTTTCATTTCACTAAAATCATGCGTTTCACCTTGTTTTGTTCCAACACTACCAAAATAAATGCGTTCTCAGTACTTTAGCAACAATGCTCCTTGAGTAAATTTAGCTCGTTCAAGGGTTTTGGGCTATTTTTACTGCAAAGCTGAGGTTTAGTGAACCCACAAGTCATTTAGTTGATTAATTTATGCCACGATCTCCACCGCTCTAACAAACATCACCAATGCAACAAATTTAATCAGAGAGATATGATAAAGATGTGAGTGACTCATAATCTGTTTGCCATGCCATGCAGTCACTTTATGAGTCCTTAAGACATGCACGCCATTCAGATTCATTTATTGCAGCATCCCGGCTGCCATATCAACCTCAGTTTTGAATGAATCAGATACTGTGTGCATATGAGTGTCATCTGTGGATGTTTGTTCAGCTATTAAACAGATGGATTCAGCAACCATATTATTAGATTTTAAAGGGATAGGTCAACCAAAAATAAAAAAATGTTCTCATCCTTTAGTGACGCTTAAGTGATTTCAAAGCTGAGTTTTTTGTTGTTGAATTCAAAAGAAGATATTTTGAAGAATGTTGGAACATAGTTGGAGAGTTTTACATTTATCCTGGCTCTTTAGTGCTGTATAATGGTGTTGAATAGTGGCTTTTATTTTGAAATCTGTAGTCAAATAAACCAGTGGTCCCCAACCACTGTGCTGCGGCCCGGTACTGGTCCTTGGATCAATTGGTATCGGGCCGCACAAGAAAGCATTTCTGTTTTATTTATTGTCTGAGTCTGAACAATCTTTTATTTAGAAAAATGACTGTATTCTCTCGCTTACATCTCAGTCACTTGAGTGCCCACATTTAACCCACAAGCTAGCAAAATGAGTAAGAAACAGACGTCTTTGGAAAGTTTCTTTGCTAAGGGGAAAAGGTCCAGTGAAGGACCTACAAACTGCCAAGGAATAGATACGCAACCCATTTGTCAACAAATCAGGTGAATCCAGCATGTCTGTGCAAGATCAACTGCTGTAGTTTGCAAATGACAGCGGCTTCAGGGGCCATTCACATATTGCGTCTTTTCTGCGTGCAAGTTTGTTATTTCCAATGGAGGAGCGCGGCTTGCACATGCAAGCGGCGGGACGCGTTCGCACCTTCCAGACGCACCCAGTTGAATGAATGCCGTAAGCTCACCGTGAGTCACGTGATAAGAACTTACCGATCAGCTTCATACTTTGTATGAAATATACACATTTCGGTAGACTAAATATCTCAGACGAACACAGAACACCCAAACACTGCATTCAGCACTGTATCAGAGTTACAGCAATGTTTTGTCAGCTTGTCATCCTCTGAGAAAACGGTTGATGGTTGCCTAGCAATCTACGTAAACTACGTATACGTAAAAGTATTTTTAAATAAAAGTATTTACCATTTTTGTGGTGGGCGAATTCACGTTACACACGACTGACATATAAGACATAAGATGCATTAGTAGCAGAAGCTCTAGAAATAGACACATCTTGCAAGAACCACTTACCACACAGTTTGTTTACCACAGAAGACAACACCAAACAAGAAAACTAGTTGGCTTGGCATTACTGTATAATGTTATACAGTATATTACTCTTACAGTGCAGCGTACATTAGGGCAGGACAATATTGAAAAAATTGGACATTGCGATATTTTATTTTTCTGTGATATAAATACAATTTTGGCAGGTAACTTGAATAGCTCTATTTGGAATGAAATTATTCATTTAGATTGATTGAAATAATCTTGTAGTGAAGTAAATCAAAAAAATTGCAAGCTAAATAAATGAGCAAAGACAAAGTGAAATAAGTAGTCAGATATTCAGGTACAGTAATACGATATGATATTATCATGATATTTTGCCCCCGATAATGATATACCACAAGAAAACCATCCACAATATATCATGATATTTGTTAATTAAGGGAAAAAAATGCATCGAAAAGTTATAAGATGTATTTATTTTATTAACAGCACATATATTTTGTTTAATTGCAACATTGATGTGTTTTCGATACGCCATTATGAGAAGCGCCACCTCATGTACTGCCACTTAAGTGGTGAACAGTAGCAGTGCAAGGCTGAATTACTGTAATTCAGATGTTTTGTACTTTTAAATAAATATCGATACTTGGCTACATCGATAATGTATCGCGGGGGCAGAATTATTACGATAAATCAGCATATTGATATTTTGTCCCGCCACTATAACTGAATAATCAAATGTAATGTAAAATAACACTGTACATTCTTCATTGCTGGTCAAAAATCCCAACTCCACATTGCAAATCCTGCGATGTGACTATTGCGAATGCACACATTGCGATATTGATGCTGAAACTATCTATTTTGCAGCCCTAGCGTACATGTATCTACCCATCTTACGTCATGCATCGTATACATCAGTTGTGCATTTGTTGCCAGAAGTTAGTGATTGGAATTTATAATATAAAGATTTGAAATATTTCTGCTACAAAACCACATTGATCTACTTCATAGGACATGCGTTAACCCCTTGACGGCGTATGGGTTAGCTTTAAGATTCAAAATTAAACTTAATATTTAACACCAGTACAACTTAGAAGAGCTTGAATAAAATTTTAAACTGTTCCATCTGTGTTCGTCTGACAGAAACAGTCATAAACACTGAAGATGGCTTGAGGGTGATTAAATTATTCTTTTTTTTATTTTTGAGTGAACTAATCCTTTAAACCTTACTCTTCTGTTGGCTAGCTAAACACAACTAGGTTTTATGGAAACACTTATCTTTAGTGATATTGCACCTGCTATGACCTATTTAACGTGCAATGGGTCTGTTACATAATCTATCCTCATGAAAACATACTTTGCTATTAGTCACTGTAAACAGATGTGCTATTAAAAAGATTTTATCGTATATGGCCTAACAGTAATTGTGGAATAACCCGATAACCAACAACGCCATAATACACGTTGGGGAATTCGCTTTCAGGTACGCAAGACTTTGTGGAAGCTGACCTTTTCACTTTGATTTTATGGGGATTGAGCAGGTGTTTTATGATGATAAGCAAGTTGTTTTGGACGTCAAAGGGAGCTTGTTTAATGTGTCACTAAAGCCCTTAGATTTATGGCTTCTCATCACGGAACTTTGCGTGTTCTCATTGTCCTGCTCATTGTCCTGCTCAAACATTATAATTTTCATGCTCAAAACAAAATCAAGACAAATAACTGAAAAATAAATACAAATTTTATTTACTCACCCTCATATTGTTCCAAAATAGAACAATGACTTCATTTCTATTGTAAATCACAAAGGGAGACATTCATTCATTCATTTTTCTTCGGCTTAGTCTCTTATTTATCAGGGGTTGCCACAGCGGAATGAACCGCCAACTATTTTAGCATCTTGTTTTACGCAGCAGATATCCTTCCAGCCGCAACCCAGTACTGGGAAACACCCATGTACTCTCACATTCACACACACACTCTCATGTACTACGGCCAATTTGGTTAATCCAATTCACCTATAGCGCATGTCTTTGGACTTTGGGGGAAACCGGAGCAACCGGAGGAAACCCACGCCAACACAGGGAGAACATGCAAACTCCACACAGAAATGCCAACTGGCCCAGCCGGGACTCAAACTAGTGACCTTCTTGCTGTGAGGCAACAGTGCTAACCACTGAGCCACCTTGCCGCCCAAAGGGAGACATTTAATAATTATAATAATGCGCTGCTATTTAAATTATGAAATCAGGTGAATGTATGTCAAGCTCTAAAAGTTAAAAAAAAGTACTCCTAAACATACTTTAAAACATAAATTAAAAGTGGTGCTATGCACACATGCTGTGTCTCCTAAAGTCACATAATACCGCATAGCAAGAATTGTCTAACAGGTTGGAAACAAAATGAAGCACAGTAAAATAAGAAATCTCATTTTTACATTCACAGTTCACAACAAAATTCTTCTTTTTTTTCTGTTACTAAGCAACGACTTCACCAGCCATTGCTTTAGAGCTTGTCAGAATGCAAAATGCTGGATATACAGATTATAAATTTATTTAGTACCACTCCGAATAGGCATAAGGTATGTTTAATTGTATCTTTTGTTAATTTATCATGTTTATTTTGAAATTTGCTGGATATGCTTGTAATTTGAGGTAACAAACACATGTAGACTGCTGAGTATTGTGTTTAATGCATGTTTAAGCATCATGTTTTATCACTCAACTCTTACTGCAATTTCTCTGGAGTGAAACAGCGATACGCTCTATTAAATGTCATATAAAACCATTCTCTTGAGAATTTTTGAACTTATCTAAGCCACGTATCTACTATGTAGTTATAAGAGAACAATTGAACTTTTTGAATCTGTATACGGCACCTTTAATGTGCATTTTTAACCATCACATGAAAAATGACCAGTGCAAATGGCAAGTTTTGAACAAAAATCCCTCAATTTCACAAAAACAATTTACGCTCGCTTGAGGTCGTTTTGGACGAAAAAGGTTACTGTGAATAATGGGACATGGAAACGCATTTGATGAATAAACTCTGATGTAGCAAACTTTACACCCAAACAACTAATCAGCTGTCTCCATTATGCTTGCCTTATGTACTGTTGGTTACCACTAGTCAGCCGCTCCAACAACTTGGAAATTTGATGGCTAATTTTTGCTTTCAATTCTCATGCTCTGACTGAAATTCAGCAGATCTTCTTTAAAACTTCGACATACCGCTAAGTATATATTTATCATTATAGTTTTTTTATATTGGTATAAATTAGCATTGGTCTGAATGGGCATCCACACAAAGGTCATTAAGCTTTAACGCAGAGAAATAAGTGCTGATGAGTGTAGACGAACATTTTTTTTTTGCTACCTGTCTATGTTCATAGATATATACACTAGATATCGCATACGGACCCTCAGCATGTGTCAATAGCGCCGCCACATTTGTACAGTGCTTCCAGTAAAAATGTCATTCAACCGCACTAGTCAAGACAGTGTGCCAATGTGTTACAAACTTTTGTGCTCAACAAGTCACGTTATTGATGATAATACAGTCTCTTACTGCACTCATCATAAGGCAAAGTAGCATCAACTTGCGCTGAATTCTATGCTTATGCTAGTTCTGTTGAATAAAATCAGCAAACAATGTAAATGAAATATGACAACAAGACGCTGCAGTGCTAGAAACTTATATTATTGTCGGCTAAGTGAACGAGTCGTTCATAACGGAGATTCATTCACAAATGAATGGCTCCCTCCTTAGAATGAGAAGTGAAAGCAGGAGATGGGGTGTTTCAGGACATGGATTAGATCAAATTTAACAGGGAGGGAGGATAATACATTTTCATGCACACAAACACACTCTTTATCGGCAATGCCCGTGCGGTCACTTATCCATCGATGTAGAAAAGTGATGTAAAATTATAATTTTTGTAATTTAAAAAAATATTTGCATACTGACCACCGGGGAAAACTCCCGATCATAGATATATGTATATATCTCTGGCTCTGGATGGCCACAGTCCTCCACTGCACCTTGGTCCCACATTCATTTCAAAGGAGCGCTACACTGTACTAAAATGGCGTCTCTATTGACGCATTCCTTCCAATAGACAACAACAGGGTAGGCAACATCTAATGTAAATATCTATGGTCAATATTAAGCAATGACTCCATTAGAGATGAGGGAAAGCATATCAGCAAGAGATTACAGCACCCTGATAAGATGTGACCTGCTAACAAACCAAAGGTACGTACTTCATGATTCAGCTGCAGGCACTTTCCGGTCCTATATGGCAAAAAAAAATTTGCCATATGATTTACTTTTCTAATATAAGTAGCAGTCCCTACATCATCTAAAGTTCCTCTATACAACTATCACACAGTCAATGACTCAAGTGCAATGTCAAGTGCAATGACTCTGTGCAAAAAATTTATGTCATGTCGGTTTATTCAGTTTCTTATTTATTTCAAGTTCTAAAATGATATATAATAATATATAAAGTTGTAAAATTAACACTTTAAGATAGCATTTTAACACACTGTACGATAAGAAAAGACCTTGTGGATGGGTTACAACAGCTGTCAATGCAATTATTTGACTTAAAACAAGGCTGAAACCTTCACCCTTGGACAGTGTGGGAGTGTGGTTGCGGGAAATCATTTAGAGCGGGAAAAGGTTGACCCATGAGTTTTGAAAACAATCTACACCAAATTAAGTGATGAATTCATTTGTCAAAACAAATTTGACATTATTACACAGTACCATGTAAGGTACTATTGATTTTCAATGACCAATGTAAAGTGAAAATGCAAATGAGAACCAACACTGAGTAAATGCAACTCACAGTCTATTAGCGAGCTTTTTCTAATCCTTAACCTGTCAGGCTACTCATCTAATTACAAGTGAAGGGAGGCTCTGAGCTGAAGTCATTAACAAATCTAGTACAAGCTCTGGCCTATGAACCATGGCTTACCTTTGTCCCATATCTAGTTGCATTCATTAGCATAGGCAGCTGATTGAGTAGAGGGTCATTGACTCTTCTTACTAACGGACACAGAAAATGTTCACAGCAGTTAGCTGAAGAAAATATAGCACTATAGGATCTGTTTCCGGATATGAATTGATATGAAACAGTGGCTGTGAGTGAGGGGAAATACCATCAACATTTTCATTTTCTTCATGTGTTTGAAGTAGGTGCTCTGATATGTGAGCACACAATTATGTGATACTTTACCCTTCCGTTATTTATTGTATTTTCCTCTAGGCACTCACATAAACTAATTGAAAAGTCATTGATAAAAAAAATAAAACATGTCTCGTGCTAGATTTTAGGTTCTGGCGAGCACAATGCTTTCAAACAATCAGTGCTGTTTTGTGCTAATTTTTATATTGGCCACATATAATTGTAAAGTTTAGGAGTGACAGCAGCATTTAAACCCAGGAGTGAATTGCTTTAATTACCGGTTCATCCATTACGCCATTAACAGGGAGTTTAATGGCTTTTTTAGGGAGTTAATTTGGTTGTCACTCCCACAAATTACTGAGCTGTGTGTGTGCGGAACAGGAAAAAGATCTAAAAGGTAAACTGACAATCAGTCTGAGTTCAGCCAAAGTACTGATTATTCTTAATGGGCTTATATTTCACAAGAAACACAAAGAATAACTTCACATTTAAAAACACAGCATTTTTTTATTCTCTTTTAAATAAATGTTATTTTTAAACTTTCTATTCATCAAACAATCCTGATAAAAATCTTGCACCACAGTATTCACAAAATATTAGGTAAGCAACACTAATATTTAGAATATATGCACTACCTGACAAAAGTCTTAGAAACAACAGATTATTTGGTATCAGAAGAAAGGCCTCTAGATTATGCTTTTTTTTTAACCAAAATAAAATATGATCATGCCTTGATTTTGTCTGACTTTGTTTAGACAAAAGTCTTGTCGCTTAACAGAAATAGTGTACAGTATAAAATATAAAGTCATGGTGCAGTGGAAAAAGAATTAATATTGTGTATGACTCCCATGAGCTTGGAGAACTGTATCCATACATCTCTGCAATGACTCAAATAACTTATTAATGAAGTCATCTGGAATGGCAAAGAGAGCGTTCTTGCAGGACTTCCAGAGCTCATCAAGATTCTTTGGATTCACCTTCAATGGCTTCTCCTTCATCTTACCCCAGACATGCTCAATAATGTTCAGTATGTGTGTATGCAGTTCAACACATGATTCATTGGAAAAATCTACCTTATTATTACTACCTTATTAATCTTCCAAGTTATTATTTGTTGCTCTTACAACTGGGATCGACGACAAGACTTTTGTCAAGTAGTATATATATTACTATAACACAAATATATATATGTGTTTCTCAACCATGTTCCTGGAGGACTACCAACACTGCATGTTTTGGATATTTCCTTTGTCACAAAGGTCTTTCAGTTTCTGCGAATGAGCTGGTGATCTGAATCAGGTGTGTTTGGTTAAGGAGACATGGAAAACATGCAGAGCTGGTGGTCCTCCAGGATGTGGTTGAGAAACTACCACTAACATTTGAGCGCTGTTGAGCCCGTTCTTAAACAGTGGTGATTGGCCATTTTCAGCCAATCACAGTTATTTCTGTTGACCACGTGAACGCATCGGCCAATCAGCGCTGTTTATGAACATGCTGAAATGGACGTTTTTAAAATTTTGAATGAATTTTAATAACGCAATAAATATTGAACTGAACAATAAATGTCGTACATGTATTGTTCAATCTTAGTTTATTTTAGTAAATAATAGAACCTTATTGTTCTTTTAAAACTAAAGATTTGAGTTAAGTGTAAGTTTACGCTTACACATCTGTAAAAAGCAAGTGCACCAACTCAGGCCTTGAATATCGAATTTTCCTGAGATCTCGAATCTTCAGACACAAAGGCATGCCTAAATTAATGCAGGCCTGTTTTCCTGGCTCAGAAAGAATCAGAGACAGAGAAGGGCATGAACTCAGGTCTCCAACCCTACGCATATAACACGTCCATCTGAAGAGCATTACGCTTTTGCATTATCAATCATTGGCCTTGACATCTGCAATAAAATACTGCCCTCTCCCTCTGACCTGTGCCAGCAAACCCTTTGTAGTATTAAAAAAAACTATAGATATCATCGTGAGACAAGCATAAAAGCATGGCTGTGTGATTTCCTGACTCTATATGATTTCCTGACTGACTAACCATGAACCACCATTGCATGAAATCCAGTGTATAAAATGGGAGAAGAATTAGCCATGATTAAATTTCACACACGAAGAAGCCGAATGAATGCTGCATAAGTAATTAAGCATCCTTAATTGTGGTTATTCAAACAATAAATAAGTAATTAACGAACAGGCACAGCTCAAAAACAAAATGGGAAATAACAAGTAAAGATTAGTGTAAAGCTTTTTGTCAGTTCACTCTAACATGTGGTACTTTTAATATTGGACACAGATGCTGAGAAACCTTGGCTTCTTCTTTTTCTAGACTAATAAATCCAAGACTGTAAACCTGCTTTTACAGCTAAAGTAAAAAAAAAATGAAATGCATCATGGGGTGTGCTTTTAAAGTTAAGAGTGGAATCAATATCCCAATAATGTGACACTGGTACAGCATATTTAATTAAAAAAACAAGAAGTTAACACTTCCTAGTTAACACCAGGAAGCCGGTATCAGTTCATGCATTTACTAACATGAACAATACATTAATTACAATATTTATTCATCTTTAGCGTTAATGAAAAAATAAATTGTTCATTGTTAGTTCTTGTTAACGCACAGTGCATTAACTAATGTTAACAAGCACAACTTTGGATTTTAATAATGCACATGTGAATGTTAAACTGTGATAAATGCGGTAAACATATTTTTCATTCTCATAATCTCATAAATATACTGTATTAACTAGGGCTGTGACGGTCACCGCGGTGGTCATTTGCCACCGCGGTTGTCCATGCCACCGGCGGTAGTACGTGACGTCACGCACTGAAATTTCCGTTATGTTGCAAAGTATTGCATTTCTGTTAGAATATAACTTTAGGCGCGATTCAGCAAGTTCAAGTTCAGCCATGAATCTCGTTGGAAAACCAAATGTTTCATCGCCAATCTGGGAACATTTTGGATTCGTGCTGAACGATAAAGGTGAACCAATAAATAAAAGAAGCTATTTGTAGGGTTTGTTTAAAAAAAAAAAAAAAAAGTGTTAAATGGGCTAACACGTCGAATCTCCACAGCCATCTCCGATCATGTCACCCAGCCACGTATAATCAACTCCTGTCTTCTGAACGCAAACGCGCAGCTAGTCAGCCAGGTATGGCAGAGGCCTTTCCAAAAATGGCCAGATAAAAAAGAGAAAGTGATAAATGGAAGACATTGACGATTTTGGTCCCTCTTGTTCCTTTCATTTAGGCTATTTATTAACTTATTTATTACTTTGCATTACTGCCTAAGTTATACTGACTTAGTCCAGTAATATACTTTTTATAGTAGTAATAATAATAATAATAATATGAAGTTTCGCTATTACTGATTTTATCAGTGAAGGTTATCGATACCGTTTATTAACGCAGACGAAGCATGGCTTCAGCGCCAGACGAGTGGTTTAAATTATATTTTATTCTCCTTATTTATTTCTGTTTTATTTCAAACAACGTGAATGTTTAAAGTTTTAGGTAAAGAAGTCAAACTATGCCCACACATGCAAGCTAACCCACTTTCACTTCCCACTACCGGTAAATAAATCATAACCGAGTCATCACGCTTCATTACCCAACCAATATCAGTGTTAGAAAAAAGTTAAATGTTACAATTCAATGTCATTTAAAAATAATAGTAGCTAAATGTGTTACTTAGTTACATTTTCGGGCATTAGTGTAGCAAAACAGAGAGCCTGTCTACCCTAGATGATCATTCAGCCTACCTGCAGCGCATGTGAGAGGTTGATCCGCGGCAAATCCACTCACTCAATGCACTATATACCTATTTCATTTATAACACTGTAAACCTGACTTCGCAGGCCGATCATCTTTAAACTCAAAAGGCATTTATTAAGTGTCCTAACTTGAGAATGCTGCTGCATAATGGGATGTTTCTTTTCACAACTGTAAAACTGCGCTTTAGCCATGTCAAAATGAAAGCAAATATTAAAAAGGGTTTTGCGTTTTGTCAATTTTATAGCTTAGTTTTAATAATATTAATAATAATCAATTATAATATTAATTATATTGTAGACTACTGTAGGACTGTGCAGTGTCCAACTAAACATTTTTAGTAGGGTACTCTAATATTAATCCCCTACTAAAAAACTAATGTGAAAATGACTGGCAGAACTTTGCGTCTCTGTTAACATTAATTTAACGGCAATTTTCTTTAGCGTTTTTTCCCTTTAGAGCTCAAGAGAGTTGTATTTAAAGAATTAGTTAACCAAAACATGTAATGAATTAGGCTGCTCGCCTTCATGTCATCCTAGTGCAGTTTTCTCCCGTGTGAGTTTAGAGTGCGCCTCCGCCGCCGCGTGCGCGTTTTAAAGGCTATATACAGGCGCACCCTGACCTAACGCGGGGACCAAATCTCTGGACTATTGCTTTAATTTCACAATTTTCATAATTTAATTGCTTTTTCATATTATAAAATATCTAAATTTGTGTTCTGAAGGTTGGAATGACAGAAGTGTTAGTAATTAATGACGGAAAGAATTTTCACTTTTGAGTGAACTTGTCACAGATTTTTACAGCATAATTGACCCAACCGCCCACCACCACCGCAACACCGGCGGTTGTTGGTGACTTCCCACCGCGGTAGTAAAAAATTGTCACCGTCACAGCGCTAGTATTAACTATAACATTAACTAACGAAATATAAAATGTGACCAAAAAAAAATTATAATAATAAAATATATATATATCACCAAGATCAGATCAGATTTTTTTGCACAGATGTTCACATTGTTGTTTAAATGTGCCCAATATCAATTTCCGGTGTGAACTACCCATAGTCCTAACCTGACAACATAAGTACAACCTGCCATTAGTACAAGTGTATACTAATGTGAATAAAGCACATTGTTCGATTGTTTAATATGATTATTGGCATTAAAATTGCAATATAATCAAATAGTTTTTATGAACTATAAATGGTTGTCTTGCTAGTACTAAAGTGTATTTCCATGTCTGAAACCTAAAATAATTATGTGATTATGTTAATGTTATGTGATTGAAAACACTGATAAGTTGTTATCTATGACAAGTACGGCGCACGTCTTTCTCTGGCTTAGCGGCAGTTATCACGGGAAAGCAGATTTGAATTTAGCAACTGATCACATGATGCACTGATTGAACATTACGTATTCATACATAACCATTCACACTGTGCTTGCATTGCAAAACATCAGATCTGTACTGGATTTAATACCACATATGAAGGTGGCACAAATCAGAATTTAAAAGATCAGATTCCATGCGGCTTGTGCTCTTCACATGGTCATGACAAAAACAGATTTGAGTCACGTATGGGGAATCAAAATCAGATTTGGGCCATATTTGCCTGCAGTGTGAACGTAGCCTTAGGGGCAGTTCACACCGAATGCGTTTTTCCTTTCCAATGTGCTGCTATTCTATTGTTTTTCAATATAAATTCAAATGCCGCCCACATGAGCGCCACATTTTTTAGACATTGTGTCAAGTTGAAAGATCTTCAACTTTCACACGCATCGCAGCTCATCACTGTCAGTTCCAAAAGCAGCGGACCAATCAGAATAGGTCATTGCGCAATCATTGCTCGCTTCTGTTTATTAGCAAGTTAGCTTGACAACTTATGACGGTTTTATTTACCATTATATCATAGCAAAGTAGGTGCTCATTGTGGCTTTGTCCAGATATCTTGAGTTATATGATGTATCTTCAAGTGCTTATCATAAGATATTGTTTTCCTATTTCTAATGTTAATAATATCATGTCACATGAACCTTGTGCAACACTGTGCTTTTCCAAAACCCATTCCTAAGCGCCACGTCTCACGTTTTTAGAAGCAAAGAGATGTTCGTTGTGAATAGCCATGTTTCCATCCAAAGATGCGAATTAAATTTATGCGCAAAAGTGGAATATCGCATAAAACATTTACGAATAAATCATCCAACGAGTCCAAGAGAACAACATAGTCACTTCCTGATAAACTGGCGCCAAATATTAAAAGTAAAAATGGAATTTGCTGCGGTAGGAGAAGCTGCGTGAATCTTTTATTTATTTAATACATTACGTGAACGTGTGGTGGCGTTTGAAGGCGTGAGATGCGGAGCACAGACGCTCTTGACTGTTCTGGAGGTAATTAATAATATAATAACACTAATACTGAAATGGTTACGGTGTTTTATAATGACCAAAACAACATTTCAGATGTTTTACAATGTGCTCAGCCTGCTGGTTTGTCCATTCACACACAAAATCACATGACTTTTTAATGCGCATACTGGAATCTGTTCGGTAAAAGTGTTTCCATCATAGTTTATGCGCATCTTTTCTTATCAAATAAAAAGTTTATCCTACTCTGTTATATGCATACAATATTTATGCGCATTTTCAAAATTTATGCGCATCTTGGTATTTCCATCAACCATTTTTTTATGCGCATATCCAAAAGGCACATAAAAACAGGCGGATGGAAACATAGCTAATGAGGCCTTAGTTGTCATCTTTGGTGTATACAGAATTTTAAGGATAATACAAATGGTTAGAAATTTGTACAGTAAGCGAAAGCAATTTCAGCAGCAAGCTTTTTGGCAAGCACAACAATTGTGTTATGAATAGTCATGACTATTACCTGTTTGTCTGGCATCTACAAAAAAAAGAGATAATCACCTGTGGCAGAAGAGGAATGTTTGTATCTGATTTGCAAAATGACAAATGACTACATGCTGACAGTGTTTAATTCTGCTTGATTGAGATCAGCGTAGGTGGAAAAAAAAGCAACTTTTGATTTTTCTCTTGCCAAAGTGAAGCGGTCCAGACTAAAGGTTTTGCCGCAGTCTACAACGTGTTCTATAACCATTATGTGCTTTTGACTAAATGTTAAGAGGATGTGGTCTAAGACAAACACCCTTATTTGATGTTTCTGCAGTGACAGGCACTTTTCCTTAACCACATTTGATGTTGTTTTGAAAATCGTCAGTCAAAAGTGACACACAGCACTTAGAGCGGATGTTGTCTCCATTTAAAGCTAATTATTGAGATAAAATCTAAATACCTTGTCTACAATCAATTAGAAAAAACAACACGTTCACCAAGCTCACATGAAGAGATTCTTATAAATGCCACCCACAATCACTCTAACAAAGCCTCAATTCAACTTCTGTATTAAGTGCACCACTTCAACTTCATTGGTAGTCATTATGGCACTCTGTCAGCAAATCAAATGAGTTTTATTCAGACACAGATACATTTTCATATATAGTTTGACTAAATGATGGATGGCCGTATTAATATGAAAGATTCATTCATTCATTCATTCATTTTACTTTGGCTTAGTCTTACAGGTCGTCACAGCGGAATGAACCAACTATTCCAGCATATGTTTTACGCAGTGGATGCCCTTCCAGCAGCAATCCATTACTGGGAAACACTCATACACTCTCGCATTCACACACACACACTCAATTTAGTTAATCCAATTCACCTATACCGCATGTCTTTTGACTGTGGGGGAAACCCGTGCGAACAAGAGGAGAACATCCAAACTCCATACAGAAATCCCAACTGGCCCAGCCGGGACTCAAACCAGCGACCTTCTTGCTGTAAGGCGACAGTGCTAACCACTGAGCCACCATGCTGCCCATATGAAAGAATCTAAAAGGCTAATGGAAATTATATTTATGACTATGATTATGCACACTTTATTAGAATATTGTCTTTTATGCAATGTGTTATGTAGCTTTTTTACATTTAAAAGATCTAGAAAATTAAAGTAGGCAACAAAGTTACTAGACTAGATTCGAACTCTGCACACCCAAAGTACGAAAGTACATGTAAAGGCTACATGTCGACGCTGACATCAATTCTAAACTGCCAAAATGATTCGTCAGCAATTAAAGTTTCACTTTTGGGACAAATCTCCATAATGCCAAGCCCTCTGATCTTCATTGGCTGCCCATGCACGAACATTTATTTGGTCTTGCCATCTTTAGGGCCATTTACACAACAACATTTTCAGCCAAAAACGGGAAACTTTTTATGCGTTCTGTCTGTTTGATTACACAACATAAGTGTTTTTGGGACTGAAAACAGAAATTTAACATGCGAAAACGAAAGTCTTCAAAAACAATGATATCGTGCAAATGCATGGTACATGTTTAGGTAGGTGTACACAAGGCAAGCGTGATCAAACATACAACAATGGCGGAATTCATGGTAGTGTTTCTTGTGTGACCTGATAAACCTTGTAGGTTGAAACATCGTCCAATTAAATACCCCATTAAATTTGTCTTTTGAGAGCTAAAGTTTTTCTATAGTGTTGTTGTTAATGCTGCTTTAGCAAAGTGTGGATTTACTTCACATTAAAACCAACAGCGGAGGCGCATCTTGCACACACGACAAATTATACATCAACACCAACGATGAGCTGCTGATGAAATGCCGTCACTTCATACAGGTACTGTTTACTAATAAGATGACTGCCCCAAAAAACTGGCCTGGCATATGTAATAAAGCATTATTAACCATTTTTGCAAATGTGTAAAGCAGATAGTTTTGAAAATGTAAACGTGACACTCAATATATATCCAATATACACTCAATCAGAGCAGAGTAGGGGGGGACTTAATATAAAAAATATTTTAAAACAAATCATTAAAATCTATGAGGAAAAATTTTTAATGTTTAAAATGGCAAAATAGGGGCACTTTAAAGAGATCTGAATGCTGCACTGGAAATAGGAAAAAGGCTGAGTTCAAACTCTGATGTTGTTCTTCTCTACGGTTCCCACATCATTTTGTAAAGCTAGACTAGGTTACACTAAGAAAGAGGATATAACAACCTCATAATTATGCATTTCAGCATTTCCCATATCCAATTTTGTTATATAAATGTCAGCTTGATGGCACTGTGGTGAAGCCAAATATCACATCCAAAATAAATCAATCACCCAACAGGCAGTAAAGCATTAAAAAAAAACAATGTCCTCTTCAGATGTATGCAAACAAGAAGTGGAAAACTGTGCCATCTACTGTTGAGATGAATGTGCCATCATTGAACACGACAAAATGATATTGTGTGAGATCATGCCCGACCGCAGAAAGCATTCAGGCAACTAAATCACAACTGGAAAAACGTTTCTTTTTATTACTTTAAGTCTTCAGGTGAAAAAGATAATAATAAGACAAAACACAAGTTATACATTCGTTTACTTTCCCTCCGACACTTCTGGCAGTGGTAGACATCAGTTTAAGGTTTAGTTCTTAAATGTGCAAGACATTTCTGCAACTTATACTGTCAACTTTATTACTGTGCCAGACTTCTATTTATTAAAAGACGATGATGTAAGTATCTCAAAATTCATCAGTAACCCATCATCTCAAGGCAAAAGGTTTAAGTCAAAACAGTTCTTCAACGGGAGCTTAGTTAAAACACTAATAACAATTCAAAAGCAATTGTTGACCCACCAATGAAAAGTCAGAAATGCACTAGGGTTTTTCCGGGATTAAAAATGATGTTCAGATTTTCGAAGGATTATCTTATAAAGATGTATGCAAATTTCATTATCCAAAAAGGCAAATAGTATGTATTATAATTGTAGTTATACTCACATATGATATTTTGTTTATCAGCTTAACAGTGGAATTGACGTCGGAATTTTGGTAACACTGTGAAACGAAGTTAAAATGGCTTACTAAAATTATAACAATTACATAAATCATTATCTATCTAATGCATGACTTCATTTTAAAACTTTTCATAAAATGTAAAACAAACAATACAAAAAAAAAGAAACTTTAAAGTGCTATTGAAAGATATATATTTTCTAAAAAGCGCACTTCCACATTTGCATCCACAAGATTACTTACTATGACCTTATGGCTAACTAGTTGTTCAAGATGTTTGTGAAAAATGCATCACAGAGGTTTTGTGCTCTGTGATTTACACTGTGTTTTATCACTCTCCATCTAATAACAACAAACTAGATTTATTATCTTAAAGGGGAAAATATCATCACTGTAAAATTTCACTTGGGTGTCCACCAAAAAAGAAAAACATTTAAAGGAGGAAAAACCCTGTATTAAAAGGACACAAAACAAACAAAAATATGAAATCTGTTAATTCACTGGAAACCACAAGGTTATACAGGAGAAAACGACTCCTGGCCCAACAGTAACAGCCTATCACAAACATGGAGAACTCAGTAACACTTAAATCCCGAGCTCTCCAATCCATAACTGCTGTGCATCTACTTGGCTGTTGGTGCAAATACTTTTTAACCAATTACTTTATTGTAGCAGATCTTTAACACCACACAAAATGAATAGAAGTGTCTCCTAAGTAAGGCTTGTTTTAGACCCAAATGACCTTTGAAAGCGTAGAATTATTGCATTAGGTCTAAGGGGATGACAAAAGGCTGGAGAAATGGCTCAAAGTTCCATGAAAAATAAAAAACACTGATCATCTGCTGATATTTTTGTGCAACAGGATTGAAAACCAAAAGCATCTTCTCAAGAAGCTTTGCATTTCTCTCCATCAAATGTATGATAATGGAACAAAAAACTATTTATTCTCTTTTGTTGAAAGATGGCATGTTTCCTGAGAGGATCCTGAGCTTAGTACGTCACAGTTTCTAAAAAAAAAAAAAAAGTGATGCTGTTCTGGTAAAAGAGAGAGAAGAGTATTTGCACAAGGTTGCTGGTGGCAGAGATACTGCGCTCAGTTCAGTGGAATGAAGCCCATGTCAGGAGCGTCGCTAAGAATGAGTGGACTGTCGCTGAGGGAGAAGAGAGGACTGGGCAGACGCAGCATGGGTTTATGGGTGTGAAGAGCTGCACGTTTGAGCCCTCTCTGGGAGCAGGGCACATCTATGGGCCGTCGAACCTGGCGGCCCGAGCAGCCGTTAGAGGGAGGTTTGCTGGGAGGAGAGACAGTTATGGAGACAGTATTTAGTAGACTCTCTTGGGTAACCGGGGCGGTTTTGGGCTTGCCAGGTGTGCAGGTGCTCTGGATCACTGTGGAGTTTGCCATTGATTCTAAAAGCTCCTTTGTGCCCTGTGCGCACTGTGAAAAGAATGGCGACAAAAGAGTTAGGAAGACTTAAAACAATAAACAGTCCCTCCAGTGTTTTCCGATTCCAAAATTAATGAATACAATATGAAATCAACTAAATGCTTAATTTCACCACGAAAAAAAGCTAAGATCACAAAAAGCTCTTTATAATTTTCTAACTAAAATATTAAGCTTTTATCAAAGAATTAGATACTACCTTATCATTTACTCTCCCTCATTTAGTTTTAAACCTTTGAGTTTCTTTCTTCTGTTAAACACAAATGAAGATATTTTGAAAAATGCTATAGCTGGCACCAATCAACTTCCATAGTAGGAAATAAGGCCGTACTCACACTAGGCTATCCGAACCGTGCCAGGCACGTTTCCCGGTTCGTCTGACAAGTGTGAGTGCTTCGAATCGGGCCCAGGAGCGATTCAGTTGGTTGGCCCTGGCCCGGTTGGAAGAGGTGTGTCAGAGCGCGGTTCGGTTGGGCTTTGGCTCGGTACACTTGTAGTGTGAGTGCAAAGCACGCCTGAGCGTAAAACTGAAGACACAACGTCACTTTTAAGTGAATATTTCATATGGATTTATTAATCATTCTTACTTTTCAATGAACTCGAACTGTCGTCGTTTATTACAGATGCAAACCCCTCGCTGCACGTCAGCCGCCACCTTCAGCAAACCTCCTAATACCTGCAGCACGAGGACTTTTATGATCATTTATGAGCGTCAAAAGTGGTGGATCTGTTCAGCAAAATATTTGACTGTGTCACTGCAACCCAAACTACTAAAAATAATACAAAACGGTATAACTAAGCAATGTCCACTGTGCTAAGCGAGAGCGCTTCTCTTCCTGTTAAACTGAACAGTCGCATCATCGATGACGTAAGCGTGCTCTGGCTTGGAAGGTAAAATGCAGTGTAAGTGCAGGCCGTCGGGGGAGAGGGGACAAGCGCGCTTCAGCACGGTTCAAGGCAACCGCGCCTAGTGAGAGTACGCCCTAAAATGGCTATGAAAGTCAACGGGTGCCAGCTATAGCATTTTTCAAAATATCTTCTTTTGTGTTCAACAGAAGACAGAAACTCAAATAGGTGAAGGGTGAGTAAAGGATGACATAAATGATGTGAGTAAATAAATGATCTCTTTATCAAGCGGTCAAGCATTACTTCATGAAGATACAGATGCTGTGTACATATTCATGAAAAATATGGTAAATGTATCATAATATAAAGAAATATCCTAATGTAATGAGAGTGGGAGTAAAGTTTTCTTTTTAGCCCTTGCAATACAATTTTGGAACACAAAATAAAGTCTACTGTTGACTACCATCTCAGAAGGACAAAATGAACAAACAAACTAATTGAAATGAAGAAAACGCATATAATTAACATCTGAGATGTAGCCACTGGACATAAGATTTACTTTATTACTCTTTGATATGGCTTGGTGGTTTGACAAAAAATGTTAAATAGAGACTTGTGTGTCAAATGTCACAGTTTTGCGGAGTGCTCACATTTACTGATTAAATTCTGCACATTTGTGAATTTTCTCATAAACAACAAAGTGCTGAAATTATCCAAAGTAAGAGATTCTCTTTTTTGCACGAGATTGACTTTATTTGCAATGGAAATATACATGGAACTATTTTTCTTTCTCTGTATAACCAGAATATGGCATACTCCAAACAAAACATACAATCTTTAATTGCGCATTATAGACTCATCTATTTATGACCTTTAATAAGCCAGGTTCCTAAATAAGCTTTGTTTGCATCTGTATCTTTTGTCTTGTCATTTGCTTCTTTTCAAAATGAAAACACATTCTATTTTATTTGTTCTTTGTGTTATCTATGTCTACATTGCGCATCTAACATAATACATTATATGGTAAATGTTGCATCCTAAGAAGGAAAAAAAAAAACCTGAACACATTGCAAAATACTGGTGGGACTGACAAATAAAGATCACAATCACAGAAAACACAAAGTGTCAACTGATGTTAGACAGCAGACCAAAATTGCGAGAACAAGCAACTTGCCAGATCAGCGTAAAGATGCAAGTAGGTTAGTACTGCCAAAGAAAACGAAAAGACGAAAATGCAGTGACCAATGAAAACAGAGCATCTCGTTTCATGTTTTCCAATGAGCTCAGGCTGAAGCAGCGCAGATGATGTTAGAAAAGGGGATCTCCAGGGGTCACCCAGATGAAAACACCTCCTTAACATCAGGATGAACATCCATCACGAGGAGGCGGAATGAACATGTGCACATGATAACTAATATGACCTCAGTCAGCACAATCCCGAGAGTGGATGAATACGAGATGGAATTGTGATGATGATGATACATTAATTAGGAAACAATGATGTAATGGAGGCGAATTAAAAGTGCAGACCTCTGGCGAACACTAATATATGAACACATGACCATCATAAAATGGAGTAAAAACAGATGTCAGCTAAAACGCTCAACTCATCCAAGAGCAAAGGAGGAACAGAAAACAGACAAGGAGCCCGACGGTTTCCTCATGGCGGACGGGTCTTATGATGGTGGTTTTAAAAGCAAAGAAATGGAAGCCAAGCAGACAGTTCAAATAAAAGGCAGAGTAAAGGCCAAAGAGTCATGAGAAGGCGGTCGGGGAATGGCATGCAAGCGGCCTCATAACACACCCTTACCATCAAACGTCAAAGAGCTTGCAGGAGCCTTCAGGCAGTGCAGGAGAGAGCAAACTCCTGACAGTTCTCCTCCTGTGAGGGGTTTACAACTTCAAAACATCAGGGCAACTTTAAAACAACATAATAAAGTCACACCATTGGGACTGGACTTTAAAAGACTCTTAATATTTACCAGTCATTTACCATTACACCGTATGTCATTCCATTTCTCTATTTATTGAAGATCTAACGCCAAAAGCAAGTTATACTCAATTCAATATTGTTTCAAAAGAAAATGTACAATAATTTTGCAATTGAGTTTTAAATATAGTTGGAATATAAAATATAAACAGACATCTGAAACTAATAAATTTATTATAATAAGAACTATTTTTAATTAAAACATTACTAAAAACAATTCTAATATCACTCCAGCAGAAATCCTTTCAAAAGTGTCCATTAATACATTTTCTGAATGAAAATGTTGTTTGGGATCATTTAAAAACTCTAAATATATATATTTTTATATATAAAAAAGGTTTAAAGTTGGTTATTTATTTATTTTTCTGTAACATGTCAGTTTGAAATATCAATTTACATTTCTATACATTATTTTTGTCATTAATTGTAATTATACAGTAAAATTATTGTCTGAATAAGGAATCTGACAACAGCCAGTGCTCCACACATAAAAATATAGAAATAATCACCATTAAACCTTTTTTTTGGTGTAAATACTAGTGGCCAAAGACTTTTGTACAGTACTGTATATTTTTACATTTATCTACTCTCCTCAGCATGATTTCACACACCACTTTTGCTTCATAACTTGGGTGCATTATCAAACAGTTAAATTTGAACTGATTGCTGTGTGGTTCCACTGTCGCTATTAATCGGAAATTTTCTGTGCGCGTATGTTTAAACAGAACAGGTGCAAGACTAATTAACTGTAAATAGGAGCCGCTTCCCAGTAAGACATCATTAGCTGTAGTTTGTTACATTTTGTTAAACCTAGATAACAAACACCAATAGCAAGCTATATTCGATTTCGATATTGTTTCAATAAAATATTTATGATAATTTACCAACTGTGTTTGAAATATTGTCAGCAAATAGAATATAAACATACATATAAAAAAGGTTAATTAATTATAATAAAAACAATTAATGAAATTGAAAAACGACATTAAAAACAATTCTAATATCACTCCAGCAGAAATCTTTTCAATCGCTATTAATTTTCTATGCACGTATGTTCACACATTAAACAGAACAGGTGCAAGACTAATTAACTGTATATATGAGCTGTTTGCCAGTACGACATCATTAGCTGTGGTTTATGTTACATATTGTTAAACTTAGATAACATCAAATGCTTTTTCAGTTTTTCCTTTCAAAGTTTATGGAATCAGATCTGTTGAATCTGTGTAATTTGTAGTTTCTGTTTTCATTTACATTACTGTTCAAAGGGTTTTTTTTAAGTATCTTATGCTCATAAATGGTGCATTTAATTTAAAATTCAGTATAAACAGCAACAGTTTAAAAATATTACAATTAAAAATGTTTCCTTTTGTTATTTAGAATTTTAAGTTTAGAAAAAATTCCTCAGCAGTCATTTCTGAAAGATTTGATGGTGTGCTGCTTTGTTATGATAAGTTTTTATTGGTGGACAATCATTAACAATGGTTTTTATTTTTAAAAAATCATATATTTTATCATACTAATTGTAGGATTTTATCAAACTAATTATCATGCTGTATTTTTTACACTGTTAAATATGAAGCAGAAGAACAAACAACTAGGTCATTACTGTCAAGTCTGACCACTTTAATGCATCCTTCTTTTCTCAAACTTTTGAACTGTAGTTTAGGGCTTGAAAGGTAATGGAATGCTTTTTATGCTTTGAGGATTTTAAAAACCACAGCTACAATACTTGAAACTATTTTTTAAAAGGCATTCTCTCACCATGTTTGTGTCATTTTTGGCCATGAAAGCAGGGAGCTCAGCGTCAGAGGTCATAGTTTGAGGCTCGTCCTCTGGAGGTACAAAGCCTCTTCTGTCAATCAAGCTGCAAAAGATGACAAGGATGTGACCTATTGTGACTTTACAAACATGGCACAGACTGTACTTAGCATATTTGTTGTTGTTTGTAACAGTATGTGCTTAACTCGGGACACACATTAGCCTGAAGCTAGAGAAGTCCTTCATTTACTCACCAAACTTTAAATGTTAGGAGGGGGATTCTGAAAGAAATATCTGCTATGACGCTGACTTGTGCATGCAGTACTGACCTGGGCGTCATCGGCCCGCAAAGCACCACGCAGCAGTTTGTGAAGATGTTGTTATAGGTGTATGGATTTCCTGATTCTTCTCCTCTTTTACTGGACCAAGATCCTTTGATCTGCAATCATTACAAGGAAAAAGAGAAACCAAATTTAAAGGATTTGGTGTGGAGAGAAGGAAAGTAAAAAAACATTTTGTTATATTATTTCTTTTACATTATTTCAGATTGATATTATTAAATGCGACTTATACAAGAAAGAAAAAATTATTACATACAGTTGCAATCAGAATTATTAAGCCCCCTGAATTATTAGCCCCCCTGTTTATTTTTTCCCCAATTTCTGTTTAACGGAGAGAAGATTTTTTCAACACATTTCTACACATAATAGTTTTAATAACTCATTTCTAATAACTGATTTATTTTACCTTTGCCATGATGACAGTAAATAATATTTTACTAGATATTTTTCAAGACACTTCTATACAGCTTAAAGTGGCATTTAAAGGCTTAACTAGGTTAATTAGGTTAACTAGGCAGGAAAGGGTAATTAGGCAAGTTGTATAACGATGGTTTGTTCTGTAGACTATCGAAAAAATATATAGCTTGAAGGGGCTAATAATATTGACCTTAAAAAGTTTTTTAAAAAATTAAAAACTGCTTTTATTCTAGCCGAAATAAAACAAACAAGACTTTCTCCAGAAGAAAAAATATTATCAGACATACTGTGAAAATGTCCTTGCTCTGTTAAACATAATTTAGGAAATATTTAAAAATAATAATAATTCAAAGGGGGTTTAATAATTCTGATTGCAACTGTAAGTTACATTGGTCTTTTTTTGTATTACTCATTGTCTTTAAATATGCAAATAAGGTATATAATGCCAATTTTAAATAAGGTAATAAGCAGGGCCAGACAGAATTTGCGGACTGATTGTGTGGATTGATTTTGAGAGTATAGTAACTAAAAAATTAAAACGTTAAATAAAAAATAATCACTTTTTAACTTAAGCTTTACAGTGCAAATCCAATTAGATCCACTTGTTTGGTAAACAAAGCAAGTGTCTCATATAATAGATCTACTAAAATACAGAAAATATTACTTTACAAATTGGATTGTACATAATAGTCATATAAACATTTGCATATTATTTAATAATATTGCTGAAATGTATATAAAACATGAATAAAAATATATGTACACACATTTTACATAATTAAATAAATAAACTCGATGGGCTAAAACATCTGTGGATTTCTGCATGCAGATTACATTTGAACCTACTAATCAGGGGCGCCCCCAAGGGGTGGCCCTGTGGCCACCCCAATACGATTTTGCTGTTGATAATATTAATTTAAATGCAATTACGTACAGTCACAATATTTCAATAAATAAATAAATTACATGCACTAAAATTAGCTGGCTGCACCCCGGGGATGAAGCGCTGACGTTCAACCACAGCAGATAAGCTGACTTTACCACAACAATTTCAAGTTCGCTTACATTCTTTAAAAAAAAATTAAGGGTAAAGTTCTTGTAATAAAATTTGTTTAGTATTGTTTGACGACGAGAGACAAAACTGATGGGTTCACAAGATTGTACACTTTTTATTAAGAAATTCTTAATATTGAAATGAAAAATTGTGTTTTATTCGATTGAAAACCACAAATCCCAAAAAAATTATAAATGCATTTTAAAATCAGCTTTTCAGAATCTAGTTTATTTAGCACCTCCATTTTTTTGCAGGTTGACTTACAAGGGCCAAAAATCTCAATGATTCTGTAGATGTATTTTGCAAAAAGGTACATCAATAGAAGAAGCTGTATTAATAGTGTCGCTCAAAAAAAGAATATGGATCATTTATATTATTAGGGTCTGTATAGTGAGTGTGTGTACATAGTATTGCCTTTTGTTCAGTTTGTTCATTTGTCTGTTTTATTAATTAATTAATTTTAGACATGCCATATACTGTATACTGTACAATAAATGTATGTGAAAAATAACTCACCTGAAAAGTGTTTTTAAACTAAATATTGATTTTTATTTGGTTTACACATATACTTGCTGAATTATTGCAATATTTTAAGAGTAATTCATTAAATTAATCAAAATCACATTATTTCATTTACCAGAAACAAAATTCTAAAATTACACTGAATTTATTATGTTTTTGTGTGCCACCCCAAAATTTAAAAACTTCAGAATTTAAATATGAATTAAAAAAAACTTGAAGATTTGTTTATGAAAAAAAAATATCATTTTGAGAAAATGGCCTTCAGAAAAATTCTACCAGCACAAATTTAAAAATAAATGGGGTTTTTTTGGATGCTGTTTCAGAAAATACAGTAAATGATAAGTATTGATTATGTCATTATATAATAAATAATGTATTTGATACTACTGATTAAATGAGTATTCATGGGCATATTTACATCTTCGTTGGTTGTAAGGTTGGAGGCCACAAGATAAGTATGGAAACCCGACAGACCCAGAATGGACCAGATGGAGAAGAAGCAAATGACCAGCTCCACAACAGTGCACAAGAGGTTAAGGATGCAAATCTTCTGTAAATGTGCATCAATGTCTCAAGTACATAACAATAACAATACAGAGATTTGGTATGAACAACTTCACAAAAGAAAACCAATCCCATTATGCTAACGACACGAACCAGAAGTCCGCCAGGTTGCGGTGGAAAACTGTGACCTCAAAGCACAAATTTAAATGGAGGAATCTTTATCTATGGGCAATTGTTGCCATCCTGACAGGAAAGCAGGGAGTAGTGAAATTCTTGAGCTGATTAGGGATGAAAGGGATTAGAAAAGGCGGAACCCACAGCAGTGGGCCTGTAAACAGATAGTGAACTCTGTCAGCATTGTGTGCTTCTGGGGACTGGGTTGGTGCAGACAACATTCATGTCAGTGACTGAGAAAATTATAGACAGTTTTTTTTCTTTTAAAGGATATCTGGCCGGGCTGTCCTGTATTGCCTGGATGATACCATTCTCACCTTGTGATCCTGTTGGTGAGAGAAAGTGAACAGAGAAAAAAAACAGATGACAAAATGTCTATCAAAATGCAACAAAAACAATGATCTCACTCTCATCAAAAGTCATCAAAAATTGTATCATTATTATTATTATTATTAATGTATAAAATAGCTGTGCTGCATATTATTTCTGTGGAATCAGTGATTAATTTGATGAAAATGTTTTTACTGTCACTTTTAAAAAGTGTAATACAACCTTGCTAGGTAAAATGTATTCTTTTATTCAAAACAAATTAATTAAAGCATTCAAAAACCAACTCCTTATGTATCCTAAAAGGTTGTGTACATAGTCTAAAAAAACATACAATACCTATGCATGCACATATAACTATCACATACAATCACTGGGACTGTATTTTTGTGAAAGTGACTGTTGAAACTTACGCAAAGTGAGGTGCGTGATCACACAGCCAAAGATAAAGGAAGTCAGAAATGACAGCGACACTATGAAGGCATAAAAAAACCGATAGTTGCGCTTCCCCACACAGTTCCCCACCCAAGGACAGTGATGGTCGAAGCGCTCTACATGGAGAAGAGAGAGAGAGATAGGACAGACATTAAAAAATTCTCATGAAATTACTTTGAGGAAGTTATTTGTGTTACTGAAATAAACTATTGAACATTCGTTATCAAAACACAGATATTTTGAAACCTTTAAATAAATATTTCAGCCAAAAACAAACATTGTTTATGATTTCAAACCAGCATGACTTCCTACTCTGACATTACAATAAATGATTACATGAGCTTTCAAGGCTCCATAAATTGCAAAAGCACAGTAAAAAATTATAATCAAACATTTTTCCATATGACTTGTGCACATTATTGTGGCTTTAAATGATGAACAGACAGAAATTCAAGATATCAAAAATTTTATTTGTTGTAAAAAAAAATTGAAAAATCTTGACATCCAATCTAATTCTCCATAGCGCAATCATAAAAGCTGCACTGCTAGATCAAAGAATTATTTTTTTTATTTTCTGAATGAACTTATTTATCCAGGTCTGAATGATTAGTTGTCAAATCAGACTAATCCAATTTTTTGTGTTCAATTCACTATTTAAAAATGTAATAACTTAATTTGGGAATTAACTGAATTGTTTATCACCAAAAAAAAAAAGTCAACTTTGATTTTATTAATGCCATCTTTAATTTTCCATTTCATTTTAAATGTCTTTGCAAAAAAAATTAAGAAATAAAGTACAATTTTCACTATAACATGTGAGATATATGGATTGTTTTTAATGCTCTAGTAGAAGCTTTTATTATAATTGCACGAAAAAAAACAGGAGCTACTACATATTTTCATTTATGGTTCAGAATGACATGAAGGTGAGTGAGCTAAACTGATATCTCTAAATGCAATTACATCTTTAAATCCATCAATTGTACATCCTCAATACTGAGATTGTTGCTTACCGACACAGTTGTCACAGAGGCTACAGTGGGATGTCCGAGGCGGACGGAACATCTTGCATGTGAAACAGTATTTAAGCTTGACCACCTGATCATTTATGAGGATCTCTTTAGTGCGGGGAGGTGGACGGTATGTTGAAGACCCAGAATTATCTTGAAAGAAACCCACAACTTTAATATCAAATAAGAAATAAAAAAACGATAAGAAAATAACAGTACAATCAAAGTCTTACCAATCTGTTTCTCAATGTCAGCAGCCTCATCTGGCAAAGCCCTAGGCAAAATCCCTGGGTCTGTAAAACTGGTTTGAAGAAGACTGACAATGGCAAATATAAATAACACTCCACCAATAACTGGAATGAAGACAGTGAGGTGATACACCAGAAAAGGGCAGCTGTCAGGCAGGAAACACAAAGTCAGAACATTTCCTTGGGTTTTACAAAAGTAGGATTTAAAGAAAATCTCAGAAAAAAAATAAATAAATAAAATGGAACACAATACGTTAATGTATTCTTGAAACATAAATGTCTGATATTAGCAGTGGTTTAAAGCTTGAAAATAAAAGTAAAAAAACCAACAGATAAATCCATAAGGATTAATTCATTCTCCATTTCTCTGGATGTACTGGTTTGACTAGTTATGTTTGAAAAAATCTAATTACATTTCTTCAAACTTTCTGATAAAATTAGCCACTTAGAGCATTTTTGTGTGGCAGGAAAGGACAATTGGTAAAATAGCAAATGTTTTCACTTGTTTTGATTGAAAATGTAAATGTTCTATGTACTAAATGATGTAAGAAGATTGCTTTAAGCATACTCTCAATTGCCGGAAAACAAGACTTAATGTGTGAAATGTGCATCTCAAGCAAAGTAAACTTGATTTAAATGCGTGAAGAGATTTGTATTAGAAGTCAAGACAAGAATACCACTGTAGATATACCTTTTTCAGCAGTGAACGCAACATTTAATGTCATCATATTATAACTTTAATACTTTCGGCTTCAATTTAAGATTTAAATTGTGGAAAGGTTATTTAGAATTATTTAAGTCCTTGCAGGATTCACATGAGAAAAATATTTTAAGCTTTTTTTGTGATACTGATAACAGCCATGTAGTACAGTTTCAGACTGCTGAAGTATGATGTCAAGAAGAGCAACACCAGCTGGTGGAGATGTCTCTATTGTCCAAAGTAGTAGTGGTATTGTCTAGTAGTATGTCTGTGTGTAAAAGCATACACAACTCACTCAAATGTAAAGAATAAGCCACTGGTGATGAAAATAAGGCCGATGGTCAGCGGGAGGACTCCGCATTGCCTGGCCAACATAATACGTCCGTCACAGTAGAAGCGATTTTTCCCAGGGAAAACCTCCCATTTCCTCCTCAGGCGCTGGGAGCCCTTTCTCCCGCATGGCAGGGTGCTGGAGGTCCGGCTGTTGGGTGTTCTCAGAGCTCGCGGGTCTATTTGTTGATACTCACAGTTTTTCATTTTCAACTAAGGTAACGTTAGCGAAGTACAGTCGAAATCTCAAGAAAGAGTTTAGTTAACTTGTTACAAGCCAAGCCCTGTCAAAGAGGAAGCTACCACGACACTACTTAGTTATCAGCTGTGAAGCTTCTGTAACACCAATAAATCACTTGGGTGGTAAAAAAAAAATTGTATATGTAAACAAAGCTATCGAACTACGTTAAGCTAACTAGAACGTCTTTAAAGCACATAATATGTTGCTCAGTGTATACGTATGCATCTAAACATAACATATCAACGGGTAATTGTTATACCGTCATGCCATGTTGTTGGTTTCGGTAAATTAGGAGCTACTAGGCTAAGCTAATCATGTTAGCTTGTAGACAAACGCTAGCTGTCAACTATCTCAGCGGAGGACATTACTCCTCACGCGCTGCTCAACCGTCATCTGGACGACACTCGGCTCCTCGCGCTGCTCCCCGTCCGAGAATAATCTGTGGGGTAATGAATATTAGATTAGATAGTGTTGTTTTTAAGACTGTAAATGCTAAAGAAAGAGAGCGTTCAGCTACCATTGAAATACAACCATATTTATCTAAGCGCGATCACTTCCCTAGCCGAGGATTCTTACCTGAAGAAAGCGACCAATGACTCAAAGAGTGCGAGATGCGCGTTCACTTCCGACACGCTGAGCTCCGCCCTCTGTGTGGACGTTTTTTTTTTTTACCGATCCTTTGCTGTAACTGATACATGCATATCCATTCAGATGTTTTAATTGACCTACTAGCTGTCGCTCAAACTTAATTAAGTAAAACTAAAACGTTAAACTAAAAAAATTTACTTTAAATAAATTAAAAACGTTAGCTGAAATAAAATACGTGTATTTCAGCTAGTTTCCAAGGAAATATTTCCACATTTTATAATGCCAAAATTAAAAAAGTTAAAAAATTAAAAAATTAAAACTAACCGAGATCTTTATTTACTAAAATTACAAATTAACTTAAGCTCAACAATAGGCTAAGTAGCTTTATTTTAACTTTATTTGAAAAATGTAATAAATAAATCCCATTACACGCATTCCATTAAAATGACACAGGAACTGTCACAAACAATGACCAGTCTTTGGGAAATTTACTTTTAACAGTAAAATATTACAATCTTGTTTCACAATTTTTACTTAACTAAATGTTACTTAGTTACGTTTTAAGGAAAATAATGTTATTTTTTATTACCCAACATTGATAATGACATTTTGTACCCACTAGATGGAGATACAACACAATATCTCAGAGGTATTGAGACAGGGGTGCCCAAACTCGGTTCTGGATATTTTAGTTCCAACCACAATTATACACACCTGAACCAGCTAATCAAGCTCTTTCTAGGTATACTAGAAACTTCCAGGCAGGTGTGGTGAAGGAAGTTGGAGCTAAACTATGCAGGACACTGACCCTCCAGGACCGAGTTTGGACACCCCTGTATTGAAACGTGACCATGTGTAAACTATCTATTAGTGCAGTGGTTCTCAAACTGGGGGCCGCGGAGATGGCGCTCGGGGGCCGCATCGAAATTGTAGAATCTAAAAATATTTTTTTACCTGTTTGTAAATCAGGATTGTCAACCTATGTATATATACAGTGGTTACTAAATTGATGTGTCAGCATGATTTCTTTTATATTGTAAAACTTGTATAATATTGTAAATTTCTTTTATATTGTAAAACAATTTCTTTTTAAGTAGACTTTTTTTAACGTTTCTTGCAGAAAAATTGCAGAAACAAAAATCTGATTGCTGCTCAGTTTGCAAACAAAACTTTTGAGCCACTGTCGTTCATCAATAAAATGTTGAATGCACTTTTTTACAAATATATATAAATTAACTTTTCAGTATTCATATTCTACTTTAGACATCATAAATTACTGTTCAGTATTCAATACTTTTGTTGCACTTTTCAGACAATGTTAGTTTTACTGTCAAAACTGTTTTAATACAATGTTATATGTTCATTCATTCATTCATTCATTTTCTTTTCGGCTTAGTCCCTTTATTAATCTGGGGTCGCCACAGCGGAATGAACCGCCAACTTATCCAGCATATGTTTTACGCAGCGGATGCCCTTCCAGCTGCAACCCACTGGGAAACATCCATACACACACTCATTCACACACATACACTACGGACAATTTATCCTACCCAATTCACCTATACCACATGTTTTTGGACTTGTGGGGGAAACCGGAGCACCCGGAGGAAACCCATGCAAACACGGGGAGAAAATGCAAACTCCACACAGAAACGCCAACTGACCCAGCCGAGGCTCAAACCAGCGACCTTCTTGCAGTGAGGCGAACGTGCTACCCACTGCGCCACCGTGATGCCATGTTATATGTTGTGAAATGTAAATTTAACAAATCAGAGAAATAAGACTACAAACAGAATCTAAAATTAAGTAAAATTGTAAGTTTGAGGATGTTTTGCGTCATGACGGGGGGGGGGGGGCACAAAAGGATTCACAAGTGGGCCTCCTGCTGAAAAAGTTTGAGAACCACTGTATTAGTGAGCCTTTTCAAAAACTTCAGTGACCTTAGGAAAGACCAAACCATAAAGACCTGATACTTTTAGCACTATCAAAAGTAAGTTGACATCTCACAAAAACACATCCTATAGCTTAATCAATGATTTGTTAGATTAAATAAAAGAGATCCAATTTGTAAACCATCCAATAAGGAGATTTATTTAATATCAAATCAATATAAAAATCTATTAGCTTCCTAAGAAGTACAAGTAACCATCTTATAATCTGAAAATACATTCCTTACAAACAAACTGCTCAAGCAGCATATTATTATTCAAAAGGCCTCGGGAATATTATGATAACTGAAAAAAGTTTTTCACATTATTAAGTCCAGGGAAGGAAGTTACAATGCAGAGCCAGACCTAAAAACCAATACGATATGAAATACCCCAAGATGCATCGCGTATAAACAGAGCAAGTCTTCCAGTGCATCAATAGGTAAAAGACCGGATTATTTCCCCACATCCCTGCAAAACATCTCAAGCCAGGTTTGTGATCTTTCTTCTGTTGTGTTTGGTCTGATCTGAACAGCTTTTCATTTTTCAGCAGAGGTTCATATTTAAAAAGCAGGTGGCCAGAGATCCAGTATAACACAGGTGAAGAGGAAGCAAGAAACCGAGTCAAAACCTAAAAGGAGACAGATTAAAGGCATGCTTATTAAGCATTCATTACAAATCACATAATAATAACCAATTGTATGAGTCTTACCTGCACGTGCATGCAGAATATCCCAAACAGAAGCAGGACGGAATTGTGCACAATATAAACAAAGGTTCTTGGGTTACAGAAACCATGCATTTTCTTGCCATTTCCTTTGTCTCCCAAGCCCAAATACATACAAAACACTGGGTTATCTGTCATGTATATAAACAAGGCTTTAAATCCCAGAGTTGCAACAGGCATTGCCAGAATAAAGTTGGGTATCTGCTTCCACTGAAAGTATCGAAGGAAACCCACATCCCAATAAACATCCTGTATATACGAATACAAAAGTGGAATTCGCCAATGGCACCATTTTGGTGTTGGAGATGCTGCATCGGCCACACGGTATCCTTTATGCTGAGCTAAACTAACCAGTGTAGGAGGAATTGGATTTGAAGTTGGATGGCAAAATATTTGATAGCCATAGAACTGAAAGAGACAAAAAGGAGAAGCCACAAGGGCTGCATAAGCTGCTCCTGTTAATGCAAAGCGAATAAGTTCCCAGACATAGTTGCGATATCGAATGCCCTCTGCTCTTTTATTAAAAGCACGAGCATGGGCTAAACCCCATTGCAGGGTGAGATACAGTAAAAATCCAGCATTCACAAGCCCATTGCCACGAGCGCCAGTAGCAAAGCCAAACAGAAGACAAGCTCTAACTGTGTATCTTTTTTCAAGCATCCACAGGCCTGCAAAAGTAAGGGTTGCAAAGAGTGTCTCCGAGTAGCCTGCTAGCATAAAAACATTAGCTGGTGTCAAACAGTACATTATGACTGCAACAAACGCAAGTTTTCTTTCTTGTAGAACTAACCGACTCAGACTATATAGAGAAACTGCACTTAAGACGAAGAGAAAACTATTCCCTATAACCACAGCTACAATTAACCGGCCACGCATTGTGAGAAATCCACACAGTGGCCATAGCAACGTCAATGCTAGTAACCGCAGGATGAGAGGAAACAGAGGAAAGAAAGCAAAGTTGTGCTCATATATGTAACCACATTCTGCAATGAAGAGGAAATGCTCTGCATCCCAGTGACTAAGGCCACCAAATAATGCTTCAATGAGGGGGTCGAGCAGGAGAGGGGCTTCTGATCGAGGAGGACTGAAGGCATCGGCCACATGGTCAGGAATCACTACATTCAGGACAGCCTTCAAGACAGACAAAACAAACAGGAATTATTTTGTCATAAGCTGTTCTTCCCAAGTTGTGCGGTAGGTGTCACTCTACTACTTTAACAAATAGCGCCAGTAGTAATTTTATGGAGCTCAACATTTAAGTAGTTTCTAAACTTTCTACAAAAAAAACAAACCACAAATTCACCATTTCATTTTTGTCAGTTGTTTGTCTGTGGCTTACCTGTAGAAATAGCGAAAGGAGTCGCGTAAACGTTGCACAACGTACGACAGTCCGCACGTCTTCATTTATGTTTAATGGAGACATATTTGACAAACTTTCATTTGAGGACAATAACAATACCACAATTGTTTAACACTATATTAATCTAAATAAATTAGCATACAGGATAACCGAGGCATCATTAAAATGAACCAAAGCGGCGATTTGCGTTCTTTCTTGGAGCTTCTATCCACCGTAAAAACATCGGCTCCGCAGAAGAATAACAATGCAAGGAATTATTATATTCACGTTTTTCCAATGCATTGCATAAAGACAGACACTGAAACGAACGATAGAACGACAGGCTACGCGCACTTCCGCTATTCAGTTTTAGTAACGTCAAAATAAAAGTCCCCAAGTTTAAAGGGGCTTATTGACCGCCATTCAAACACATTTGTATTAGTTTTACATATCTTGCATAGAAATTGGAGACATGTAAACACCTATATAATAAATAAAATTTTTATTTTATTAGAGTAATGCTAATGTATATTCAGCTGTTATTTTGTATATTCAACCTGAAAATTCTGTTTCTCAGTTAAGTAAGCTTTAACATTTCGAATGTCATTTTAAGTTTTTTTGTTGTTGTTGTTGTTTTTTACAATTGGTCAAATTTGAGGTATTTCCATAAATTGTAAGTTATGAAATCCCTGATTTTCAAATCCCAACAAATGAAAACAATAAGCAATTGTAATCTATATATAGCTCTATATGACAATGTTTTTATTTAAAAAAAGTTATCAGACATTATATACAAACGAAACCCATGCCGAGTAAATCCAGAGACTGAGAATTTTTAAATGCTCTCTTCATTTTTCCCCCAAAGCTGTATATATTTAACCTTCCACTTATGAGCTCAGAATTCTTGGCAGTCCTGTTATTTAAAAATATTTAACATGTATCTAGATGAAAATAATCACAAACATCTTACCAAGATTTAATGTACATTTATTCTTACCACGTGGAACATATAGTATAAAGATTTCATAGTGAATAAATGATATTCATTGAGCCAAAAAGGGAAAAAACAAGGAATTTACATTAAGCTACATAGTCTGAAATACAAATATGCAGAATTCATATCACTGGAGAAAAAATATCTCAACTGTGTTTCTTCATCTAGAGTTATTTCGTTGTACCAGGAGATGAAATTAAAATATTTCAGTTGTCTGCTGCACTATGGAGGAACCGTGATGGCCAAAAGATGATTCTGTTTTATATAGCTAGGGGCTTTGATACAATTATCCCAACTTGAGTGTCCGCTCTCATTCTTTGTAGATAAAAATGGGTAAGAAGGAAGAGAGTGTGTGAAAGACAGAGGGAGAGAAAGAGAGAAAAAGAAGTGTAAATGTACAACATCTTATATACATTACAGCCTCGGCTGCATCTTAAGTTGAAAACCAGTCCTAGGAGGTGATTTCCTTATAGGGGTCAATTCATACAATCAGGGGTTAAAGAGAAGAGGTCAGGGTGTTGTACGTCCTTGATACTTTGGGGGGAATTCTCCTTAACCAGCAAACTAATGTTTTAAAAACGATTTAAAAACAGAACCGGCTGAGCCAACATTTTCCCCATGTGGAACAGCGCAGTACGTTTGCAGTATGTTTACAGTTGTGGAGTACTGTACAGAAAATGACAACTCATTTCTGCTGTACACGCATCCAGAAAGATTGACCGTGTAGCATCAAAATACAACCACCAAACAATGAAGAGTCCACCTGTCAATGTGAACAAGAGCTGTGTATTATTTGCACCCTCTTAGGGAGGACAAAGGAACGATTAACCCCAAAACTCACTGTAAACAAGACAGTAACTTTGGTAAATAGTTTGTTTTTTTCAAGCTATTTATTTTATTCATTTATTTATTTTATTATAAAAAGTACTTTCCCCTCAGACAAGGACACAAAAGTTGGGGTCCGTCCATGTCATCTTGTTGGCATCAGTGTTACAGTTTGTGTCAGTGTGTTGAGGCTCTGGTTCATGATCCACAGCAAATTCGAGACAACCTTTCCAAAGTGAGACACGGAGGAAAAGGGGGGACCAGTGGGTGTAATATGAAACGGCTTGCATAAATTAAAAAAACAAAAAACAAAACAAGAAACAGTCAATTTTCTCTGCTTTCAATCCCCACTCGCCAATGGGGAGGACAGGCAAAGAGGAAGTATGAAAACCAGAGAAGCTGGAGCCACAGCTCCGCACAGCTGTCATGACTGGCCTATCAAAAAGAGTACATCACAGATGACATGGGACACCATTGAGTTCATGAGGGGGGAGACAGAAAGGTCCAGTAGCCGTGATTCATAGAGCGTAAACTCAGAGTGGTTCTCCTCCACCTTAGCAAGGGCAAGCAGTGCCCGAGCAGCTCGTCGCATCATGTCCACACTAGTTGGCTCAAAGTGTGACCCCTGCATGTGAAGTAAGGAACCTTGGCTCTGCTGGAATTGTGTAGCCGCTAAGCTGTCCTCCAAGAAGCCCAACAGATTCCCTACACTGGCCTTCTGTACCGCAATGGCACGGGCCGCCATGCTGTCACCCTGTGCAAGATTAGCCAGCAGCACCACCGCCATCTCCCGGCAAACAGGCACCTTTCGCTCTCCAACTAGACGAACAAGGTTCCCAAAAAGCTTCTCTAATCTACTAAAAGGTGCTGTTGCAAGAATGAGGTCCACATTGTTGTCCTGCACGCTGAGCTTACAGAGGGTCTCCAGGACAAGTCTCTGGGGGGACAAGGCTCCATTAAGCCCGAGACTAGGGAAGGGGTCTTGGGCTTCTGCTGAAGGACAAACGGCCCAATGGAGCAATCCATCCAGCAAGGGTAGGCAGATGCTCTCAGTGTAGACAGAGAAGTCAAGCTGGCCTGAGATGTTGGCAAGTGTGACCAAGCAATTTTCCCGCAAAAGCTCCAGACAGTCCCACCACCACTCATCTTTCTTGCTACCAAGACTCTCATCCACCTCCTCTTCTTTCTCATAGGTTAAGGGCGCCTGCTTTCTCTCTGGATGCCGATGATGGAGAAGTAACAGGCGGCCCAGCAGTAGCAATAGCCCAGGATGCTTGGACATCTCAGAGTCATTGCCAGGGACAAATGAGAGGCTGCGGACAATATTGGAGACACAGATGCAGCGACGGGCAAGAGAATCCTGCCACTCTGAGAGTGTAACAAGAGGAGCTTCATCCTTGCTGTGCGGCTCATCTTCTAAAATGGAGCGCTGACCCTGTAATAATGGGCTTGGAGCTGCTGGCCTGATGCTTTCTGGAGCTGTCAACTCCAATTCTTGTTTCTCTTGATCTTTCTCTATGTGTGAAGTTCCCTCAGAAGCAGCTTCTAAGCAGTCAGCAGGTCTATCGTCCTTCAGATCTGAAATTTCGTCGGTCACTTTCTCAGTGGATGACTCTGGAGAAGGCTCCCGGTCAACTTCTTTCCGATGCTCTTCACTAGATGAGGGTAATGAAGGGGCCTGGCTTTCCTTCTGAGCTCCTTTCTTCCTATCTGAGCCCTGAGCAGGTAAACGAGTCTGTTGGTGTAACAGCTCCATCTTGCTTTCAAAGTGGGTCTGGATGTGTTCTGTTGTATCACCTCCACCAATACTCCAGTGCAGGAGGCCGCTGTCAAATTCCTGCAACCGGCCAAGCTTATTTGAGCAGTCCACAACAAATGGATCCTTCTTTCGCACGATCTTCAAGGGAAGCTTATCAAACTTGCTAGCCTGTTTGGGCTTCTCTTGAGTGACAGCCAACTCAAGACACGGTGGCTCTGAAGCCTTGGTTTCTGCAGATGACTCTCCTTCAATGCCTTGGCTATCTTCTTTCTTTACAGATTCTTCAAGAGTCCTTGGCTTTTCTTCCTGTTTTATTTGGAGAGGTACTTGCACTGTGTGTTGTTCTTGATGTTTTGACCTTTGCGCTTCTTCCCCTTCATCTTCCTCCTCTGTTTCTCCATATTCCTCCATGCCTTCCACCAATGCCTCATCATCCACAGTGTTTTCATCTTTAAGCACATTGGGATCCAACAGAGCTCTTTGTCCTGGATCTCCAACTTCATATTCCCTCAGAATGCCAAAGATTTCAATGAGGCAACGGCGGAAATACTCAACAATCAGTTCCAGGAAACCAGGGAGCTTCAAAAGAAGACACCAGTATGTCATTTAGGATGAAAACTAGAGTATTGGCAAAAAAAAGAAATTTGTCATTTTCCCAAAACGACTTACCTGCATAAGGTTGAAATTTGAAATACTGTTGTCATCATATAATAAGATATTGATGGTGTCTAAAGCCCATGTACTCTCCGCCAACAGTCCAGATTTAAGAGACATCATAACTCTCCATGCTTCTGGAGTGCCTATAAAAGGAGTATACAGTTACCTTTGTATAACTCACAGTTCTAAGTTATTTGTTGAAGTGAATTACTTTTTAGTAGTGTATATAATGAACTCTTACCAATTTCTTTCATGGTAAGACGCCTGCGAGATTTGAGAACTGGTGGTGTTGCCTCTATAGAACCTGGAGGGAAGGATAGGTCTCTTCTCATCATTGGAGGCTGTACTGAGGGAGGTACTATGTGAGATGCAGGGACTGGAGGCCCCGCCTTCTGCATTTTGATATTGCTGGGCATGTAAGGTGATTTGCTGGGAGAAGTCCTGCTTTCCATGGGGCGAGGCATGGGTGTGGGGCTTGACACCTGTGGAATGTGGTTTTGCATGGTTTGGGGAGACTGGTAGTTAGATTGCAAGGGTCTGCTCATTGGTGGGCCTGCCCCACCAGGCCCATAGGGGGGTTGGCGTGGCCCAGGCCACTGCCCATCATGATTCATACGCGGTTCAGATGACATCATGTCTTCAGATCTGTTCATTGAATGGTAGCCAGGGCCCTGGACAGGACCAGCAGGAGGCCCCTGACGATTGGGGTAATTGGAGTAGCCCATATCACCTCGGCCCTGCCACATGCCACCTTGAGGACCATCAGGACCAGACTGCATTTGACTGCCCATCATTTGAGGAGGCATAGAACCCTGGGAGTTTGGGCCAGTCCCTGGTTGCATCCTATCTCTTCCAAAAGGGAAAGGAAACTGATTCTGAGGACCTGGAGGGCGGCGCTCCGAACCAGGGTAAGAACTGTTATACTGGTTATACATTTCCTGCTGACCACTTGTGGGTCCACTAGGGGGAGCCTGCGTTGGTGGCTGTGGCTGCTGAGCATTGTATGGCCCACCAAACATCTCCCCATCATGATGGCGTTTAGCTGGAGGATAGCTGCCATCACCTGGCCTTTTGTAGTTCTGAATGCAAAAAATTAAATAAATTAAAATTAAAAACGCATTTATTATACCAATGTCAAATAGAAAACTATCAAATCATCCTTATAACTGCTTCCCTACCGATTGCTGTTGCGGGAACATTCCAGGCTGCTGATTCGGATAGGAGCCACCAGGTGGTGCACTCTGTCCTGAATACTGATTACTATAGGAATCATGCCTGCATAGAGCACCAAATGTAAATGAAATCAGATATAGAGGCAGATATAAAATCTCCATTAAAATCAAACAATTATTAGACTGACCGCTGTTGCTGTGGAGGGTAACGATTTGGTGAGTACATCCCAGATTCAGCATTGGAAGGCATCATATTTGGCTGTGGCACTCCAGGCCCAATGCTGCCATCTGGGCCCATCCCTGATTCTGGTCTACACAACGCAGGACAGTTCATTGCATAATTTTCATAACACCACAAAACAGAAAGAAAAGTGAGTTTATGTCTTAAGCAAACATTCAGTATACCTTCTCTCATAGTTGGTGCCATATGGATATTGATGCCGCTGCCCCATAGGCATGTTTCCCATTGGGCCTGGTGGTCCTCTATTATACTGATCACCAAGACTGCTGTTTTGACCCTGTCCACTAGGTATGAACTGTTCTCCAACTGTGACCAAAAAAAGCACAGTTCATTTCACCAAACAGCTTCCTATGAACTACAATGTCTAATGAAAAGATTTCAAAATATGACATGAAATAGGGCTGGGGAATATGTTTAGAACAACACTATAAATTGATTACAAAATAACTGTATCCTGAATAAAATAAATACATTTACAATTATACTTTCCTCCGTGAGGTCCTGTTTCTTTTTGGCGTTAGACATTTTATCACTTCTTTCCAGATTTTCATTTCTTAATTATATATTTTATATGACTTCTATTATATTTTTTTCTTTATATTATTTATAGGACTAATTTAAATCTATATTTAGGTTACAGTGAATTTCTGGAATAGGGTTCTTCATTTAAATGTAAAGCCATCAGTTTTACATGCTTTACTATATGCATTGAATAAAAAACTTAAGTGTTACTACTAGGCTATTTAAAATGTTATTTAAACATCATCTACATACATCTAACTTCCTAATTTTACAATATGTATTTTTTCCCCAATAAATTTGACTATCATCTGGTAACAGTGTTGCAATCAACATCGCCATACTCATAAGACATCTTCGAAATATACTAATTTTGTCTTATTACCCAGCCCTAATATGAACGGAAATACAAGGTGTAAAGGACAATTGTTGGTATAGTAGTGAATGACAAAACAAACCTTTACGCATGCCACTAAAGTGGTCTTTACTAGGTTCATAGGGTCCCATGCGACCAGGCATCTCCGGAGTGCTCATGCCTGACTGGTAGCCAGAGTTGGGTGTCATAGTGTTTCTCCGAGAGAAGTCGCTATCAGCAAATGGATCTTGTAAGTTCACACTGCTCCTAAGGAACAGGGCAGGTAAGGAGCAGTTCACAGTGAAGCAACAGGCAAATGCACAAGATGACTGAGTAAATCTCACCTGCCACTTGGTATTGGGGGCATCTGGCTGTGTGGCGTAGAGGCCGGAGTAGGGGGCTTCAAGTCTCCGCTTTCCGCCATTGAACTGCTGGTGGATTGTGGCGTCTGGGGGCCCTGGAGAGAGCCAGATCCAGCTGTGCAATGTAAAAATAAAACCATCTTATATTTTTATGCAAATATTAGCACTTTTCAAGTGGATTAATGTGTAATGAAACACCTAAGTTCTCTCATGGAGAAAAAAAAATTTAATTTGTAAAATCTGATCTGAAGATTAACTGTTCACCTAAAGAACAAAAATGTGAACTAGCAAAACAAACTCTAAATTCTGATTTCACACTTTAAGATTCACCTAAACTTGCTTTAGTATATGGTATACAAATTTAAAACACCAGTACTCACCTGGGGAGGGAGGCTGAATTTTCGGTTGGTTCTTTTTGTTATCTCCAGGCATAATGTCTGGTGGCGGGTCTTCTCCACGCTCAATCTTACATTCAAAAGCATACAGACATTGGATGTACTGCTTTTTCAGGGAGCTGGCAGCACTGCTGGAGGTCCCCACATTCAGATTGGTGGCTAGCTCCCTCCATTTTTTGTTCTTATTAACCTGTAATTACAAGCATGCCAAAGGATATAAGCAAACGCCCTTGAGAGAAAATGAGCTGAAACTTTCAACACTTGTTTACGGCCAGCTTCAATATACCTGTGTAAGACCTCCAATCTCCTTGACAGACATGTAGAGGCGGAAGAGATCAAGGGGCTTACGTCCCACAGCTGGCAGGTTACTCATGCCCATGGCTTTTTCCTCTATGAAAGCCAAGTAACGATCTACCCACATCTTTCTTTCCGGCTCTGGGCCTAGCTCATACAACCGAGTGATCTTCTCACTGGTTGTTGTGGAGGAACTTGACTTCTAGATAGAACCAGATTAAATCGAAGGAATTAAATGCGAAGTGCGAGAGAAGACAATTTACTTCCATGTAAATGTTGAGCAAACCTTGGATTTTGATTCTGTCTTCGGTGTGCCCTCAACTTTGTTATTTATTTTCTGGGCTTGGTTAAGTTTCCCGTCCATACCAAAATCTGGACCAGGGGACATGCCTATGGAAAAAAATAGATAACCATGATTTGAAGAATTTTACAGATGACTTTAATTCTCTAAAATACTTTAATTTCAGCCAGGTTATGTAGCATAAAGAAATAAATTATTTTTACAGCCTTACCGCTAGTGTTGTTAGTCATGTTAGCACCCATAGGGTAGGGAGAACCCTGCGCGTTCATAATCCCAGGCATGTTGTTCATAGAGGGGCCATATCCTGAACCCATCATACCAGGACCAGGAGACATATTGGGGTAACCTGGTAGCCTGTGAGGCAAAACACATCATTTAACTTTAGGTTGTACTTATAAAAAGAAGAAACAGCTAACAAATCATACATTTTATATCAATAGTCAATCATATGGCATATCTTATGTTGAATTTAAGCACTTCTGTACCTGTTGTGTATCGAGTTGGTGGGACCGTGCTGCATTGCTCCAGCATCCTGTGGCTTTCTGTTGAGACCTGGGGGTGGACACATCCCACTTGCCACTTGAGGGGGCATGTTTCCCATATTAGGACCCATATTGGGACTCATGTTAGGACCCATGTTGGGACCATAGGGTCGTGTACCCATCTGGCCATGAGGCATCCGTCCAGAAGGCATGCCAGCAAACACTGGCCCTCCTCCTTGTCCAGACATGGGGTTCATGGATCCGCCCATGCCAGGGCCTTGGTAACTGGCATTAGGCATGCCACTGTAACCAGGCTGCCTGGGGTAACCTGAAGAGGAAGACCAAGTTTTTGTAAAAACAGTGTCAGAGCCACCAAAACAATACCTGATTTGAAATGTATGAATGAATCAGACAATGCAAAACAAGCCTACATAATGCTATAGTAATCAGTTAATACAGGACTACGTTTTTTTGAAAGAAACCGCATTATTAATAGTTTTGGTGTAAATTTAACAGTTAGCACTAATGAACTGTATGGAATAAGCATGTCTCATTAAAGAGACTTCCAGGTGTTTGAGCGTTTCAGCAGCATGCAGAGCTGCTGTAACCCACAGTCACTGTAGCTGCTCAACTGACGTGAGCCATGCTACGTCAACTCCCTTTTTTTCATAGACGCTAAAAATAACCACACTGTGATCTACTGGTCGCACAGAGAGGAAAAGAGGGAGAGTGAAAAGGATTTGGAAGGACAGCGAGAAGAGAAAGACAGCAGAATACTAAAATAAAAGTCCAATTTCTGCACCTCACCTAAAACCCACTTCTCCCAAAATGGGAAATGTTTTGCATCAATGTATAGTCATTTTTAAGAATTACCTTGTGGACCATATTGACCACTTTGAGGCCCGTAGTTTGCCATAGAGTTGTTCTGCTGATAAGGGACCATTCCAGGATGCACTTGACCTCCAGAAGACTGACGAGGAGACAGAGCAGAGCTAGATTGTGGAGACCCATAGGGTGCCATCTGAGGGTTTCTCTGCATGTATCCTGTGCAAGACAACATGTTTATGCATTGATGCTCTACATTTAAAAAAATAAAAAAAATAAAAAAAAAGCATGTGGCTATGCCATTAGCCATGTTTCCATCTAAAGTTGCCAAACTTGAATATTACTTTAAAAATGAAGTGCTGTTTTCATCCCATGTGTTCAATAGAATGGGAAACAAGAGGAGTATATTGATATCAAAAATCAAAGTTCCTGTAAGTGAGGAAACCACTGTAGCTCCATAATAAATGTGCTGTGCCTCAGAGAGGCAGACGCCACATGCAATAACAATCGCTGTCATGTTGTGATTGAGACTAGTACACTGGTTATTCCAGTTATCCAATTAAATCATCTGCTGGGGAACATCCCACTATCTTTTTGCTGTCCACTGAAGAATGCAAGTAAATTGTATGCACAAATGTGAGATTTATATGCAATATTGCAAATTGGTATGGTAGTTATAGAGACTGTGTTACCTCTGTCTGGGCCCATGCCAGGTTGATTCATCGAAGGGTGCATGATCCCATCAGACTGTCCACTTGAAGGGCGGGGAGGCATCTGGTTTCCTACAAATAAGAAAATGGACAACATTATGAATCAAATTAATTAATTCATTTTAAAAAGAACCACATTCTGTAAATTAGAGATCAATATAATTTATGTTTTATAATAAATTTTTCAAAATCCCCATCTCCCATTAATCAGGATAAAAAAAACAGTCAAACCACAAACTTGACTGGTACCGCAGAAATATTTAATACCACTTAACAGTATAGTCAAAATGAAGATGATTTTAAATAGTTAGAAAAATTCAATATTAAGACATTTAATGTTTCATTTGCACTCCCTACCTGGCATTGTGGTAGGGGACAGCGGCCCAGAACGGGAAGCAGAGGCGCTGGCAGGTGAGCCCACTGGGGGAGAGGTGTGGGGGGAGAAGGGCGACTGTGCTGGATTGCTGTGTTCCCCTTGACTGCTGGATACTCCAGATGTGCTGACTCCAGGGCTCAAAGCGCCCTCTGTACCAGTCGGTAGGTCATCGATAGAACCGGATAGATCCTAAGCAAACAGTACCATAAAGAGTGTTTTTAAAGTAAAAAAAATTTTTTTTTTTAAATAATTTAAAATAAATAAAATAAAATCACAACGTAATGGATGTAGCTACAGATCTTCCATAGTGTGATCTAAAAGAGATTAACTGGGGGAAAAAAAAGATTGATTGGATGGAAGAAAATCTGACTGAGTTTGCAAATCTGTCAATGTTTAAGTTATGCTATTTCAAAATAGTATCATTTACAAAAAATAATCAGATAAGAATGAATCATTCACACTTAGATGAATAACATGCATTCAAAAACATGGTGTGAATTATGAAGTCACAATCAAGTGTATAAAAAAAGAAATACAAAAAACAAAAACAAAAATCACTGTAAATGAGAATATACTTTAAATAAAAAAATTATGTCACAAATGGAAGAGAAGATGGAAATCTGATGTTTGTTTTTTTAACTGCATATTATTTTCAAAGTTTAATGTAAAATACATTGTGGTGAAAGAAGGGTGATGGATAGAATGGTAGGTTTATGCAGGCATTGTGGCATGAGGAAGCTATTTGAAAATAGTAATACATTGAGCATGGCCATGCGTCACCCGTGTGAGTAAATGATAAGTTAAGGCATAAAAATGTATAGTATAGGCCTATCAAACATATTAATGTATGGACTTATTGTAAATAATTACGCTTATTATAGCCTATAACTAAATTTCTGATCGCAAAATCTTTTCGACTAATGCTCCAATCTGTTTTAAAGAAAAAAAAAAAAAAAGTGTAGAAGCCTTAAAAAGTGCTTAAAGACTTTTTTAGATGGATATTAAACGAGACATTCATTTCAGTGAGTATTCTATATTGTTCAGCATACTGTCGTATGTTTATTCACTGCTACATGTAGTAGTAAAGAAAGATGAAGAAATGATCAGTTCTTGTGGACACCATCTCTACTGCTGCTTAAACTGACGTAGCTATAGTTATATCATGCTCTATAAAAGAGCATAAAAGTAATACACACAAATACAAATAAATATAAAGAGGTTTTGTTTGACAAATCAAAGTAATATTAGAAGTAAAGCTTCGCAATAATTGGATGACAGACATTCTACAAATGTTAAGCGAGACCAAATCATTACTTAAATTTAACAATGTCAGATTAAAAGCAAGAAATCAGTATTTTCATCCCAACCCTAGCGTCCACACACTGAACAGTCAATGCCATGACAGAAATGTTCCTTTAAGTCCACCGTTACAGTAAAGGCCTTTCAAAACCATTTCATTCCAAAACCATAATCAGCTTTTTTTTGGCCAAAATTATTAATATTCGGAACTAATGTTAGCCCATGAACCTACTCCCATAAATACATTTTTAAAAAGGCAACATAACAAAAACTAAACATCAACAAAAAAATGAAATTCCATGTCTGGAGGAAAAACAAACAAACAAGCAAACAAAAAAAACAATCAGCAGCACAATAGTCAATTTAACTGTCCCACAAAACTTCTCTTCTTTAGAATAAATCTCCCAGTGACAGCTTCTTCCACTCCGCAACAATGAACTCTGGCACACTTTTTTTTTTTTTCTGTCTAGCACACACAAACACACACTCGCTCAAGAGCTCTTGTACACACAGAATCACACAGCCAGAGGCTGCTGGCCTTATTTATCTCATCTGGGAGGGGGAAAAAAGTGAAATCACAGCGTCCCTGAGGTTGCCATGGCTACAGCAGTCGGCTGCACGTGTGCTGAGTCAGCGCAGCTGGGCGTCTCTCCATGTGTCCTTTTCAGACAGTCTCGCAGGTCACAACACACTCAAATGCAATTAAATCTCAGAGACAGAGACGCGCAACTTACAGGAAGAGTGCAAAAAAAAAAGGTAGCAAAAATATTTCGGTGATAGACCACATGAAGTTCTTCATTTAGTAACAACCCCAAAGGTGCTACATAATCACTCCAGAGAAAGACAAGCAGCTGAGGCTGAATTACGATCACATCTTCAAACTAATTGCCTGGAGCTAAAAGTCAACACAAAATAGGACGCTTTGACTGAAACGACTTGATTGCACATTTGTGAATCTGTCAGATTCACAATGCATCTTTAAATGCGGTTGGACGCAGTCAACAGCTTGTGCGAAATGAAAGTGTCAGACTCACTGGTAGACTGGAGGGTCTGCCCTGCATGTCCTCTGTGCTGCTTTTGGATGCCAGAGGCGGACCGGAGGGGGGAGCGCTGGACTGGGAGCTAAAAGACTCCTGGGAAATCTCCTGTGGGGGGGAAAAATTCGGCCCAGGTCAGACGATACAGGGATTTAGGGATGTGAACGCACGCATGACTGCTTTTGCTTACTTACAGACATAAGGTCTGTGTAGCTGTTAGTGATACAAAGTCTGTTTTTGTATATAAAAATAGCCAGTTACAATACTGTTTTTATTACCATCCAAAGTCTGCGAATGTGGTGGCAGTGTGAAATGAAATGCAATCCAGATTTCAAATAAATGCAAAAATAGACAGCCAATTTAGTTCAAACGCACAAAGTGAATATTAAACATGCTGTTAACATCCCACCTTTACATTTGCATAAGTCACAAAAAAGACATGGTAAATAGGACGGAAAAACACCATCCAGTGGACAAAAAGAAATCCATTTATACTTGACATGTTATGTTGAAGAAACTTAACATTATATAATAATGTAAAACTGCACAATTTCTTACACCGTGACATGTAAATCTGCAATAGCTTCATCAACCCACCATCACACTTGGGAATGCATGTGACTAAAGTTTAACTGATACTGACTAAAGTTTAACCCGTAGTAAAGATTTTAGGCACAAGAAACGATGAGATTTGTAGATTTAAAAACATTATTCGTATTTAAAGTTACATGAATACTGTTTGACTCCTAAAAAAACAAAAGCACTGTTTATTTTCAATTAGTTTGACTGTATTTATTATGCACGGAATTTGTTCATTATATTTTATGGAGATGTAGGCTTACTTCCCCTACAAAATGACCCCAAGCATTTGCTAATAATGAATTGTTTTTATCTGTCATCTGATAAAATTGTTTCTGTATGAAAATAAAAGCTAAATGAAAACAAAATGTTTTTTTTATGTGTTTTTTTTTCAAATATTGTTCAGCCTTACACAGTTACATTACATAATACGTTAAACAATTATTTCCTGTTGTTACAGCATTTTTGATGTTGTTCATTGTTGATTCATGTTCATTCATAATATTTTATCACAAAAGGAGATGGGATCGGAAAAGCTTCACAAGCCGGGATTTGAAAGCACATCAGAGCCAACGCAATTACATATTTTTAGGATTCTTTGATGAATATATGGTCTTTCTTGTCATATATGCAGAACAGCAATTGAGCTATTCGTGATCATGTGAAACACTTTACTTAAATACATTTAAAGCTTCACATTAAATACATTTCATGCAATCCTTGGTGAAAGAAAGTTGTATCAATATCTTTCACAAATCAAAAAATGAATAAACCGATATTAACCAACCGTAACAAAGGCTGCAAAGTTACTGATCAATGTTAATTCATGACACTTACAGCAGGGTTTCTGAGGGGTTAAAGGTCAAATTTAAGACCTTATTGTCCTAAGTCTATTATGAAGGAAATTTCAGACTTAAACAGGGCTAAAGGATTGTTTCTATTGGCCCGGCGGAAAAGTTTTTTACTTGCTTCATTCACTTGCTTTTTTTTCAACATAGATTTTCTTTTTTTTTTAAATGACAAGCTTACAAAAAAAATTATAATTAAATATAAATAAATTTAAACAAATCATTTTAAATGGGTCTTAACCATGTCTAAGACCTACAAGACATTCTTTCAGTGAATTTAAGACTTTTTAAGGCCTAAACTTGAGATTTGAATTTAAATTTAGATTTGACATGTAAAACATTTAAGACTTTAAGACCCCGTGGATAGTTCACCCCAAAATGAAAGTCATTATTTACAGTCCTGTTCCAAACCTTTGAGCTTCTGTTGAACACAAAATAATATATTTTGAACAATACAAGAAACAGTTAACAATAGACTTCCATAGTATTTCTTTCCTACTATTCATGTCAGTTACCACAAGTTTCTAGCATTCTTCAAAATATCTACATTTCTGTGCAGAAACTATGGAACAGTCTGGAACCACCCCAAAAAAATAAATAAACTGAGTAAACTTTCATTTTTGGTTGAATTATCCCATTAAGGCATGATTTATTATACACGTAATAACCTGACTTGTTAGCAAAACACTGAGGGTCAATTTTAGTAACTCTCACTTTCATTTTCATCCAGCACTTACATATAAAAGCAAAAAGCTCAAGTTACCTGAGGAGGAGGAGGAAAGCGCTGATACGGCAATTGCTGCTGCTGCTGCTGTTGTTGTTGTTGTTGTGGGGGATTCTGGGAGTAGGACGTGGGCTGTCCCTGTGGCATCTGTGCGTGTCCCGCGGGTTGTTGAGAAGCAGGTGTGGGCGTCTGTGGTGGCTGCTGGGACGCCGCTGGCTGTTGCTGCTGTTGTGGCCCTTGGCCGGGCGGGTAACTGGGCTGCGTTTGGGATGCAGGAGGAGCCTGGGAACTCCCCTGCTGCGAGGGCTGGGACTGAGGCACCTGTTGTTGTGGATAAGGAGACTGGCTAGACTGGGGTGCTGCCGACGACTGCGAGTACGGGGACTGTGAAGGGCCTGGTGAGGGACCAGGCATCTGCCCCTGAGGCTGCTGGGACATGTGGGGTTGTTGGTAAGGAGTGCCTGTCTGTCCGTGCGGCCCTGATGACTGGGGTGCATGAGGTTGTTGCGAGTAAGGTCCCTGTCCTCCTGCTTGCCCAGGGGAAGGCTGAGGGTACGGCGACTGCTGCTGGCCCGAGTGAGGACCCTGACCATGCTGGCCGTAATAGGGCTGCTGGCCCTGCTGCATGTAACCCCCTGGTCCCTGCTGTCCATATGATGGCATCTGTGCAAACCAGAAGGATGGCACTAAACATCATTACACTCAAGGCATTTCCTTCACTGATTTATCTCATGCAAGTCAATAGACAACAACAGTCTTCCAGTCATGACATGCTATCATATAAACAAGGCTAACACTTCCTTTGAAATCAATTTGTGACACTGATGTGGCTTACCGTATATTACTCTAAAACCATTTTAAAGCAATCTGTTGTATTAAGAACTCTAGAAGCAAATGTGCCTCGAACTTCCAGGACTTTTTCACTTGTTCTTTACCCCCGATACTAAAAGCATTGATGCGATGCGATGCGTAAAAGTAAAAACTTAAGCGCAGAGTAATTCTAATTAAAAGAAATCGAGACACTGTTTTTTAACCTTTCTTAACTGCTTTAAAGTAATCTACAGTATAAAAGTTCTGTATTAAACGTGGCGTGACTTGATTGGGGAGCTGATGCAAATGTATTAACGTCACCATTTGCTATCCACTGTAATTTCAGTTGTACAAGGATCCCTCGCTATAATGCTGTTCACTTTTCGCGGCCTCGCAGTTTTGTGGATTTCTTTTGTGTAATTTGACATGCTTTTTTTCTACAGCGCATGGTGTTCTGCGTCCTAATTAGTGCATTATGTTCTGCATCCTGACTGGCTGTAGACCATTGTCAATCAATCTCCTCCATGTCGTGTCTCCTGTACAGTACAGAATGCGTTCAGCTTGCCAAATTTACATAAATCTTCGATCGCTAGCAGTGTGACTCTGAAGTGCTGTACTGTATGTTTGCAAGTTTTCTCTCCACAATGTCGACGAAACGTTCTGCACCATCAAAAGGCACCTGCGGTAGCACCCAGAAGGCAGAGGAAGATGCTAACATCACACAAAAAGTTGAACTTCTGGACATGCTAAAAGAAGGTAGAAGTTACGCGGCTGTAGGGAGCCATTACCGAATAAATAAATGAAGATCAAATGGTTTTGATCTTTGGTTTCATTCTATAATACCGGACTTATTTTTCTACGAAGGTTTGAACTTTGGGAGTGTTTAAACAAGAGAGAAAAGTGGGAAAATGTAAATGCCTGTCTGAGAAAAGTGTATAAAGTGTGTAGTGAGGGGTTTTACAGCCTTAAAACATCTATAATAATTGTAAAAAATTAAGCTGACTACTTCGCGCATTTTGCCTATTTGCGGGTTATTTTTAGAACGTTTCTGCCCCGAATAACGTGGGACCACTGTATACTTATTTTGTTATTGAGAGGAAAACCCATATTTATTGATCTAAATTCTACTCGAAGCTGGATTGGAGCTTGCTTACAGTATAGCTCTAGTTGTTTCAACTTTTTTTTTTGTTTTTAGCCTCACTAAATAAGGGCTTCAAGACCAAATAAAAATGTCTTGAGATTTGAATGTGGAGTATCTGTGAACTGCTCCAAGTGTTTCAGCACACAGCACAAGTAGAAAACTGTATAATTTCACTTCACATTTTTATGTCTTTTTCAGGCTTGGAAATCATTGCGATTTTTCAAATTCATTTTTACAAGCATAAATATGAGAACTGATCGCAAAAGACACAAAACATAATTGAACATTACTTAAAACCTGCACAAAATGAGCCCAACAGCATTTTATCCTAGGATTGGCTAGAGATCCATTCCCAGATCACAGCTGGGTCAAAATATCAAACAAATTGCTATTTTGCATTGAAATAAGCTGTCATTTGTTCTAAAAAATAAACAAAAAATACTTTTTCAATTAGGTACTTAATTACTGCTGTAAGTTTACAGCCATTTTTAATGTAAGTTGTCAATAACAAACAAACAAAATAACACAAAGCATAAAGTGATAAAACAATATTATTGATGTTTATGACACAAACGGTGACTCTCAAATTAGCTAATAATGTTCACGTGCTTATATCCTCAAATAGTAAGACAACAGTGGCTGACAACACCACCATCAATACCCACACGCCTGTATGCTTGTACTAACATGAACTGCACTATTCACTCACACAGAACATGCAGACCTTTGTATTTAAATAGCCTTTTTCAGTTTAAAATTAACAGTCCCAATTTTGAAACTAATCTGCCATTCTGAATCATTCATTTTGAAAGATTATTCAGTGAACTACGTATTAACCCTTTGATCTGTACAATCACACCAGTGTGATTAGAACATTCAGTGCATCATCTGCTGTCCTGTGATGACTCATGCTGAGCCATCAGCGCTCATCAGAAATCACAATTTATCAGAGTTTTTAAACTAAATGTTTTAGCTTTCAGACATTTAAGTTCAAATAAATACTAGCAAACCATAATATTTATAGTTTGTGAAATACACGCTGATGTCAAGTAACTAAATAAATAATTACAAAAACTTGCATTAGACATGCCGACTGCATGTCAGACACTGATGTCTGTGGAGACAGCAATAATAACCATTCTTAAACATAACTGGACAGTGTGCTTTATGCACATCAGATACACACTGTCTACGTTACTAGAACTTTTATTCTATTCTTCTCCAATTAAAACAGCAAAAATTGCACTGGGGACAGACTGTTTGTGTCCCTTCCACCATGTTTTATGAATTTTTAACTAGGCGTCATCACCCCGGAGGAGCATGACTGACACATTTCCCCGATTTTGTGTCCCTCCCACTTCTCAAACCAAAGCTGCACCCTAGTAAACAGCCACTTGCTTTCATGTCATTTGGGATAAGTTAACATGTAGTAAATCCAGCAGCTCTAATCCCTCCACTGAAATGCAGACTAACATGACGGTACCCATCACCCATAACAGATAAAAAATATGATCATTATTATTCGGTTTAAACATTGCAATACATATTCTTACACATATTTGAGAATCGGAATATTGGATACTTCACAATATAAATTTAATGTGTGTATTTATATAGCGCATTTGTCGTGTATGGCCATACACCCAAAGCGCTTCACAATCATCAGGGGGGGTTTCTCCATACCACCACCAGTGTGTAGCATCCACTGGGCCGATGGAGGGAATTTGGCCAGGACACCGGGGTTACACCCCTACTTTTTATGAGAAGTGCCATGGGATTTTTAATTACCACAGAGAGTCAGGACCTCGGTTTGAAAAGATCATATGAAAGATAATATATTAGTCCTAATATAATTAGGACTATTGTCAATGTTTGCAGAAAATGGAAAAAGTAACAAAAAAAAACCAAAAACGATATTTGCATAAATCACTCAGGCTGGGTGTCACATAAAAAGCTTGACATCGCCATGGAAACTTTAAAGCGCCACACCAAATGGACAGCAGGCGACTGAAAAGCAAGAGTGCGTTGAGAGGAGGGATTCGCTCTTGCAAATATCTCTGACAATTGAATAATCCATATCGTTTGCAAATATTTGAGAAATGTAGCAAAATTACAGCCGGCCTCTTTGTGTTCCTTCTTGACCTGAATTGTTTTCACTACTTCACGCTCTCGATCTGATTCGTTGCTAAATAACCAGTCAGTTGACGGCCGACGCTGATTCAACATTCAAATCGGGCCAACGCGATCCAATGTTAACCCGACAACAGGTGACGTGTGGAAAACGACAAACCAACTAGCTGGACCAACAAAGCCCAACGGCCAATCGTGTGTGAAAAGGATATGACTTGTCATAACCTGCTGGTGTTGTCAGTGTCATATTTATTCATCCATGACTGGCCTAAATCAGCCAAGGTGCCAGCATTAAAACACACTCAGCTAAATATTGCTTAGTTACCGTTAAAAGGAAAAAAAATACACAATGCAAACCCTTAAATAAAAAATAACCAAGAGCACTGACCTGCTGGCCGTACTGCATCCGTCCTTGGATGCCCATAGGGTATCTCTGAGGGCCAGGGGGCCCATAGCCCTGGCCTGGGTAAGCAGGTCCCTGTTGGGGCCCTGAAGGAGTCCCTTGATGAGGCTGCTGGGAGTAAGGACCACCTGACCCGTACGGCTGACTGCGCATTTTCCCTATCTGATCCATGGAGCCTGGAGTCTGCAGAGCGAAAGTGAGAAAAAAATTTGAGACAACTCGCAGATAATGACAGAAAAGTATAAACGGAGTGTTACACAAAGACATCCAAAAAGCATTAAAAAACTCAAGGACACGTTATCCGAAAAAATAAAATCAAACTATTATTCAGTACTACTGCCCTCCCACACTGGAGAATTTGATTTTAAAAAGCCAGGGTGGAAATGAAAGAAAAGCAAAGCAAGGACGGAATAAAAATGCAAGAAACCACAAGAAAAGAAGAGAGAGAAGAGCCAGAGGAGGAAATGATAGTGGAAAAAGGAGAAGGAAAAAGAGAGAGACAGCAAATAACCATGCGCTGCTGATTCCCACGGTTATTAACCTGACCGTTACCTTGCTCAGCCTTAGTTAAGGAAGTCAACAGTGCTATATATAACTCATTTCAAATGGAGGGCAGTCTGCCGAATATTTAACACATCCCAGCTGTAGCTCTGCTTGAGCCTTGGCCAAGCAGGCTTTTCCTTTTTTTGGAAAAAGACGGCAAACTTGGCACCGAATGAATGACACAGGGCTTAACGACACGAGGAGAGGTCCAGCATGACTCGCAATGAGACGGATGCTGGAGCATAAAAGTCCAGGATGAGGGGTCATGTAAATATTGGAGTTGCAATATCCGTCTTGTTTTTGTAAACTGCCAAATATTTGGGAACAAAACAACTGCTCGTTCTGAGTTGAGCAACAAAACAAAAGTTTCGTGAAAAACACACAACAATATACATTCAAAATTGCAGCATCTTAAAATCTCTCATTTACGGTCTTGCTGATTCAAACAGTGACTAACGCATCAAAATATAAAAATACACGAGTGCTAATTTGCCTTCTAGATCCCACTTAATTTCCCAAGTGAAAATTTCACATAATGACATTCACAAATGTATATAATATTTCAAAAGTAATATACTAAGGCTGCACAATATATCGAAAAATTGTCTTTATCGCGGTAATGGCATATGCAGCATCCATATCGCAGAGATGTGCAATAGATTAAGTTAATTTTATAGCATTTGTGTGCTGCATGCATAGGTTGTTTATTAAAATCTGACCAATCAGATGGAGCCTTAACTATCTTCATCCCCACCCTTACTGCAGTTAGGTGAACCTAGAGTTGAAAATAAACACTAATGCTGGCAGACAGGAGAGGAAAATGACAACAACCAATAAGAATCAGAATTTCCGCTGAGGTTTTTTATTCAGTGTTTAAAGTCGAAATGTTTGCACCTTGACATAGTTTATTTATTTGGCTCAGACAATTATATACTACTAAATAAATATACTATTAGTATGATTAAAACATTTTTTTTAAGTTGATAAAATAGCATATATCGTACAAAATATTTCCTTCGCAATACTTATCAACATCGCATATTTTCTCAGTATCGTGCAGCCCTATACTAACACTTCAACAATGACTAAAGACAAAAAAAAAATCTATCATAATTTGCTTCCCATGTTGACTAAACTATCAGCAGCAGCATGAAATATTAAGCATACTTTCATCTTTATTATCCTGTTTTTTCGATCCAGAAAACCCCCCCAAAAAACCCCCCCACAAAATATGGTTTCTGAATGCAGTATACAATTCAGTTCAAAGGTTTGGGATCAGTAAGATACATTTAGTTTATATACATTTATTTATCAAGCATGGACTGATTTAACATTGAAGACATTTATAACGTTGCAAAATGCTTTTATAGATGCTACATGTTGTTCTTTTTATCTTCTATTCATTAATGAATACAAAAATAAATGTAGCAAGTTATATAATATAAAGCATCACAACTGACTTCAACATTGATAATAAATGCTTCTTTAGCATCAATTCAGCATATTAAAATAGAGTAACTAGAGTAATGAAAACTACAGCAATAAAGTATTTTTAGAACATACATTTTTTTTTTTTTTAAACACTCCCCCCCCCCCCTTATTTTTTTTACAATATTTTACATTAATGACACTTGTAATCATTTTAATCAAATAATGCCACCCTTGGCAAGAATTAAACATTTTACAATTTTCTGACAATCTTACCAACTCCAAACATTTAAACAGTAGTGTGTGTAAAAACTATTTTGTCATACAATGCATATGGAATGATGATATATTGCATATTAAGATAAATTTCAAAATGTGGATAATAAAGAAAGTCAAAAGTCAGTCAATTAACCATCCATACTAATATTAAGCATTTCTGTGAATATGGTTTTTAATTGGCCATTTCGCTTCCTAATTAAAACAGCTCACGATCCAACTTGCAGCTCCAAGTATAAGGGTTAAAGAGGATGTCATAAAATAAAAGAAACAAATAATTTAGTTTAAAATACAGCTAAAAGGCTGAAATATCAAGACGCTTAGTTATATCACCCAGATACATTCTATGCACTTACAATTACAATATTTACTTTGAATAACTCTGCTGCAGTGATTATAATTGTATGTTTCCACCAGGGCTGCTCAATATTAAAAAACTGACATTGCAATTTTTAGTTTTTCTGCATTTTATATTGCAATATGAAAACAATTTCACAAGATGACTCTATTTGGAAAGAATTCACTATTTTACATTGATTGGGATGTTTTTTCCACTGGAGCGGAACATTTGCATAAAGTCAAGAAATGCCCAACCTTTCTGATTCTGACGCTCTCGGCTGCTCACAATGCTTTCTCCGTGCCACTTTCAATCCCACAATGCACTGAGTGGGCGTTTACGTTCAACTTCCATATAAATAAACTGAGAACGCTTGCTGTGCTCGCAATGTGCCAATGGAAACGTGCCATAACACTACACTAACTTCAGATGATAATCGTCATCACATTAACAAAGCAACAAGTTATCTTATGATACATTACATTATTATTTTGAAGTAATTATATTGCAATTTCAGTTCATAAGATTACATCACAGTGCTCATATCAGGTCTCGGTGAGATCACAAAGCTCTTCTATACGTCGTCATATCTGTTGATACTGAATATATAAAAACTAACTCTGATTTTGGTTTCACAATGTCAAATGGCAATAGACAAGTGACAGATTTAAATATATCCCTGACAATAATAGGAACCAAACCACCAACATTCAAACTCAAATAAGCAATTTTAACTAGTGACATGGATTGTGTCCTGTGTTGCCAATCTAATGACGTCATTCACCCTATATTATAGCATTATAAACGAATATTAAAATGAATTTAGTACAATAAAACTGCTTCTTTCCCACATTATCACGGCGGAAGTGGTTGACTATAGCATAAAAAAAACTCATATTATGTGCTGCATTTCGCTCAGCTCTCATCTGCAATTTCTTCAGTGGTTTTGTTTTGCTTCAACAGCTTTCAGCCTTAAGCCACGATCACACTAAAGTTTGAGCTTGCGAAATTGTTGTACGGCACTGTGAAAAGGGGTGGGATAAAACAAGATGAATAGACATTGATAAAGCGAGCGATTGCTCCATATTTTACATTTCTGTCCAGAGATCTCGTTTTGATCTTCTATTACCATTTGGCAGGTCAGAGTTCACCAAGTTTGAACTTTTGAATGCAGCAACAAGTGAAACTTGTCGCACGAGCTTGCGTATGAATGGAAGTCTATGGCGCAAAAAGTGCAGTGACCGCGGCTTTCCTCTGCTTCAAACTAATACAATAATAAGGTTTGAATACTTTAGCTCATCCATAAACATGATTTCTGCTCTGTAGGAGTCCTATAAGATGTAATGAAGATGACAAGTTCTGTGAATCCAAACTCATTCATGGTGTCATCAAACTACGCCTTTGTTTGTTGTGAATATGCAGCCTCTAGTGGCAAAAAAAAAAAAAAAAACAGACTGTGCCTTCAACTTATGGTTTTTTTTCAGTTTTTTTTATTGAGATGACGTCAAAAAAAAAAAAGTAAAACAGATTGTACAGCTTGTGTGCTCCTCACAGACAGAACCGAATCAAATGACCAAAACGAAAATGTCATTATTACTGCATGACAATACAAATTATAACAAAACACGTTTGCACACTGCACTTATCAAATCAGACCAGTGAAACTCCATTCGGAGAAATGTTTAGGAGGATCATTTTGAATTTGGCTGGAGTTCAAACCTTGAACGAAGGTCTGTGGTTGTTAACGCTCTCCAGTGTGAAATGACTGAGGGCAAGCTGCTCTTGACATTTTCCACTGTCCGAATGAAAAAGAAAAAAAAAGAAAAAAAAAAAATCAAATAAATAAATGCAGCACATGGCTAATCTGCATAAGATTAAGTGAGGACTCCCTTGGCAGGAGAGGCTGCTGGACGGGCGCAGTGATTGGTCATGGGGGATGGAGAGGACGCCACAAGACTAACAGATACACTGAAGGCAGAACGCCATTCAGAAGCGGCAGAAAGAGAATACAACATAAATATATCAGAGATCAAAGCTATGACATTTAACTTTACAAGTAATTATCAACCAAGAAGTTAACTCAACTTAATTTAAAAGACATATACATCTCGAAGAACAAACAAACCAATTTTCACACCATCCCTTACCATCAAAACTTACATTCACAGACCAGGTCACACTTTGACAAGAACTTGTCTAAAAAATAAAAATGTTGCAAATAAAAAAAAAAAAGCTAAAAAGTCCATGGTAAGGCCAGAATCTTGAGGAAAGCTATGAATAATGCTTCATAAAAAAAATAGAAAAAGAATTCACGAAAACAGTTTGACATTTAAAAAACAATGATTCTGAAGATTAAAACATTTTAGTTCTTGTGGCCTGGACACCAGAAGAGCTCTATTTTAAGACAACTAAAACAATAACTATTAATGTCCACACCAACACGCAATATAGTTTGGTTTTAAGTGTGTGTTGCGGTTTTGTCGTCTGCCGCATTAAACGGATACAGAAAAAAAAAAAAACTCTCTGAAATCGATTCCAAAAATATGGTTCCTCTGTGTCACTATAGTTGTATGCATCTATTATTCTGTTTGTCAACACGGTTCGTTCCAAATTTTATTCTGTGCAAAAAGAAAACTTGCAAATAGAGTTTTCAATCCTCTTATTAGATGCACAATTTGCACAGCGACAAAAACTGAAGCACATGTAGCCTCAACTTGGCATGAGAAACTAAGTTAACTGTGGTAAACAGATGTTGTTCAACCTTGAAATTGCACTTAAAAGTGTTTGGACAGATCCAAGACAAACAATCATGATAGGGACCACATGAACGAGAATTTAGCATGCAGAGGATGACCAGACAGGAAATAGTGCACAACACAGTACTGTAAACAACTGGCACGATTTAAAGCGAATTCAAAGGGCTTTTCATGGTCAATATCCAACAATTTAGAGAAATAAGACGCAGACTATTTCAAGTCTTCAATAATCAAATATTTGAAAATGCACGAAAGCATCCCAGTTAAATAATGACACAAATGCAGAACGTTTCCGATCGCAGACTTTGCAGATATTGAGATTCTTTGTATAACATTTTATTCTCAGATAATATAGCAACGGATATGTGCAACAACAACAAAAAAAAAGCATTTTTATTCATTTCTATTTTTAAATATGCGATTATTGCTAATTAGACATATGATGGAGTTTAATTTTCAGTAAAGCTTTTATGATAATGTGCAGTATTATCACAATATTCACAAAAGCTGCAAAAAGGGTTACTTTAAGACATATAATAACAAAAAGAACAAATTACATTGCAAAAGGTTTTACATTTTAATTGGGAAGTCTTTACAATAAGGCCTCATTTGTAAATGTTAGTTAATGCATCAACTAATATCAACAGTGAGAAATAGATACATTTGTAACAGAAGTTACGTTAAAGTTATAAAAAAAAAAATACCACTGAGCTTTATTATTAGATCTTTTAAATAAAACAGATGCAAATGTACTATACATAGAAATTAACATCACCTACGATTGACAGCGTTATAGTTTTTAGTGTTGGTTTAACAAATGGAGCCTTATTTTAAAGTGTTAATGAGCATTAGGTCAATAAATATTCTGAACGTTTTAAATTGGTATCTTGGACAAATTGGAGGCCAGATTAACCTGAAAATGTTTCTGTTTGAAAATAAGTCTTCAAGTATTTGGTGCTGTGATGAATGCTGGAAACACAATAGTCTAAACAACATACCTATATAGGCATTCAGAAAGTTTAAATAATAAACAATTATTCACCGTATGTTTAAGTAAACACAAACATATCAGAATTGTCCATGATACCAATACAGTATTACTGAATGTCAGCACATCTTTACTGCTAAAATGAATTGTTAAAGTTTGTAAAACAAACTGAAAACTGTCTGAATAGGTTTAGTTTTTTAATTAAGCAACACCTATTCCCCTGCCTGTAGAATTAAAGCTAAATGCATGCATCACATTAATTTTTATACATACACATTGCACTACTGCAAGAGTGAGGGAGGTGAACAACATGAACTAATCAGCAAGTGTTTCAGTGTTACATCATATGCAATTATAAATGGCCAAGAGCACAGGATGCAGAGCCAATCAGATCTCAGCGAGCATGTCAACCCAAGACCAACTGTCTCCTGCCTTTGACAGGAGGATTTTTACCTCCACAATTCAAATCCCACTGCAAACCAATCTGCACTTACTCAAATCACTGGGCTTGTGTTTACAAGCTGCGCGCACAGAGACCGACATTCAGTAGAGTCCACAATTTAAAAACTCGTGCATTTCCTCGTCAAATACACTAGTAACTTCATTTCCAAGAGTGTTTGAATACATTTTACACTTAAACGACAATAATTGCCATAGGTTTGTCGACTGTAGAACTGTGACACGCACGTATCGGTTTACACAACACGGGTTTTTCCCACACAAATATCCGCTAATTTCATGCTAATCGCCCTCCTTATTACCCGCAGAACTGACCAACAACACCCAACCCGTCTAAATATTGCACGTCAGACACATTTACACAACAATAAAGGATATAAAACACAGACAGGCCTATGAGGGAAAAGCTAAATGCGTTTAAGCCTCCTCGAAGGAGAAGCAGCCTGAGCTAAATACGCATTTTCAATCGCAGATCTACCAAGCAATAATAGGCAACAGTTTTCATCTCACAACTCAGGTCCAGGCACAAACCTTGAAGCTTCACGAAAGTTTCCTTATTAGAACTTAATATAAACTGTAAAATGTTCAGCTGCTGTGGAAAAGCAAGGAGGCAGCCATTTTATAGTCTCTTGCTCAGACAATAGCAAGCACAGTGCGTTTCAGCCACTCGTATGACTTATGAGACATGGTTTTTTACATGGCATTAGGGTTGTATTTTTACCTGGTTTCTACCCAGGGGCTGCCCAGTACTTCCCGGACTCATGGGTGGCGGCTGATGGCTCCTTTGTTGCCAACCCGGATGGCCCCCACCATACTGCCCGCCGCTGCTGGCCATATCTGCTGGTCCCTTAGCACCGTCCTGGCTGTTGTAGTCGCTCGGCGGGTAATTCGGGTAACTCCGGGCACCGCTCGGGGAGGTGAGGAGCTGGTTGAGAGTCGGGGTTGACGTTGGCTGCGGGTTTCCCATGTTATAGCGCTGATTGCTGTAGGATGCAGCCGCTGCTGGCTGCTGCTTGGCTGACTGCCCCCCTACCGCCTGAGCCTGAGGAGCGCTGCGCGGAGAGCTCATGCCGTAGCCCTGGCCCGGGTACGGGCTTCGGTTCCCGAACGGACTGTAGCTGTTGTACTGGTGGTTCGGGAAGCCGTGGTCATGGGAGTTGGGCTGATAGGGGTCCATCATACTGCCCGACAGCGCGCCTGGCCCCGCTGCAGCTGCCATGCCAGGGCTTTGTTGTCCGCCATGTTGATGAAAAGGGGCCCGGCCGTAGTGCTGCGCGTAGCTATAGGAAGCTGACTGAAACCCGGGCGCGTGATGGTGTACCATTCCAGGGTGGTTGTTCCCCTCCGCTCCGGTGCTATCATTTTGATTATTGTTCACCCTCGACGGATTCCCGTTGCCGTTCTTCATCTCCGACTCCCCTCCTCCCCCAGCATTTCCCACATCGGCCCGGTCCTGCAGTTCCCCGCGAGCCGGAGATCCGCTCTCTAGTCCCGGCTCCTTATTTTCCTGCTGCTTCTCCCCCGGTACCGACTCCTCCTTTGGGTCTCGATCCGGTTTTTTCAGCTCGGAAGGCGGGCTGGTGTTGAGAGAGGTAGCGCTGGCGACCTGAGCGGCCATGATCCCCCCCCTCTCCCTCTCGGCGAGTCGGTCACAATCAAACACGAAACATTGAATGTAAATACAATAGTTTTACAACAATTTACCCGTGTCCCGACTCATCCCCACCCCTTACGCCGGACCGAATCCGGACTCCACCGTCGGCTCCGTTTTTTAGGCTCTCTCGCAACGAGTTCCCGGGAAATGAAATTTAACCGACACGGAATTTGTGGGGGTTCTGTTGCAGAAGTAGACTACAGCCGAGGAACGGATCACACCAGCACGAGGCTCACTCAGATACAGCCATTTTACCGAGGTGCGCTGACACCAGTAAAACATGGCTCGGAGTCTGCTAGGAGTGCGGAACGGATTCGAGAAAGGGGGCTGGGTAGGGGGTGTTCAATTGACGTTGCATAACGGCAAGGTTGAAAACGGCTCCAAGAACACATTTTGGTGGGAAAACTGGGACTGTAGTGAACTGAACGAAAACAGTATAGCCAGGCATTACGTTTGCACTGGTTGTATGCGTTCACCCTATGAACTAAGCTTGTCTTACAGGTTTAACCTATAAAATACCAAAGTCTGCACACACTCCTAAATGACTTTTTAACTCTAAAATGAATGGATAGACAACCATAAATGATACATTATTTATGTTGTGTGTGTTTTCTGGTCGTTGTTAGTAGAATTATGTACCGGTGGTTGATTTTTGGTTAAATGAAGGCAAATCAATAATAGGCTCTCCCAGAAGCTTTTAATTTGAAACTGAAACAACAGAACAGCAGGATAAAAACTATTTTAAATTCTTATCATTACGTGAATTTAACCATTCATATGTGTAGGATTAGCATAGTAAAACCCATGACACTTTATATATTAAATTAAAGGATAAATGCTTCCTGTTTCTTTTGTAGTTGTCAAATTTGAAATTTTTCCACAATTTTTGTCTTTTGTTTGAAGCTGACCAAAATAGACATAGGCCAACGTCATCATTAAAATCTATGAATGCTAAAGGAAAAGGCTCTGAGTGACACTAAAGGCATAATTCAAGGGACAGGACGTCTGCCAATAAAAGGTAATATAGTAAATATAGTCCAGTTTCTGGCACAGACTGACTGTTTCACTTCATAAGACCTCAATGTATTGTCAGGAGCCACAGGTAATAATTTTGTTTCGCCTGTATGTTTATATGTCTCAAATTAGACATTTTATGAATCACAGAGGACCACAGTTTAAGCTAAAAATATTCTTAAATGTTCTTCACCCATTTTTGGGATGGCCTAAGGTAGAGAAAATTAACGGCAAATTTTCATTTTTGGGTGAACTATACCTTTAAATTCAGGTTACATGTTACCATGGGTGTTTAAAATTTGTTTAAACGTTTTTGTGCTTTCATTCAACGCTAATTTAAATCAGGTGTCATATTTTAGAGCACATACATGACAGTACATTTTATTTACCAATACATTTCATTCTGATTTCGTACAAAAAAAACAATTCTGATGCAGTGTTGTGTCTTCACTGAATGTTACAAACTGTGTTCTGAAAAACCGGTTGAGAAACACTGTTTCAGGGGGTTGTGCTGATTGAAATGCGTTAGGAAAGTAAGAGAAGGGAGGGTTGGTGGTGGTGGTGGGTTGAGCTAGTCTGCAAGCAGGAAGTGAAAATGAAAAACGAGAGAGAGAGAGAGAGAGAGAGAGCACAAGTAAAGGAGAAAATCAGATAAACCACACAAAGTGGTTGAAAGGCAGAATACATTATCATCACAAAATAAGCCCGTCTATTTATACTGTGCTTCAGTTTGGAATCTAAAAAGAGATAGAGAAAGGATCTCTGGGGAAAAATATGTTTTTAGGAGAATAACAGAGCGTCTGTGGTTGTGTGCTCTCCCCACCCCCTCTCGCTCTGCAAAAGCAGCACAGCAGCTCTGCTCTGGTATCTCAGTATGGGGGATGGGAAGAGCACAGCACAGCACAGTCTTAATGCAATGCAGAGCCGCTAGCACTGCTGCCCAACTCCTGTTCTGTCCTGTGAAGTATAGGGAGATCCTCTCTGCCACTTTTTAAACAGCCTCTATATATTTTTGTTTCTGGGAAATGCGTTTCTCCAGAATGTATACATATTTCATCTTAATGCAGAGGACATAGAAATGAGATAAATCATTTATGGGGACTGTGATGTAATGTTTTATGTCTGATTTGGGGGTCTAAAATGTTCTGTAAAATAAGTATATGAATATATATTTGTAATTCACAATGATAATGAGGTTAATTATGTTGATGTAAATATTTGATAGTATAATATAAACAAAGCAACACACATTAAAAATAAAGCAAACATTTTATTTTGCTGCTTTAGTATCATTGGTATTAAAGTTTTGGTTATTTTTAAAGTAGGTTTTATTTTTTATATAATTTACAATTTTGTTAAAGTTTTGGTAATAGTTTTGTCAGGTTTTGATTATACTTTTGTTATTTTTTGTTTTAATGTGTATACAGCTTTTGTAAGTTTGAGTTTATTTAAACTATTATAGGTCTAACAAAAATGATATTATTTTTCTCTGCAACTAGCTGAAATAAATGTAAATAATAAATATATTATTATTAATAATATTAATTGCATTATTATTATTTACAATTTCAGTTTAAATGTTTAAGTAATGAAGATGTTTTGCTAAGGTTTCAGTTTTCAAAATATAAGCTATATGCTTTTATATATGAGAATCGAATCCATGACCTTGGTGTTGCTAGCACCATCCTCTATCAAATGAGCAATAGGAAAACAAATCATTACAAAACACACAAATTGGTCTTGAATTGCAATACTTGAACAGTATCATCAGTCTTCAACTGTTATACTCGCTGTAAGTAAAATGTAAATGACATTGTTGATATTTAGAAGAAAATCCCAACATTTCATTTTGTAAAGATAACTAACTAAATCCAATAAATTGTGCTAAACAGTAATGGTTGCAAATTTACAGTCTTCCTTCTCTAAATAAGTGTCTTGAAATGCTGTCATTTTGAATACCTAGCTCTTTGCCTAAAATTGCTGAGAGAAAATGAAATCTGGAAGATGTAATGATTTTGCTGAGATTTGCAAGCAAAAAAAGAGAAAGAAAGCAAACAAGCACAGCTTTCATCTGTCCTTGTTTGTCAACAGTTTTAATGAGGCAGAGTACAAAGTATGCCACATTTTCTGTGTAAACAAAACCATGCGCATTCAAACCCTTTCATGACCCTCGGAGCGCCAATAAGCCACATGCATACACTGCTGGTAAAGGGAGGAAAGTGCTCAGCAGAGCCCTTCATTCAATCAGACTTTCATTCAATCCCTTGTTCTCAGACACACCCCCACATGGGAATCCATAAAGTAGCAAGAGCAGACACAAGGAAGTTGGTCCTCAGCCAGCAGGTTGCTGGGCAGCGTCTCACACACATACACACACACACAACAGCTCTCTGAAGTGTGCTGGGGAAGGAAGTGCCACTCCAGAGAGCCATTGGAAACCATATGGGGCATAATCGTGTGTTCAGCACGCACTTGTGACATTCATTACAACCCATAATAATAGTAATAAATGTGTTCACAATGACTGTAACAATGAGTGTTAAAACTGGAGAAAAAAGGCAAAAAGCTTAAAGCTAAATTTTAAAGTAAGTTGCCATACATTTTACTGCTGTATTTACATATACTGTTTTATGAGACATATATAAGCTAATATATATCTATTAATCTACCCATCTATTAAAATACTCCCAGAACATTTCCTTAATGTTGCCTTTTGGGAATCAAATAAGTAGGCTAGCTCTCTATATTTTTGGTAACCAAAATCAAAATCATTCCCAGAACATTGCAGAGAGGTTTAAAAAAATAATAATAATTAAAACTAAACTAAGTCATATGCGATATGAATTTTACAATTTATTAGCTATATCTTTTTTCACATTCTCAAATTGCTTGTCAGATCTGTATGTATATGAGTACAGTTTGTTAACATGAGTCATAATTCTTTCAGGGCAGCAAATTACTCAATTTTTTATTTGTGTTATATACATACACATAAATAAAATATATTTTAATGTTTTGCACAATTAATTTTCTGAAATGTGTTTTATAGTTAACATGAAATTATTCAGTAGTTGACATTATAATCTACTGACTGAATGATTGTATGTTTATGTTAATAAATATTATGTATTGAATAACATAATAAAAAAAAATTCTCTACCATCATTTTGTGATAAAATAAGTTTACAATTTTTTTAGGATCTGGTTGACATGCATCAATTAAATACAAAGAAAAAGGGCTTCTTTATAGGAAATACATTTTTATTCAGTCATTTGCTCAATTTGCTTTCCTTATTGGTTCCATGATTTTTATCTTATACCAAATACTTTCAAGTTTATGTTAGATATAAAAAAAAATCTAATTATGGAAAAAGCAGTTTAATGTATTATATATATATATATAAATTATTGTCCATTACATTTTTCCAATATATCCTTTAACATAAACATACAATCATTCAGAAGAACATAAAATCATGTAAACAGTATGAAAATAAAATGAAGACTAAATAAACAAAAAACATTTTTTGTTTGCATTTAATACACCCACACCGACTAGTTCTTGTAAAAATGAACATTTCTAAACTTGTTTTATAACTACATGATGTCTAGAGCAGTTATATTAGTCAAGCTTGCACATATTCAGACCCTGTAAAGCAGAAACAGATTTCACATTGCCAAACTCCATTCCCTGTCTGCCTCCTGTTTTTACCCTGCGTATTCCACAAAATGTGAAGTGGATTTTGACCGAAGTGGACGTGTCGGCACATGGGTTTCTACTGATAAACACAGCTTTCAATAGGCTCGTACCGCCTGTTTGTGCTCTAGTTACAATATTACAATTTTTACATTCTTTTTAGTCATTTGTAAATGCCTACTGCAACAGATACAGTTCTATTTAAATGATACAGAGAGTTCTGAAAAACACCAGCGTTTTCAGACTGCGATATTTTTAACTCCACTCCACGTTTTCTACGATTCTCAAACCAAGCGCGCTAAGAGGCAAAGCACTTCTTTCTGGTTCCCGGAATACTTCCGTGGCTCGCACAAGTATGTGTTAAGGTGACTGTTGTGCATTTTTATTCCTAATAGATACTGTAGCACTTTTAAACTTAAGCTTACACGACTATATCATATTAAACTGATATTAGCTAGGAGAAAACGGACCAAAAAGACAAGTTCTACAAACACCTAGCACTATTTAACATAGTTGTCATGTCTCCCTCTCGTGTACAATGCATTCCTGTGTTCATCCGCGAGTGAGAAGGCCTTTTCAAGGTCCAGACTGCGCATGATGGAAAACGAGTTCCGGCTCGTAAAGCTTCTCTCCGCCACAAGTTCGCTGAAAACGCGCCCTGTATCACGAGGAACCCAGTGTAAACGAATAAACACGACCACAACACTTCATACTGTAACAAATAATAAAATACAACAGCGCCCATTGATTTACAAACAAAGTGTCGACAATTTTAAAGATTTAAACACGATAATAATTTATTTGCTAGTTAAGTGAGTTCTCCGACTTACACTGGGTTCATTTTGGTCTCAGAATTAACATGAAACTGACTGCACTTTCCAAAATTTAAATGATAAACCAGGAAAAGTCTGACTACTATGTTGTGTAAACAAGTAGCCGTCATGACAGTGACCTCTAGTGGTGCTACTCTGTATAAACTCACATGACCATGAGCCATGAAGAATTATTAAACTGAGGAAAACATTCTGACATTAAGAATAAATTTGCTGTTGATAAACAGTATTTTGCTTAGATACATGGGTCAAAGTTGAAAAGTGCAAGTGAATAAGCATAAAAAATAATAAATACACCTACTTTTTTCCCCCCTGAGCAATTCATGGCTATTGTACATTTTTAGATTTACAGAAACACCTATTAAAATGTTATTCAGTTTGTATACAAAAACAAATCTTGTCAGGCATAATTAGAATAATTTAAAGACGTTAAAAGACTATATTTAAGGATCACACACAGCCCCAATACTGGTTATTGTCATTTTAAATATTTATACTTTTCCACTATCCATCAAACCACTAGGTTTCATCCATTTGTTAGCAACTTGTTTTTTACTCATTTAAAATATAATACATTTTAAATTGTAAGATAAGAACTTATCAGAGTCTATACCTTTCATTTTTTATAAATACATTTGTTACATTTGATGATAATAGAACAATATTTTGCCTCAATTCTGACTTTTTTTTTTGAACATTAAAGCAGACTTTTGCATTTAATATGCTTTTTATGAATCTAAAATAACTTTTGTAAATGTGCTAAAATGGGGTGCGTCTCTTCTTTGACTCACATACATATACTTTTGTAGATATAAGCTTTTACAAACTACGTTTTGTATTATTGGCCTTGTGAACTCGCATCTCATAAAATGAATCCTTGCTTATGTAGATTAATTTTGACACAAATATCTAAAACCACCATTTCAGGTTAAGACTTTTGTTACTAGCTGAAAATCAGTAAAAAAAAATAATTTATATATATATATATATATATATATATAGATAGATATTTAAAAAAAGCAACATTTCAATCGTTCTCTGAATGTAAACATTTTAATTTCAGAAAGGAAAACATGACTTCATGTTGTTGCTCATATGTTTATCTGTAATATTTTCAATGTGTAAAATAACAAGACATAAAAAAATGGCTTTTGTGTTATTTTTTCTTTTTTAATTCATACCAAAAGTTCTACAAGTCCATAACTTCATCCTCCACATTGTTCTTAGTAGCATCCAGATATTTCTCCTGTACATCAAGAGTTCTGAGATGAATGGTTAAGGATGATTATCTACACTCACATATGTGATGGCAGAAATTAATGTATATTAACATAATGAAAAAACACTAAGTGATAAGGATACGTGCTGAACTGGAAGTCGGCTCCGACAGCAGCAGACATCATGGCCTGCAGGTTCCTCTCTTCCAGATCCCCAAAGCAATAACCATTGGCCTTGTCCACAGTTCTCAGAACTTGCATCATGCTTTCCTTGTCCTGTAGATAAATAACACTGATCAGGCCACAAATCCATGTGTGTCTCATTAAAATTACAAAAGTGAGCACTGACCTGCACATTCAGAGGTACAAAAGACACCAAGCTGTAGTCCTGGATCACTTCAGCCAACTTCACATTGAGGCGGTGAAACTTCTTGAAGAAAGGGTCTGCAGAAAGGTGCTCCACCAAATATGACAGATCCAGGACCTCAGTGTAGAAGTCCAGATTAAAGGCTTGTAACAGAGAGTTGGTATTAATTGAAGAAGTTCATTCACTTGTTCATTCACAATTAAATTATTATACACCGTATTTGTGGAATTAAATCCAATAGTTATTTCAACTTTGGGGTGCTGCTTATAAAATTAGAGCCGTAGAAGGTAAAGATTTTTTCACAAAATAAATATGAATTTCGTAAATTTATGGTTTCAACAACAAGTTTATAGAGTGAATAAGTCTTGTATTATCTTTTATTTACCGGCAAATCTGCCATTAAGATGTACATTTCACATTCATGATGTTATTTTAGGTCTCATCCTGATTTCAAGGTTAAAATTATGCCCAGTGGCAGAAGAAAATGTAAACACGACCCAGATATTTTCTGCAACATCTGTGGGTGTTTTGCTACATTCAAATAGTGAGAGTAAATTAAATATTATGTGGGGGAAAAACAGATTTATATTTAATGACCATCATAACATTGTTACCATGATAACCCAAATAAATAAATAAATAAATAAACAACAAACACCCACAAAAATGTCATTCTCTGTAACAACAGTATTTAAACCAAAACATCTCGTCAGGCACATTTTAAAAAGTAATTTGACAAAAAAAATTAAAAGTCTATTTTAAGGATGACAGTGCAGCTCAAAAATACTAATTAATTCTCATTTATTAACAAAATTCCTTTAAAATTTAAACAATTACATTTTTCCCATTTGTCAGCAAGAAGATTTTAATAATAAAAATCAAATACATTTTGAGTGATCATTTATTCTTTTATATATTTTAGCGATTGCAAATTATTATATTACATATAATTACAAAGTAATTTTTACATAAATATATTACACTGAATGATATAGGAATATTATTTTAGCCACATCTCAATTTATTTGAAGCCATAAAGTAAACACTTGCACCTAATATGGTTTCTCTCTATGTATATAAAATCACTTTTATGAATTTAATTTAATGCAGACACCAAAATGCATCACTGACTTATATACATAACTTGAAAATGGTTACTTATTTTATATTGATATTTTAGAGTTAATTATCAATTAAGGTAACATTAAGGCTTTTTTGCAAATTAGCAGAATGTTTTCAAGACGCTTGGCTGTATTTCTGTATCAATCCTGACTAGATCAACTCACCAAGTTTTCCATACTGCTCAATGAGGTCCATTTTTGAGAGTACGTTTACATGTGGCAATTCAACATGCAGCATGGTGGCCAGAGAGGTGCACAGCACAGAGATGAACTTAGCCGCATCAGCACAGTAATGCGAATCCACCAGATGCACTGCGGTCAGCTGCCAAAAGCAAATAAAAACACACAAATGAATACACCTTAATAAATCAGATATACGCAAGAGAAAAGTACCAACCCTGAAATTCCACTTGGACAGCTGTGCAAATATATTCTTCACTGAATTGTGATGAGTGTAAAGTTCCACCTGGCCTGGGCAGTCAAACAGAAAGTAGCAGTCGTGGTGCAGCTTCAGCTTGTTCTCCAACCAGTCCAAATTTGCCTCTAAATATTCCATAGAGTATATGAGACCACCATTGGGGCCGAGTTTTAGACCGTCCATCACGTCATCCAGAGTCACGAGCTCTGCTATGTCCACGGCACACGGATAAGGCAAGCCTTCGTTGGCAGGATCCAGGTTTACAATGACCACCTTTCGCCCGAGGTGGTTCAGAAACTCCTGCATGCCCCGACAATAAGTGGTTTTACCTGAACCAGGTGGACCAATCACAACCTGGCCGAAGCGCAGAGATGGTTTTGGAGGATCCGATGACATCATGATGAAGGCAGGTTCACCTCTATGTGAAGAAGCAAACTAGGCTACATCTAAAAGAAAAAGAGACAGGGTTTATATTATAAGAAACACAATTGATCATGTTATAGTTTATGAACACTTAGGCTATGTGACTCTTTAGTAGAACGTTAAAGAAGTTTTTGTTTTGTTAAATCAATGATAGTTAGTGACAGGCAAAACCAACACTTGTTGCTCCTGATAATACACAGATAACCTGTGAGAAACAAAATAACGAATTGTCTTAAGGTAAATAAATTCACAGCAATTTTTCTCATTTAAATAAAATATTACTTTCATTTAAAGAGACATTTCACTCAAAAAATGTATCTCCTATAAGTCATCGGCCTCTCACTCACTTACAGAAAACACTTGTAAACTCAACAGCGACTAAAACCGTATTTTTACTCAGCATTCTATTATGGCTTTCAATGTGGACAGAAGAACCTTACTGTAAGCAAACGAGAGCGTGTAAACGATGACAGAATGCAGAACTATCCCTTTAAGGAAAACGAAGACTAAAATTAAGCTTACTTAGAATAAATAAATAATGGACACCACCATTAAGTTATGATATTTAATTCTCAATCACCATTTGTTTTCTGAATACAAAACCTACAGCGCTGATGCTGTAACGTTACATGATGCAGATTCGCGCGGTCTGAATTACCGGTAAACAAACAACTTTACAGACAAAAACAAAACCCCCATAAGCAACAATTAATGTAAACGGAAAAAATAAACAAGCCTAACATCACGTAACAAACATAGAATTGACAAAACGCATAAACACAAACATTAAAAGTCAGTGGATTACTTCACTGCAACATGATGCTCGAAACGTGATGGAAACCGGATGTGGCGATTTCAAAATAAAGGTTCCTCAAATTGATGCTTTTTTTTTCTTCGGGAGTATAACTTTTTTTTAATAATCAAAAATTACAACAAAAAAAACGGTATTTGAAGGTCAAAGTTTGAACTCTACGTGAGCGCAATTCAAATACGTTATATTTATGTAAACTGCAACATTAAAAACAAGCTATAAAAATCACTAAATATAAAAAAAAATCATTTCTTAACTCTGAACACATTTGACAAAAGACTTCATTTCATTATTTTTAAAGCTCATCATTTGCTTTTTACACGTGCGCAGTCAATCAAAAGTCAAGGATTCTTTATTATCCATCTTTATTTTACAATACAAAACATCTAATCATCAAATATGAATGTACTGTGAGAGAATAGAAAATATGTAAAGAAAGATGGCATCTTTTCTGTAGCACTATTCAAATTAGTCTCAGTATTTTCTGAACGATTGTGAAGATGCTGGCGCTAAGAGACTGGTTTAACTAACCAGAACACGGTACGCATCTAAATCACAAATACTACAAACTAAAACACATTAAACGAGCACTCACTTCAGATACATCCAGTATATTTACAGTAACCAAAACGAACATTATATTCACTCTTTCAAGCGTATCCAAAATATATGTTTTTAAAGACAGATTCATTAGTTCTGGCTTTGAGCACTTGCTTTGACGGACAACAATGTACACAGTTTGATGAGATACAAAAGCTATTCACCTGAGAATAAAGTCATACAGACAACTTGGGCAGGCTGAAGCGTCATCGTTTCATTATTCAGAAGGAAATTATGAATAAATTAGCAGTTCGTGCTCATCCTGTTTGAAAAATTTTCAGTCCAGCACAAACAGGTTACTTTGGTAAACTTTGAGGAGAGAGCTACTCATCCAGGCCTTCATCCTCTTCTTCTTCTTCCTCCTTCTTCTTCGCATCGACCTCGGTTGTGTCAGAGAACTCGTGAAGGAGCACATACTCTCTGCTGCTGAAGCCGAACTTCAGCACGTCCTTCTCTTTGAGCTCGTAGTAACGCTGAGGTTCGATGCGCTGATTGTTCAGGTAGGTGCCGTTACCAGAACCCAGATCGATGATGTACGGCTTCACTCTCCTGCCTGCAGTGCCATCCCCCCGTGTGAACTCCACTAACCTGGAGATGAGAAAAGACAACGAGAAACGTTTTTCAAATGATGTTTGGGAAATTTCCACCTAAAAACACACGCACGCACAAAAAAAAAGCTGATGTAGTGAAAGTAGTGACAGATCTTTTCTTCAAGACTGCGATGCACATTTAAGTAAAACTTTCAAACATCTATTGATGAGACTAAAGGTGTAAACAAGATCTATAATGTTGAACTTGATTTCCACTTTCAACTACTTACAGAAGTAATTGAAATTGCATTTGATCACTTTGCGTTGACAATGTAAACATGTATAGTTTGAGAAATTTCACCCAAAAAGGAAAATTCTGTCATCATTCACACCAAGTTTATTTCTTCTGTTGAACAAAAAAAAAGGTATTTTGAAAAAGATGTCGATGGTTACAAGTTTTAATCTTTCTTCAAAAATATCTTCTTTTGTGTTCAACAGAAGAAAGAAACGTTTATAACCACTAGAGTGTGAGTAAATAGTAAATTCTCATTTTTGAGTGAACTATCCCTTTAATGTGCACAAACAATGACAAAAGACCTCCACCTTCTGACCTAATGTGTGCTGTAATTATGCAACAAGCTGAGAAAATGTGCATCAAAACAATGTATTCATACTTTGCAGTGTTAAGCCAAAACACACAAGCTTATAATTAAGATTGTAATGTGTGTCAGCTGACCATTTGTGAACAAAACACTGAAAATGCATGCTAATACCAAGTGGAAACTACCAAAAAAGTAGTTCAAATGCAAAGTGTTTTCCTGTTGGCTTTCTATTTATTACCTATAATAGATTAATAATTTTTTTTTATTTACAATTGTTATGACAAAACTTACGATTTCGAACATGGGTTGAAAATGATGGATGAAAACTCTGGATGGAAAAATAGCTATAGTTGGTAAATGCTTACAGCCGTGGCCAAAAGTTTTGAGAATGACACAAATATTAGTTTTCACAATGTTTGCTGCTAAACTGCTTTTAGATCTTTGTTTCAGTTGCTTCTGTGATGTACTGAAATATAATTACAAGCACTTCATACGTTTCAAAGGCTTTTATCGACAATTACATGACATTTATGCAAAAAGTCAGTATTTGCAGTGTTGGCCCTTCTTTTTCAGGACCTCTGCAATTCGACTGGGCATGCTCTCAATCAACTTCTGGGCCAAATCCTGACTGATAGCAACCCATTCTTTCATAATCACTTCTTGGAGATTGTAAGAATTAGTGGGTTTTTGTTTGTCCACCCGCCTCTTGAGGATTGACCAAAAGTTCTCAATGGGATTAAGATCTGGGGAGTTTCCAGGCCATGGACCCAAAATTTAAACGTTTTGGTCTCCGAGCCACTTAGATATCACTTTTGCCTTATGGCACGGTGCTCCATCGTGCTGGAAAATGCATTGTTCTTCACCAAACTGTTGTTGGAAGAAGTTGCTGTTGGAGGGTGTTTTGGTACCATTCTTTATTTATGGCTGTGTTTTTGGGCAAAATTGTGAGTGAGCCCACTCCCTTGGATGAGAAGCAACCCCACACATGAATGGTCTCAGGATGCTTGACTGTTGGCATGACATAGGACTGATGATAGCGCTCACCTTTTCTTCTCCGGACAAGCCTTTTTCCAGATGCCCCAAACAATCGGAAAGGGGCTTCATCTGAGAATATGACTTTGCCCCAGTCCTCAGCAGTCCATTCGCCATACTTTTTGCAGAAGATCTATCTGTCCCTGATGTTTTTTTTTTGAGAGAAGTGGCTTCTTTGCTGCCCTTCTTGACACCAGGCCATCTTCCAAAAGTCTTCGCCTCACTGTGTGTGCAGATGCACTCACACCTGCCTGCTGCCAATCCTGAGCAAGCTCTGCACTGGTGGTACTCCGATCCTACAGCTGAATCCTCTTTAGGAGACGATCCTGGCGCTTGCTGGACTTTCTTGGACGCCCTGAAGCCTTCTTAACAAGAATTGAACCTCTTTCCTTGAAGTTCTTGATGATCCTATAAATTGTTGATTTGGGTGTAATCTTAGTAGCCACAATATCCTTGCCTGCGAAGCCATTTTTATCCAACGCAATGATGGCTGCAAGCGTTTCTTTGCAGGTCACCATGGTTTACAATGGAAGAACAATGATTTCAAGCATCACCCTCCTTTTAACATGTCAAGTCTGCCATTCTAACCCAATCAGCCTGACATAATGATCTCCAGCCTTGTGTTCATCCACATTCTCACCTGAGTTAACAAGACGATTACTGAAATGATCTTAGCAGGTCCTTTAATGACAGCAATGAAATGCAGTGGAAAGTTTTTTTCAGGATTAAGTTAATTTTCATGGCAAAGAAGGACTATGCAATTCATCTGATCACTCTTCATAACATTCTGGAGTATATGCAAATTGCTATTATAAAAACTTAAGCAGCAACTTTTCCAATATTTATGTAATTCTCAAAACTTTTGGCCACGACTGTACATTGGTTAAAAACATACATATTAGTGGATAAAAAAAAAAAAAAAAAAAAAAAATGAAACAAAAAATATTGAGATTGTTAATGTTAGTCAGAAGAAAAGCAAATCTTTCTCCTATGTATTTTTTTTAATGTTTCATACACAGCCGTCAATGCTGTTAAAATGACTTCCATTGACAGGAATCTGCAAAAAAACGAAGAAAAAAATAAAATAAAATAAAAAAGTAATATGACTGTAATTTGTATGTCAGGCCAGTAGATGGTGATGTCACTTTGTACAAATACACGACGTTCGTACAGTTCAACATCGCTGTTTTGGTTAAAGGGATAGTTCACCCAAAAACCTAAATTCTATCATCATTTACGTACCCTTCACTTGTTGAAAAACCTATCCGAGTATCCTTCTTCTGTTAAACACAAATGACATTTTGAAAAATGCTGGCAGCTTGACTTCAGCAACCAGCCTTCTTCAAAAATATCTTCTTTTGTGTTCAACAGAAGAAACTCAAAGGTTGAAAACCACAGGAGGGAGAGTAAATGATCAGATCATTTTCAATTTCGGGTGAACTATCCCTTTAAGTGTTCGCACATGCCTATAGACCAGGGGTGTCAAACTCAGTTCCTGGAGGGCCACAGCTCTGCAAAGTTTAGTTGCAACACTGCTTCAACACACCTACTTGTAGCTGTACACACTGTACCTGTAGGACTTCAGGTGTGTTTAATTAGGGTTGGAACTAAACTGTGGCCCTCCAGGAAATGAGTTTGACACCTGTGCTATAGACTGAACATGTAATGCTTATTACATCACTTTTCACCAAAATTCAAATTTGATTAATTTCTGAAGAAAAACAGTGGTATGTTTTATTTTATTTAAACTTGCACTTATAACCCCAAATTTTAAAAGCTTTTGCTTAAGTTAACTAAATGTCCGACATATCACCAGATGATTCAGTTTAAGAGCAATTAATTCAATCATTCAAATGTTGTTTTTTATTATTTGTTATGATTTTATAATTCTTAATCAGATATTTCAATTACATTAAATTACCTCCATTACTTTAAGCCAACACCAACCATTTACTAAATAATATCTTGTATTGCTCTGACCTGTATTGAAAAACTGCATGTTGTTTGGAACAAGACGGGTGGTCGATAGGAATGTCTGCAATCTTCCTCAGTCTTCCAAGTAGATACGCACTCTGCCTGTGGATGTACATGACCGGGAGCGGTTCATCATTCTTAAAGGGATACAAACGCCATCTTCTTTTAGGGATCCGCGCCTCGGGAGGCTCATTATACTTGATCACCTCCCCCCTGAATGTATTGGTATCTTCCACCAAAGCACCTGACAGTTCAAAGTTGGGCTTTTCCTTCTCTGCTGCAGGGGCTGATTCATCATTGTTTTCACTGCTGAAATCAAGCATTTCCTCACCACCGCCACTCTGAGCTTCCTGTCGAAGGCGATTCTCCCTCCGCCGCTCATTGTGTCGTTCCCTCTCAGCCTGCTGTTGCTCTTGAATATGGGCATCTCGTATTCTTCCCCTTTGTCTGTCTTGTTCTCGGCCTCGATCTCTTTGCCGTGGTCGCTCAGCCTCCCTTTTCAGCCTGCGGTCATTTGAGTCGTCCCTTCTCTCACGATGCCGATGACTTTCAGATCCTCTGGGATCATCTTGTTCCTGTAAAGAAAACAGCATCTCCGTTGTTAAAACTTCCACTTACTATGTCTATTTATTAGAATTCAATAATATTATTAATAATAATAATGTCAACAATAATTTTTGATACAATCACCATGCATTTTTATAAAAACTATATGTGGGTTGAAGACATGATATTTCATTTTGGTCTACATCAAACAAAAGATTTACATTCACAAAAGAGATTTTATATACATACATAGAAAGCATATTAAAGACAAGTGATGTGTCAAAATGTTCATTCACAGCATTTCCTATTGTATGTTTATAAAAGAAATTAAATATAATATGTTTAATATTAGGTTTAAAATATTGGGTCTACAATGTTGTAATATAGCTGCAAAATATATTCATTTTATTATGCAAAGATGCTGAAAAAAGATGAAAATTGAACGCTTTATTGAATATATAACACTAAAATAAAATACAAACGTCAATTAAAAACACTTTAAGGAAAAAATAACCTGTACTGTTATGTTACTAATATTTTTTTATTAAGAATGCATCAATACAGCGTAGAAAATATGATTAATAAGTGAAGAGACACAGTATGCTTGTACTTAAATTTAACTAAACATAAGATAACCTGGATTCAACGTTTCATTTTTAGTTTACAAGACTCAAATTAATGTTTTTAGTTTAATGTAATGTAAACTCAAATGACTTAAAAGCTGAAAAGTTCATTTGTTTTAATAATTGAACTAAAAAAAAAATAAAAAAAGCAGCAACCATGTTTTTACAGGGCTGGGTCTCTAGTGTAACTCTAAACAACAATGAAAATTGCTAATTAAATATTAGAAAATATTAAGTATCCCGGTTTCAGCAGTTACAAATGATGTTTTATTGATTTTTGTGTGCTATTGTCGAACCAGGATTTTATTTAATAAGCATCTTTGTTCTTTAACACCTGTAAAGCCAACTGAGCTTTCTCAATTCGTTGTTTTTAGGTTAATGAAGGCGACTTTACTCACCCGTTTTATCCTCGCCTCAGTGTTGCGATGCGGGCTTCTGCTGCTCCGGGGTCGAGGCGACCTCTCCTGCGGTCTGCCCGACGAACGGTCTCTTCTCGCCGGAGATCTGTCCTTTCTTCTCACCGGTGATCTGCAAATATAGTTCAGAAAGCATGATCTATAAAACTCCCGACTAACGTTACACGTGAAATGACTTGTTGATCATCCCCACGTGTAATACTCAATAAACAACAACGAACATCACAACACTGTAAAGGAATAGTTCAATAAAAAGTGATCAACATTCTGTTCGCGTTAACTGTCAGGCTGACCTGCTGTCCCGTCGGCGCGGTGCAGGGCTGCTGCTGTCTCGGCTGGAGCCTGAACTGTGTCTGCGCGCTCGCGCAGGCCGCGCGGGACTCACTCTTTCTTGCTTAATTTTCGTCTTTACATCCCGGACAGGAGACTCTCTGTGTCTTCTCCTGTTGTCCATTCTGAAATGAATTTGTCTATTAGCTCCGTAAAAAGTAAGAGTCGTTCATACCAAAAGAGAGCACGAAAACACATTCAAACCGCGTTTACGAAACTTCCATGTACACTTCCGGTTCGAGGTTTGTACGCCGAAGAAATCCATCCCCATAGATATACTAGATGTCGCCTGGCCTATTGTTGTCTATTGGAAGGAATGCGTCAATAGAGCCGCCATTTTAGTACAGGGTAGCACTCATTTGAAATGAATGCGGGACCAAGGTGCAGTGGAGGACTGTGGCCATCCAGAGCCAGAGATATACACATATATACATATATCTATGATCGGGAGTTTTCCCCGGTGGTCAGTACGCAAATATTTTTTTAAATTACGAAAATTATAATTTTACATCACTTTTCTACATCGATGGATAAGTGACCGCACGGGCATTGCCGATAAAGAGTGTGTTTGTGTGCATGAAAATGTATTATCCTCCCTCCCTGTTAAATTTGATCTAATCCGTGTCCTGAAACACCCCCCCTCTCCCGCTTTCACTTCTCATTCTAACGGAGGGAGCGATTCGTTTGTGAATGAATCTCCGTTATGAACGACTCGTTCACTTAGCTGACAATATTACAGGTTTCTAGCACTGCAGCGTCTTGTTGTCATATTTCATTTACATTGTTTGCTGATTTTATTCAACAGAACTAGCATAAGCCTAGAATTCAGCGCAAGTTGATGCTACTTTGCCTTATGATGAGTGCAGTAAGAGACTGTATTATCATCAATAACGTTACTTGTTGAGCACAAAAGTTTGTAACATGTAAAAAACTAAATCTTACCTATGAAATGTTCTGCCTTTGTGCTTTGTTTTCTTTGTTTGCTCGTTACTACACCTGTCAGCAGTGCTAAAGTCCAGCATCTTCACATTGGCACACTGTCTTGACTAGTGCGGTTGAGTGACATTTGTCCTGGGAGCACTGTACAAATGTGGCGGCGCTATTGACGCATGCTCAGGGTCCGTATGCGATATCTAGTGTATATATCTATGATCCATCCCTATGGAAGGCGATTTAGTTCCGCTTCCTTCAAGGGTTTAATTGACAGTTTATAGGTATTTACCATAGAGGTATTTACATGTTTATTACTTAATGCATTTGCAAACATTAACTAGTAATGAGAAATACATTTGTTGCCGTATTTATTAACGGCAATTTATTAACATTATTTATTACATATATATACATATATACACATACATATACATACATATATACACATACATACATACATACATATATATATATATATAACACTTTATTAAAAGTCAAACATATCATATGTTTGTGTGTGTGTTTGTGAACTGTTTCTTTTGTAACACTATTAATCTCTGTATGTACGATTTAATATACAACGTAAATTATTAATAATAATAATTAACAACATATTAAATTATATTTTGATATTTATTCTTGTACTGTGCCTTACACATCTACTTTACAGGCAAGCCTTACAGTTTTATTCATTATAAAATAAAACAAAAATGCGAAAATAAATTACTAACGGTTAAAGCAAAAGGGATGCTTTTCAATAAAAAAATTATACTATTTAACATTATTTGCTTTAACATTTAATAAAACAGAATTGAACACATATATTTGATTATAATTTATTTAGAAGAAAATCGAAATGATCGTAATTTAGCAATCTCGTTATTAGTTTTTGTTTGTTTTCGGAACTGCTTCACTGAAGGCAAGCGCGGTTGCTATAGTAACCCTAAACATTAAAACGAAACGTCCAGCGCATGCGAGTGAACTGAAGTCTTTAGCAAATCGTAAACTTGAAACTTTTGTGCCATTTCTTGACACATTAACGTTAAAACATGATTCCTTCGCCTGACTCCTTGTTGAAGTATGAATCTCCGGTGTTAGTGAGCAAGAATACAGAGAGAAAGTCTCCGAAGGTAAGCACAGCTCTGATATGTAAGGTTATGCAAATAAAAATAAATAAACCTGTTACAACCACTGTGAAGTGTACTAGTTTACCCATATTTTCTTTCTCTTTTCACTTTAGAGTCGTCCTTTGAAAGTGAGCCCACAACAGATGGTAGAAAGCAGTCCTGTTCCACCGCCACCCAAACCCAAGAGTCCGTCCGCAGAGGCCAAGAAACAGCAAACCGAAGAGATCCTGAATGCCATCCTGCCACCTAAGTATTAAAAAAAATACAAATAATTATTTTTTACA
>CAIGQV010001633.1:16406949-16427806 GCA_903798115.1 Danio jaintianensis | reverse complement strand
ACATATACACACACATTTTTTATTAAATAGTAGTACTTTTCATTTTATATGAATTCAACATTAAGTATTATATGCAATACATAATAGTTACTAATACTTATTACACACTATAAGCTGTTAAATAGATATTAGTACTTATATTTCAATAGTGACAAATAACTATTGTTTTTTTTGTAGCAAATTTCACATTTTTGCAGTTGACTTCTATGGTGATCTGTGAGCGAGATATCAACTATTCAGTTTCAACTAGTGTGTGTTTCAGTCATGACTAGTACATCTTGTTCACTAGTTATTCATTAGCCGACTTAAGCAGCCTATATTAAGCATTAATATTAAGGAGCACAATTGAAAATATTACCTAAAGTTTCTTGGGCATCATTTAAATAGAATAGTTTTTGAAGAATCAAGTGACACTGCAAACTAAAGAGAAATAACTGCTGGAAATTATTTGCATGAATAAATGTAATTTTAAAATAGAAATATATATATATATATTGTATTACTTCACAATAATATTGAGCCTGGATAAGCATAAAAGATTTCTTTCAAAAACACAAAAATCTTTCTGACCCCCAAATAGTACATAAATCTTACAAATGGTCCTGTCACAGGGAATGGATGGAGGACAACCAGTTATGGGTGCAGCCGGTGTCCAGCGTTCCATGCACACGAATGGATGTTATTAACCTGCAAGAACAACTAGACAAAAGACTGCAGGAGAGGCAGGCCAGAGAGACAGGCATCTGTCCGGTGCGCAGAGAGCTCTACAATCAGTGCTTCGGTAACACCAAAAATGACACATAATGCAAATGAAGTGGCTCTTGAGATTTCCATGATTTCCATTGGCTGTGATATATCTCTTAGATGAGCTCATTAGACAGGTGACCATCAACTGTGCTGAGCGAGGCCTTCTGCTGCTGCAAGTGAGAGATGAGATTCGCATGACCATCGCTGTTTATCAGACACTGTACGAGAGCAGTGTGGCTTTTGGCATGAGGAAAGCACTGCAGGGGGAGCAGGGGAAGTCAGACTTCGAGAACAAGGTAATGTGCGACAAATGTCTCCTTTTGGGGATGTTCTGACAAACTGGTTGAATATAAAATATTTTTTAATATTTATTAGTGTTTGGCATCTACATTATATAAACTCCCTAGGGCTTGCTAAGTGTCAACTTTAATGTTGCAAATAATGTTTGTGAAAAAATGTCAAAATATGGGTGAAATAATGAGAGAATATTGTGTTTCTCTGGATTTATTATGTTTGGGTTTTAGTCAAGTGATAATATTTGTTTTATTCTATAAAAGGTCTGACAATATTTCTTCCAAATAATGTATTTTTTTAAGAAAATGACAAAACAATTGTTTTAATACTTCAGAAACCTTGGTATGTTCTCTAAATATAAATGCTTGTAAACATGGCATCTTTTCAATTAAAAAACTAAAAATGTAAATGACAAGAAAAAGTTGTTTCTATTTAATTTGGAAGAAATATCAGTAGCTAACAGATTGAAGGAAAAATTACATTCACATAAAAATAGATACGAATTTTCAAGTGTTTTCCTTCATAAATATTTGAAAAATGATAATTGACCATCTAATTTTTTACATTTTTATAATTCTTAAGTTCGTCCCTATAAAAAACCCACATAATTACACTCCAAAAAATATTTTTGCTGCTTGTACAAACTGCTTATTTAAAATGAGCTGAAATAACACCATATTTAGAGGAAAACGTATTTTTATGTTTAATCTACTTCAATTTGTTAAGTTAACTTAATTAATTAGTGTTGGGACAACATGAATGAATTGTGTTAAACCCTGCATTTTTTACAGTGTATTCATTCATTAATTGTCCTTCGGCTTAGTCCCTTATTTATCAGGGGTCACCACAGCGGAATGAACCACCAACTATTCCAGCATATGTTTTACGAAGCAGATGCCCTTCCAGCCGCAACTCAGCACTGGGAAAACAGTGTAGTCAGTGGGTTCTAATTATGTTTTAACTTCCTACATGGACAAAACAAAAAGTCACTGGAAACTAAAGCAACAGTAGCTCCCCCTGACTGATTGTATGGGCAAAAAGCAAACAACATATTTTTCAAATGATGTGCTAAAAAAAAACCGCAAGTCAATATCTTTATAGCAAGATCTGGGAAGCCCACATGATTTTCCCCATGGGTGAGATACAAACGTCTGGTAGGTTTCAGAGTTGGAGAGCGAGAAGCGAGATCTGGAGAGGCTGGTGAACGAGCAGAAGGCTAAATGTGAGGCGATCGAGCGACGGGATGCAGAGCGGAGGGACATCGAGGAAAAGAAGCATGCGGAAGAAGTCCAATTCCTCAAACGAACCAATCAACAACTCAAGGTAAAAAACAGACATCATCAAAATCACAATTATTTTTCCATACTTATACACTTTCATTTGTTTATTTAGGCGCAACTGGAGAGCATAATCACCCTGAAGAATAAATCCTAAATATTATTAGAGCAATAATACTCCAACTCAAACAAATTCAACAAATAAAAGATTTATATGTTCTGAGAATGTGTTGCTTTTTCACCAGACAAAATGGTAGTCAAGTACATGATCCACATATCAACACTGCTGAATCAGGACATTGTCTTAGGTTAAAAGCTTTAGAAAATGCACAATGCTGAAGAGAATTAGCTGTCAGACTGCAGTCGTAATGTTCAGGATGATGGTTGAGGTCACAGTATGAATAAAGTGCATCACAGATAAACCAAACCTGCACCTTTACACAAATCACTGTGATTTGACTCCAGATCTTCCAAATCAGCCACCAACAGGACTCTGGAAACAGGGAATCTGATGATGAGGTCTTATCGCTTCGCTCGATTGGCTTTCTTGCCATCTGAGGGAATTTTTCTGTTCTTATTCTTGTTCTTGACGTTGTGCGTCTCATAATAGCGGACTCCCACTTTCTTCACTTTCTGGGCACGCTCAATTCTCCTTTTCTGTTGGGGTGAAATTTAAAAGAGTTAGGTTTTGTCTGTTATTTTTTTAAAGATGTTTAGATGAACTTGGGGAGCAGTGAATACCTCTTTAGAAGTGAGTTTTGCAGGCCGTGCAGGCTCATCTTCTTCAGCTTTCCTTCGTTTGCCTTGTTTTACAGCTAGGAAATAAAAAGAGGACAATCAATACTCCTTTGAAGGTATCACTGACATCTCGGAAAAGCTTTACAGTATGTTTCATGGCATTACTTATTGCGGTTGACATCAATATTTTGTATTATTTTCAATATTTCAATACTGTAAATATACTTTTACAATTTTTATAAAGAAAGTTATACTTTTATTTCACAAGGATTAATTAAATTAGTATAAAATGACACTAAAGGCATTAATAATTTAAAGGAAAATAATAATGATGATGATGATAATATAAAATTTACATTGTCATTTAGCAGACGTTTTTGTCCAAAGCAACTTACTATTGAGGAGGCATTCAGCAATTCAACAAAAAGAGGCAATACACACAAGAAGTGCTAGTAATACAAAGGAACTGTTAGTGCTCAGAGAATTAGGTGCTAGAGTAAAGGTGAGTGTTTGTTTGTTTGTTTTTTTTGAGAGAGAGAGAGAGAGAGAGAGAGAGAGAAGAGTGTGTTTTCTACAGGTGGTTTGTCAAGCCCACTCACCTGTGTGAAGCACACTTCATAAATGCAGTGTTTGTTTTTTTGTGCGGATTGTAAGAACATGTCCGGTGTAAAACTGGTGCAAGTGTCGGTTAAAGTGGCAGACAGATAAACGAGTGTGTTTTCTACAGGTGGTTTGTCAAGCCCACTCACCTGTGTGAGGCACACTCACTTTGAGGTATGAAATAATAGGCATAACTTAACAAATCAGAATATTGGAATGATTTTTAAAGCATAATGTGACACTGAAGACTTGAGCTGTGATGCTAAAAATAACCTTTGAATTCATAGCAATACATTATACTTGAACATTTATAAAAAAACAGATTTTAAAGTCTGTGTGAAACAGAAGTTTATTTCAGTATGTTGATGTACTTCCAACGCAAACAGAATATTGAGTAGGGGCAGGGTTTTCTTTTGCGCATCATTCCCTCATAGCAAATTAACGGTAAGAGATCATATTAATATGCAGTTTCTATGGAAGCTCTCAGGTTTATGTCAACAGAACACTGCCACTCCAAACACAAAAGGCAAATGGTCAGACTTTCATTTAAGATTACAAAACTAACACAAATTTTCCAAATTCAGTGGATTAAATTGCATGGATTAATAATTCACCTTAAGAATAACAACTTGATCTAGCAAAATAAGGATTGTAAATTGTGATTTTAAGTGGACTAAGTTTAAATTGTAATATTTCAGAATAATATAGTTTGTTCTTCAGGATATTGGCTGTACCTTTCTGTTGTTGATTCTTTGCAGCGTTCTGCTTTGCTATGGTTTCAGTAAACACCTTTTCAGAAAGGCCTTTAGGAATGCTGTAAAAACAAAGACAACACATTGCATCGTTAATATAGATAAGAGCTTAACACTCAACTCATATCAGCAAAACAATAGACGAGTAAACAAACCGTATGGCAGAGAAGTGCTTTGACTTGGCTCGATCAAGAAAATGTTTCAATTTAGCAATCTTCTCATCCATCTCTTTGTTCACTTCCTGTGTGCTCTTTTTCCCTGCTTTGGCTGTGGATTCAGAAACAGAGGATTCTTCCTCCTGTTGTTCTCCAGTCTCCTCTTCCACTTGCTCCTTCTCCTCCTCCTCCTCCTCCTCTTCCTCATTTTCCTCATCTTGCTCATCTTCTGACCCAGAAGCTTCCATCATGTCCGGCATCTCCACAGGCACCAGGTCTTCCTCGCTGAACTCTGGGGCGACGTTAATTTTGCCAAAGTTCTGCTTGACATCATTGAAGAGTTTCTGCACCTCTTCCTTCTTCTTTTTCAGCAGCTTTTGTTCTTCTTGCTGGCTTGATGAGGCCTCTTCCACATCCTGAGCTTCAAGTCTGTTTTCCAACTCATCCATCTCGCTTTCCATCTCCGGCAGTTCCAGCATCGCCTGGGCTTTGTTCTGAGAGGAAAGATCAAGTGTCCGTTTAAGACTATAAATGTTAAAAAATGCGTTAAAGCCTGCCAGTATAAAGACTGGCAATTTTCAAGTCATTTTGTTGGCCACAGTGACTTAAAAAGGATTTGTCCCAAGCAATTCAATATGTATCAGTACATCGAAGTTACGTATAAACAGTGTCTTCTGGGGTAGGCACAACAACAGAAAGCTTTTCATTTCCGCAAAACATGCACCACTGATGATCTTGGAACTCATATTTCAATATTAATCTGAAATTTCCAAAGCTTGAGCAATTGTTTTGGTTAAATGAATCTAAACTTTGAGTGAAATGAAGAACAAATGCTTATTTACCTCTTCGTCCATCTCGCTGCCAGGGGGCTTCACAAAAAACGGGATGCGTCCCCTCTGCCAGTCATTCAGAACCATTTTAGACACAGTAGGCAGATCTGGTTCTCCACCCTGTTTTAGGAACAACACAAACTACATTACATTGCTGACATGTAAGATGTAAGAATATATTGTTGTAAATGAAATTATCGAAAATGCTGTATTGACTTTTATTTTTACATTTATTTGTTTGTGTCAAAGTCGGGAGATTGCCAGGGAATACCAATATTATTATGTTTTTTATATATTAAAAAACAAAATCCGAAACACTAACTATAATCTTTCTAAAAAGGAAAAAAAAAAAAAGCATAAAAATTCATCTTGCTTACAGTATCACAATATACATAATATGCCAGATTCTTGCCAATTTACAGGCCTAATCACATGCACAGTATTTGGACAAACATAAAAAAAAAACCCAAAAAACGAACAAAACCAAGATGTAAGCCAAAACCACTTCGATAGTACAAATCTTTCATTTAAATCTTAGTGGTTTTGGCATGACAGCATCGTAAATGGGCAATTCAACAATGTTTTCCACCAGCGTAAAATAAGCAAACTGTCACTTCTCAATTGGACACTCTAGAGTAAAGAATAAACAAATGTGCCTCGAGGACCAGGCTGACAGTTCATTTTATCAGCTACTCTAGAACCCGGCCAGACCTTAAGCAGTTTTCCGGTGCGAAAGGCGAGTTTTTCCAGGAAATCCTCGGCAGAGCTCCAGGAGGGAATGCGGTATGTCTTCTGGATGTACTCCGCTTTGGCTCTCTCCAGCACTGCGCCGATGTGATCCTCTGGATTTCGGATCTTCTCCACTTGGACCTGAACGAACAGATATAAATTGAGTGGATGAAGCACATGAATTGCCAAAAGTGAATGATTGATTTTAGGAGTTGAGTCAATCGTACCACTCCCTTCAGAACGATGTCAGTCTCGCTGTCATCAGATGGGTAAACAACACCAGGACAGTCGATGAGGAAAATCCGTCTCATTAGTGTGATGTACTGCCAAACCTGTCACACCGAGACAAAACTGTTGCTTGTGGTATAACGGCTGAGCAGAAGGTCCGCATATTCATGCATTTAAGTAAAAATCCTTAGATTGATCCATTTAGGCTGAAAACATTACAATATAATGAACTCCACTTAAATCAATGTCATTTATAATGAGCTGCAAAAACTTAACAAGGAGTCAATTATTTTTTTGCATTTATAGTTTCTCAGTGTTGCTGTATGGCAAAGGGCCTAAACAGTGATTCAGTCAAATTTCAACATTTGGGAAAAACTAGTTAATGAGGCAAAACAAAAACTTTAAAGCTATTATAATTAATCAAACCGATCAATCTCATAATCAAAACAGAAAGATTGCTTTTGAAAGAAAAGAAAACTGGGGACAGAAAACGTCCAACTAAATCAGGGCACACAAGGGAAAACTGAAATGATCTAATTCATCATTAAAAACGTAAACAGAAGAGTGTGGAAGTCCAGATTTTGTTTAGAATTCGATTTCAATCTGGCCCCCATTGGTAATGTCTTTTTTCTTCTCTCTCCGAAAATCATTTTTCTCAGTTCCATGTTTGCAAAACGAGAAGAAAATTTTAAAAACATAAAAAGTAAATTTCACACACACACAAAAAAACATGAATACACAAAACTTGCGGCCAAATCCAAACTGCTGGAAACTCAAGCCACACAAAATGGTAACATGTCAGCAGCTGGCAGGTAATCGTACACTCACTGGTGGACTCAGAAAATAAACTCACAATCATTTAATGTCACACGCAACTACGAGGGCCTTAAATGGTATGATGTTCACAATCAGGGCATAAAAGGGAACAGATCACCAAAAATTAAAATACATCAACAGGAGATGGCTTGCAAGGTTAATTCATAATAATGGAGCTTTTTTGTCATTTCTAGTGGACCAGCTTCAAAATAGAAGTGGGGACATTGTGCTAAACATCTCCTTTTGTGCACAGAAACAAAAACAAAGGCACATAAGAGTAAGTGAACTGATCACATTCGTAAATGACAGAATTTTTATAATTTTTTATTTTACAAATAATTAACTTATTTTATTTAAAGCTTTTTTTAAACAACTGATTTATGAATGATAATTACCACAAATTTGTTGAACTACATTTTTAAATTATGTTAATTTTGACAAAAACATTATGTACAGAATACGCGTAGAGAAGAACCACTCAAACCATTAAAGGAAAAAACAAATAAACAAAAAACCTTTCAGCATTTTCTACCTCAAATTACCACAAAAATGTATATACTTTTCATATAGAAAATAGGGATATTCATAAGAAAAAAAATGGAAACATCACATTCCCGAGAAGAAATAAAAACAACTTGTGAGGTCTTACCTTAGTTTCACCAGCAAGGGGTGCCACATTACAGACTTTTTTGGAGCGCAGGGTATTGATAATAGAGCTCTTTCCAACGTTGGGGTAACCAATGAAACCAACACTGATCTGCTTTTTGTCGGAATGGAGCTGAGAAAAAATCAATTTGGACATGTTAATACTAAGCAAATGTCATTTTGAAAAGCAGCAATTAAATACAAGAAATGCACGCATATGTTATCGAATCCTATGATATAACTTTGGTTTCATGGTATGGAGGTCAGGAAAACAAGACGAACTTGAATCAACTCTTTTTCTCGGTAATTCTCACACACGCGCACACACACACACACACACCTCCCCTCTCAGATTTCACTGCTCGCTTCAAAAGCGGGCCCAAAAAACGAAGACCTGATACGAAATACACAAAGACCTCTTAAATGTCATTACACCTGCAGATTTATACCGCGCATGGTAACAGTGATATTTTTGTGCTGTTGTTTTCATAATACTAAAAGATTGTCTTGTCATATAACTCTCAGCAAAATTTATATCACGTAAGCCCAGTCTCCTTTTTAGCATTTCCAAGTTTTTGTTTACGGCTGTGCTCCCAAAAATAGCTTCGAGGCAGATGTGAAGACCGGACAGAATCCCAATAGCATGGGAAGGTAGAGTACATCTGGTTCCCCAAGCAAACCACTACTTTTTTCTACATCTGTTACCATTATGGACCAAAAATCAAGCCTGTCCTTAAAGGTGAGGTTTGAGTAGATAAATGAGGTGGAGTAACTGCTGTGCAAATAAAACCTTCTGCTCTGGTACGATGATGTGTACAGGCATAAAAAGATGTTGTAAATGTTTCAGGTCTCACCTTGCCAAACTGCCGCAGGAGCTGGATAAGTGAGCCCTTGCCGAAGGAGTTGGTAAGGCTTGCGTGAAAGGCCAAAGTAGGGTATTCCTGGGAAAGAACTGCAACCCAGTGTTTCTACAACACACACAAAAGCAAATAATAAAACAAAAAACAGGGGTCTAACATGGTTTTCCCCAAATATTCCTATGAAGAATTACTAATTCATTTATATATGCAATAAAATTGCTTCTAAACAGATCCCTCACAAAGTGGAGCTCAAAACTATTGAACAATTTAGTTAATTAAACTTCTAGGTCACTGCTTAGTAGGGCTGTCAAAAGTATCGAGTTCGGTACTGAAATTTTTTAAATGTCCATTTCCTGCTAACTTTTAAGCACTGTTGAATGAGCGCTGCTAATCGTCTACTCTGAGTAAATCACTTAAAAAGGCAGCAACTTGTTATGCATGGCAATGACGCCTGTCATACTGAAAAATCAGTGAAGCAGATACTTGTATAATGACACTGAAATAATGAAATGGACAGCACAGAGTCCTGATATAAACCGGATTGAAAATCTCTGAAACATTCTTGTTGAAAAAGTTTCTGCTTAAAATCCTACTACCACCACTGAACTATGGAAGAGAATGAAGTAGAGTAGATAAGCCTTCCTAACACTGCAACCTTGAAAAAATAAATAAATAAATAAATAAATAAATAAATATATATATATATATTTTTTTTTTCTTCTTCAATTTTATTTTTATGTGTGACCCTGGACAACAAAACTTAAGCGTCAATTGCTTGAAATTGAGAATCATACATCACCTAAAAGCTAAATATCTAAGATTTCTATTGATGTATTGATGCTGAACATGCACACAACTATTTGAAAATTTGGAATCTGATGTTTCAAAAACTCTAAATACTTAGAAAATCACCTAAATGAAGTGCACCAGCAATGCACATTACTAATCAAAAATTGATTAGTTGATTCACAGTAGGAAATTTACAAAAAATATCTTTATGGAACATGATCTCAACTTAATATTCTAATGATTTTTGGAATAAAAGTAAAATCAATCATTTTGACCGATACAATGCACATCCTCTTCAGTTTCTGCCTTTTAAAATCCTCTCATTTCATGGAAATTAAATCCCAGGAACTCCAGATCAAATTCCAGATCAGATCATACATCTCCAGGGTTGATAAATATTTGGTTTGAAATACTGTCAGTCGAATTAACTATATTTATTGATATTTATGTAGGGTCTAGAACACAAAAAGTGATCTATGAAACGGTTTTTGATAAGAATGAATAAGCTAGCCAACAAGAACTGCCACGGAGTGATAAGTGATTCCCTTTCAACATCGAAACTAATGGTGTCCCAATCATTCGCCTGTTGAGTTTACAAAAGCCCTCAGTCATAAATCTGCAGGATGTAGGCAAATGCTTTTTTGGCTTGAATGCGAAGACCTGCATCTTATAAACAGCTAGCGGAGCTCCCTCGTTCCTTGTTGCTGCATTTCAGAACTGCCAATAGCACGAATTACAAACAACAAGAATTACAGATGTGAAAGAAGGAAAAATATCTGTTAGGTAAGGGGCCTTAAACTGGTTTACTATTACAAAAGTCAGGCAAGCCAAGAAAAACAAGCCTGTCTGTAAAGGAAACAAACTCCAGAAACGGAAGAAATGAATGTACAACAGGACACATTGGAGACAGTGGCTTTGCTCTAAAAACCTATTAAGCTGCTTTGCTGTCTACTGCCTACATAGGTTGTTACATACATCCTAGCTATCCTGAAACAACAACAGTGGCCGTTTTGGATTGCTCTGCATATACAAGAACTTGCTAAGAAACTGCTATTAAAGTTTCTCCGATTATTTTTTATAAAAAAATATATATATATATATTCCAATGCATTCTGCACACACCTCTTTAATAAGCAATGCTTCCTGCTATTGATTGAATAAACAATGAATGAATGATTTATAATTGTTCTGCCATTGTGGTTGGGCTTTTTCCTCGGGTTTGCTGCAAAGAGCTACAGTATGTATTGCATTATATGTTAAGTGTAGCCTAGCGAAGATATCTAATAAAGCTTTTGGAACAGCATTCTCTTCAGGAGCATGTCTTAAAATACTGCCTAGATGGACAGCTCAACAGGATAAGAACTGAGAGTGCAGTGCTCTGCTTTCATTTCTTACCGTAACCCATGTGGGAATGAGGTCACACTTATTGAGCACAAATATGAGGTGTTTCCAAGGTTTCTCTTTTTTCAGGTAAGACTCAATGCTCTGGGAGCGTGTGCCCATTGGGTCCCGAGCATCCAGAACCTGGATAATAACATCCGAAGAGTCGATCACCTGTGCAAAAGGTTAAATGGTTAATTTTAGGATGTGGTGTCATTTGGCAAGACTATGGACTCTATTAAAAAGTTTATTTTTCTATAAAAAAGTTGGAAAATGGTCATTTACCTTATAAAGCTCACCCCAGATCCGTTTTGACTGCCCTTTCTTGAAGATCTCCTCCCGAGCCTCATCCCTGCAGTGATAAGTTAATGATCAAGTTATTTCATGATACATATTTTCTAGACCAGGGATGCCCAAACTTTTTCTTATGAAGGGCCAAAAACCAAACTTGATTGAGGCTAGTGGGGCGAAGGTAAATATAGTTGCCATGTGTAATTGCCTTATTTATTTAATAATATTTAAAAATAACTTGAAAACATTGCTTTATATTAACTAATACAGTATATTTTTTACATTACATTTTTTAATGAACGTATTACAGTGAAAACATTATTATTATTATTTTTAATCTCATTTATAACAGAATGGAGTTACACTAGTTTTTGCCTTGATTTGCTCGCTGATGTATTCTTCCTAGTCCTCTATCCATCGAGTGACAGTATTTACATTTTAAAAACTCAGATTAATTTACAACATTTAATTTCAGTTTGCTTTTTATGTAGCTCAGCAATAAAACAAACAAACAAAAAAGGCTACGTCAAATTAGAAATGACGATCTCTGTTAAAGGCATTCTGGATGGATGGTGGGCCAGATCAAAGGTTACAATGGGCCAAATTTGGCCCGTGGGCCCTACTTTGGGCATCTCTGTTCTAGACCACAGGAGTTCCAATAGGGATGTACTAAGCTGCATGATAAACATTTTTATTTTTATTTTATTCAAACACACACATGATCGTTTTCCACAACTTTTCTATTTCTAACACACCTTTGAAGAGAACAATTACCTTCTGAAAGGAAATAAAAATGAACTTTAAACCAGTTGGTGGTGATAAGTAAACATGCAGTTGGATGAAAGAACGCTGATTTATTCAGTACTAAAACAAATGAAGACTTGTGCAAATCACTAAATCACTCCTTCAAACCATTTTTATTAATAAACAGTTTAACAAATAAATCAAATACTTTTAAGAATGTGCTTTCCAGACATAAACAATAGAGAGAGATAAATGTTTGAATTTTTTTCTTTGGCTTTTGACAAATTTAGGGAAAAATGCCAGAAGCAACCTTTTTACCACTTTGTGAAATTCTCATTTCTTTTGGTATCAGTCTTAAATAAGAGGTGTAAGGGTGCTTTCACACCTGTAGATCGATTATTTTGTTCTGAAATAGGGAATGAAATTGTTACAATGTTGCTTTTTGTTCTTGGTCTGGTTCGCTTTTACGCAGCAAAGTTTCTAAATGGACCAAAAGTAGTTAAAACAAGTCACGTGCGAGTAAACTCTCTTCACATTGGTCAGAGTTCCACAGTTTATTTTTCAGAGTCCCGCTCAGCTGTCATACATTGTTATTTTAATAACAATGACACTGCACTTTAATTTTGAATGGTGACATCCACATACATCGTCACCAAATATAAATCAGAGGTAAGACTTTCTCATACATAGCCCTTGGTTTGGCTAGAATTTTGCATTATAGGCTTTACATTATAGAGAGTAATAACAGATAAACCAAGACTGCAGTTCGGTCAATTGTCGTAACGGATAAAGAGCTCTCATTAACAGTTCAGGATGCTTTCACTTTCGTATTCGACATGAAACGCACATTTACCGGTAGGAATGACATCCCGCCCTACTTATAATTCTCACTTCATATAGACATATATGCCTGTTACATAACCATATTACACTGTGATATAGCCTGGTTTGTTAGTGTGTTGGATCGTATTGCTTTCTCACTACAAACGATCCGTTTCAAAGTTCAGGCGATCTCAGAACGATTATTTTGGAGCGGATTAGAGTGCAATTGCAGTGTTCACATATGTCAAACAAACTGAGATAAGGAAGCAAACGCAGCAGGTTCCGAAACAAACATCTAGGTGTGAAATCACCCTTAAGTCACAGCACTCACTTGACTCCGCTGTCCTCAGACACCAAATCTCTGTCTTTCTCAGCACTGTAGCTCTGAGCCGAGACCTCAGCCTGTTCAGCAAACTCCTTCAGCTCTCCCACAGACAGGTTTGGCCTCTTTCTCTGCGCCTTGGGTCCAAATGTTGTCTCAAATGTCTCTGTGTCCAGAATGTGCACCTTGGAGTTCTAGGAGAACCAGCAGAAGATTATCTGACAAACTGATTTCATGAAAACTGTGTCACATTGCCTTCACTGTGAACTTCTGGAATTTGTTTGATGAAGAATTCGATATTTCATCTCGTAGGCATTTTGACAGCTATCGGTGCTCCATTCTGATTTATAGGAGAGCAGACTGTACTCATTTGAACATTTGTGGTCCATCATAAAATTGATTGACAGCACAATTGCTTTTGTAAACCATGTATGGATATGTCGTTGTTCACAGAAAAAAGCAGAAAGAGTTTCATATTTTGTTAAAGGGATAGTTCACACAAAAATGACAAATTACTTGCTATTTACTAATTTTCAAGAAGTTAAGAAGTGTTGAACAAAAAAAAAAAAAAAAAGGAAGATATTTTCCAGAATGGAAAAACAAATACTATGGACATCAATGGTTACAGGTTTTCAGCTTTCTTCAAAAGATCTTACTTTGTGTTTAAAAGAAGAAATAAACTCAAACAGGTTTGGAACAAGTGAAGAAAAAGTAAATATTACCAGAATATACATTTCTGGATGAACTATGCCTTTAAATTTTGAAGAAAAACACTAACTTTTAACACAATTGCACTATTTTTAAAACATTTCAAGTCTGAACTGAAGTCAAATGTGGTTTAAATTTGGTTTGTAAACATCAGATTTATTGTGCTCTTTTACAATAGAGAATAGCCTTTTAAAACTACCATTATAAAGACTAGCCAGTTTTTTTTCATTCATTTTATGTACAGCAGTGAAAACTTTTACATACTTTATCCTCACTTGTAAGTCAATTTAAATACAAGCATCTGCTAAATAAATTTTTTTTTTAATGTTACAAAAGAATTATAAAAAAAGTAGCATTTCGAATAAATGCTGTTCTTTTGAACTTTTGTAATCGCATTTTTGTATATCACATTTTACACAAAACTACTTAAGCTATTTATATTAAACTATTTATAATATTAAGAAATGTTATTTCAGCACTAAATAAGCATATTAGAATGTCTTAAGAATCATGTGACAGTGAAGACAGAAGCAATCATGCAAACTTTGACAAAAAACAAAACATTTTAAATTTTAATAACATTTAACAAAAAATTTTGTTTTACCAAACAAATTAATCCAAGATAAGAATAAGAGACTTAAGAAAAAAATTAAATCATAACAACGCCAAACATTAGAACAGTAGTGCTATTACCATTTTTAAGTCGTGCTATTACCATTTTTTTACAGTGTGACTAAGGGGCAGTCGTGGCCTGGTGGTTAGAGTGTTGGACTCGTGATCCGAAGGTTGCTGGTTCGATACTCGGTACCAGCGGGAATTGGGGGTGGGGGGAGTGAATGACCAGCACTCTCCACCACCCTCAATACCACGACTGAGGTGAGTCCCTTGAGCAAGGCACCGTTCCCCCCAACTGCTCCCCGGGCGCCCACTGCTCCGGGTGTGTGTTCACTAACTGTGTGTGTGCACTTGGATGGGTTAAATGCAGAGCACAAATTCCAAGTATGGGACACCATACTTGGCCACACTACACTTCACTTCACTTCACTTCACATTTTTAAGCTTAATTAAAATTTGTCAACATGAAAACAAAATGACGCAAAAATAAGAATAATGACCAAAATGCCTAACAGTTGAATGTACCCATAGACTGTAAAAGATATGGACGTAGTATCTGTGATGTCACCCATAGGTTTCTGAAGAACGCAAAAGAAGCTACAAGTAGGCATAGCCAACAGTCAACATTTTGTTCGCGCATCATCGCATCTACCGGGGGATACCAAACAAGGGCAAAGAGGCGGAGCGTGAACGGAGCTACAGAGGCCTGCTAGCATTTTGCTTAGACAGGCTTTTCTATGAGAAAAATGCTTAATTCTTCATTATCAGCGACTCGTTTGTGTTCTGGCCACATGTGTTTGGTTGTATACTATATCAATAACCTGTTTAGTCTTTTAAAAACACTGTTGTAATACATTGAGCCACTAAGCATTGTTCTTATGACATTTTTCTACAGGAGGAAAACGCGAATTACTTCCAAATACTTCAAATATAGTCAGTGTTAGTAAATGCAAGGCTATTTATGAAATCCAGGCATAAAACTGTATGACAACATTTCAGATGACTGTTCTAAAGCCTACAGCTAATCAATCTGTCAGATTCTGAAGTGCATTCAAGTTCTAAAGAACATTATAAATGATAAATTATCTTAAATAAAACAAATACATTTACAGATATGATATATAAGTATATAATTTCACTCACCTGGGAAATGGAGGCCACGTGAATGGTTTGGCTGTGAGCACAATTAAGTGCACACAGCATGCCATATTATCTAATAATTGTAGGAAATAATCCCAAAAGGCAATTGACTGTTTAAAGCCACATAAAAGAAAAAAAATACGATGTATATGCCGAGCTCAGCTGCTAATCAGCCGGAATCAGCTGAGGTGAAGTGACGGCAACCAGCGAGACCTAGCTGTCACTTAAGTGGCCACGCCCTTAATTATGCAGACTTAATATAACTGAATATAAACGAAACGGATGAGTTATAAAAAAATTCACCCCCCTCACAGTTGTCATGAAGTGTAATATTAGCTATATACACCAAAATCGTTCTTTGTACCAGGCTGTAAACACCTTTTTTTCTGCTGTAAAGTTGGCCATTTTAACAGGGGGCACAATAGAAATTTGCTCTATTATGGAGCCAGGATTAGCGAAAATTGCAGTTTCAGTTACTTCCGTATTAGCTTCATGAGGGAGAGCGGGAGGTTGACGCTTGAATGTAACAGGCCAAATATGTAATGACCCAACAACAAAACAAAAGGAACGCCATACCACTGTAGCAACAGAGGATGGAATAAAACGACAAGCAATTTACAGATCTTGTCAAAGCCAGCAACATTTCTCGTAAGACATTGTACTTCTGGTAAGATTGCGTTTCTTCGGAACAACTGACGTGGACGATAAAAAAAAACAACAACCTGATTTGAGGCTAACCACCACATCACAACATGTTCAAAATATTTCTGAGAAGGAGCAAAAAATGTGCACAAACAATGGACATTACAGCAACAGGAGCTGCTCAAACATCACAAATCAAAGAAAAGAGGGTGGAAATGAGACCATGCTGCCAAAGGATAAATAACTGCATCAAAAAAATAAAATGTGTCAGTTCTGAGACACAGAACAAACGTAGAGCGGGACGTTCATTACTGTGAAGTCCTAAAAGGTTTTTGCTCACACATGGAACAGTTTAGATGCTGAAGAGAATCAACAACATTTGCAAAAGGAACATGGAAGACCGAGTAAAACGTTGCATTTTCTTCTAAGCACATATTTTTTACTCTGTTCTTCACTACTGGCAGACGGCAAACCCTTGCGTGCCAATAAAGTGAGTTCTACTGCGAGTTAAGCTGTGCCCTCACTAGACCATGGCGTATACATTACATAACGATCTTTCTTACTTTGATCTCATCATAGTACTCCATGTGTTACATGACGTCCACAAGATGCCAAGAAATGTCCCAAAAAAAAACTGCTTTCTCATGAAAATAGATATAAGCAAAGGAAAGTGTTGATGAGAGTCTGCCAGATATGAACAGCTGGTTGTTCAAGTCAGATATGAGCTTCATGAAGAGGCAGATTTTTTCCCTTTGAGTTTCCACTTTGGGGAGTAATGAAAATAAATAATTTTATGATGAAAATTAACAACTCAAATAATGCAATAAAAGCAAATAAAAGTATTACAAATTACAAATTTTTACATTTGAAAAGTTAGTGGTATAATAGTATATATAAATAATATTGAGATTTAGACTTGGATATTAAAGGGATAGTTTACTCCAAAAAAATTATTTACTCACTTTTTAGTCAGCCTCGAGTGATTCCAAACCTTTATGAGTTTCTTTCTTCTGTTGAACACAAAGAAGATATTTTGAAGAATGCTGAAAACCTGTAACGATTGACGTCCATAGTAGGAAAAACATATACTATGGAAGGCAATGGTTACAAGTTTTTTTTTCAAAATATCTTCTTTGGTGTTCAACAGAAGAAAGAAACTCAGATGGGTTTGGAACAAGTAGAGGAAATTATGAAAGAATTTTCATTTTCGGGTGAAAGTTAGCATTACGGTCAGACGAAAATCGATTATGCATCAAAACAATAAATTGTAATGCAGATTAAAGACGCACTGAATGTTCTTTAATTAAACTACAGTTTATATACCAAACAAATCTCAAATTTCAAACAGGAACCATTTACTGACAAATAAAAATAACCTATTAACAGTGCAGGTTAGGGTTGTGCCGATAGATGATAGTATCGTGTATCGACGATAGGTAAAGATATTGCTGAGAGCTGAGACCTATGACGATTTTAAAGACGATATTTAGCTTGTTTCGCGTTAATGTTGACCTATTACATGTTTTAATTACATTATTGAATAAAATGAATAGTATTATTGTTTTTAATCATCATCATTAATAATAAATGAACTACAAATTATTTGACAGCTTCAGCTGTTCACATCAACATCACTTGACCAACACTTTCGGACTGCTGCACCACGCATCTTTAGCATGAATTGAAAATTAGACTAGACTACTCAGGGAAAAAATACAATAATTGAAAAAATTGCAAGGCGATTATAGGCATGTATTTGCAATTTCACATACATCAACATGCGAAAAATGAATTATTTCCATTGCTCTCTTGCGCTCTCTTTCTCTCTCTCAGCAGCAGTTGACGCTGCACGTGAGGGCACTACAATACACAGCCACATCTCATAGCAAATTAATTTGCAACTTTGTTGCATAAAAATAATAGGCTAAATAACAAAACGGCATTTAATAAACAAATTAAATAAAACGATTTGCAAAAATCAAACAACCAAAAAAGAAAATTAAAGAACTAAGAACTGAAACCAGCTTAAATGTTCTTGAATAAAACGTGTTGCGGTAATACACAATCTTCGGTCAATTGAGACTTCTTTATAACAGCTCACCCATAAGATTTTCTCTTGCTTTCACAAAAAAGTGATTTATCTTTCATTTATATCCATTATTAATAGCCTATTTAAGTTAAGGTGGCCTATTTTTTTCAGTGCATGCATTGACTGCTTCTTCAAATACACAGAATATACATGTCTTGTTTGTGTTTAATTCGATGGAATGATAAACACGGACATGCGTATTTTTCAGAAAATAGCATATTTATATAATTCCTTCAAATCACTAGGTTTTAATCATTACCCAAGAACTTTTCAAATCATTTTAAATGAAACAAAATTTTGTATGACCACTATAAGTACAGGTCAAAATAAGTACATTGTTTCAATTTACAAGAATATACATAACGCTGAATGAAAATGTAACACTATTGCACCCATAAATCTACATATTTTCAAAAGTGATTAGAAACATTAGTCTCCTTTAATGTTGTCAAAAATATCGAGTTCGGTACTGAAAAAAAACATCCAAAAAATGTCTTAAAAATGTCCATTTCCTGCTAATAATTGAACACTGTTGAGTACACGAACACAATGGCCAATCAGCTGTGTTTAAGAACGTGCTGAACAGCGCACAAATGTTAGCAGGAAATGGACATTTTTAAAAACTCAGTACCAATTGGTACCGAACTCAATACTTTTGACAACCCTAGTCTGCGTAAACCGGAAGTTGCTGAGACTTTCAATATTTTGATGTACTTCCAACTGAAACGGAATATTAAGTAGGGGGCAGAGCTTTCTTTTCACACATCCTTCCCTCATAGTAAATGGTAAGAGGGGTGTGGTTAAGAATAATGTGGCTGAAGCCGTCACACTGACATCAAAAGAGAAGGACCGCCAAGTGGAAACAAATATTCACATTGATTGAACATTTTTTTTTTCCGTGGACTAACTTGAATGGACCAATTGATCACCTAAAGACTAACAATGTGCGCTAGCAAAATTAACATTGCAAATTTACTATACATTGGCACTTTACAAGCATTCAATAACAATTTCTGTGTATATAAATAAACAAAGGCGTCTTCATACTCACGTGTGCTTTTATCCGGTCACGCAGCAGGGACATTGGTAGTTTGCTCTGTCTCATCACCACTCGGTACGGATCTTTCTTCACCGCATTCATTTCTTCCTGAAACTTCTGTAAGGACGACTGCTTGATGACTCGTGTATTGGCTGAACATGGGAAAAACAAAGCAATAATGATATATTCAGATCTTATCTGGAAAAGATGACAAAGGGCCAATACTGTAAAATGTACTGCTCTTACCAAACCACTTGATGTTGGGTTCGACTCTGGCCACAGTTCCAGGAGCAACTGTGTTCTGGTACTGCAAAGGCTTGATGACTTTACCTCGACTGTTGCTGTGAGTAGATGAAGGAAAATAATAAATATGTTTAATCTGATTCTTACTGAAGCACATTGTTCATTCACTACTGTTCTCGGTCTCCAACATTTTGTATTTTTGTAAAAGACAGGTAAAATAGCTACCATCTCTGCTTCTGTCTGTACATATTCAGGCGCTTTATAGTGGCTCGGTCCCTCATGTTGTTTCCTCCAGCTCCCTTGACTCGGTCTGTGGCATGGGAAATGTGTAAATTTGTGATGTGTCATTTTGGGATAACTGTGATTGTTCAATTAAAGAGTCTTGATTAACAAACGGGCACCTTGGGTCACTTCTAAAATCTAAACCTACTTTCCAATAAACAATTTTATGTTTTTAAATGTTTTGTTAAATGAATAATGTGTAATTATCAATATCAGGTCTTCTGTGTATATCCTAGTCTTATGCAATTTAATAAAACGACAAAATGTAACTGTACAAAAGTTTAGAGTAGGAACATTTTACCGATTTTGTTACCTTCTAAATACAAAGGATTCCCTTGTTGTTAAATGACAATATTAATAGTGTATGATATTAAAATAATTTAATTATATAATATTATTAGGCAATATTATGAAGTTATAATACATTTTAAATGAATCTTTTTATCTTTTCCATTTATTCCTGTGACGTTAAAGCTATTTTTTTGTGGAAATTACAGTGCTCAATGTCAACATCATCCTTCAGAAATAATTTGAATATAATTATTAGGTTATAAAAATAAGCAATAAACATTTTTTATTATTATTATTATTATTATCATTATAAATGTTGCACATAGTTGACGTTGAACACATTTTGATAGGTTTCATTGATAAATACAAACTCTGAATTTATTTGAGTAGAATTTATTTGAGTAGACTATACGCTTTTTTGATACTGTAAATCAAGGCTGCACAATATATCGTTTCAGCATTGATATCGCAATGTGCATATCCACAATAGTCACATCGCAAGATCTGCAATGACGAACTGGTATTATAATTGATCAGGAGCTACATTTGAAAACATTCATGATTTTTCATTACAGTGTTCAACCATAAGGTTACCAAAACATTTCTTATTTATGTGTGTTTTTAGGGCCAGCGTCAGTGAGCATTTTCTTAAAGTCAGTTTAATGTATAAGAAATGACGTTTCTAACTTTAAGAAAGATTAATGGTATTTGTGTATATATACACGATGAAAACTATACAGTGTTGATGATGAATTGTTGTACAGATTTGTTATAAATATACAAGTTATA
>CAIGQV010001633.1:16386914-16406549 GCA_903798115.1 Danio jaintianensis | reverse complement strand
GTAATTGACTGCATTTTGCTTAATACAAGTTTACTATGAGCAGGGCAAGAAATCAATCAGGGTTCAGAGAAAAATGACACCTGAAGTATCAAATATTTACATATAAGACAGCCATAACATGACAGGAACATTGACAATACGAACCATAACTGCTCAAATGAAGACTTGGATAAGAAAGCCTACATTGTATCTTACTAAAAAAACATGGCCTATAAAATAGAAAAATAAAAAGAATCTCCTTGCAACCAATAACATACTGACATACAAATACTTCTTAATAATAAGTTGAAGTAAACATGCAAACACTGCTGTGTCAATCTAGTACGAGTTACATAATTAATTTGAACATTTCCCTCACGCGGGGAAGAAAATTACTCTACAACCTAAAATATAACTAACGTTACAGAATAAACGATTTTTTTCCCAAAGAGAGTTGGCTAATGCATTAGCCGACTAGCAGTTTACAGACAGACCCGCGGTTTATGTTAACTTACCGGGATTACTACTGGAGTTTGAGGTGTTTATGGAGCTTTTCCCCTTGAATTTTGCCTTAACCATTTTGAACGATTTCTCCGGGACCCTCGTATTACTGTCAATAAAAAGAAATGAAGTTGTGTTGCAGTCCGCTGAAGATTTCCACGTGTTACAATAAACTACACGAACCCGGAAATACGTCATCAACCAAGCGACGAGTTTGCCCTCTCGCCGCTGAGAAGAAAACTGTCAAGAAGCTGCTCTTCATGAAATATTGTTTTAGAATGTGATGTGATAAGCATTAAATGATAAGTTCGTAAATTAGACTAATGTTTTTAAATATAGTTTGACTGTTGGTGTATTTACTGTCACTTTTGATGATGCTTCCTTGTTGAATTAAACAAATATATATTGAGATGTATTCCCCCACAGTCCAAAGACATGCGGTACAGGTGAATTGAATAAGCTAAATTGGCCGTAGAGCGTGAGTGTGATTGCAAGAGTGTATGGTTGTTTCCCAGTACTGGGTTGCAGCTAGAAGCCGAAAAGAAAATGAACGAATATTGAGATTTATTTAGTTCAGTACACTTTTTTTGTACACACTGTACACTATTTAGACCACACTTTTCCTTTACTTTGTCTGTAAAATAATTAAAAACAAACAATGGAGGCATTTTGAGCTATCACCAATTAAGTCTGATATAAATCTCTTTATTATATTGTGTTTCCTTTCTTTTTCTTTTTATTAATTGACCTAAAATCTGCTGAAAACCTGTTCAGTATAAAATTGCATTGCACTACATGCTCATTTATATTTAAAAAAAAAAAAAGCGAATATTTCTTTTTACACCAACAAAGCATCAATACAATTTTCGCCCTCACACTTCTTTTAATTACCAGAGAAACATTTAATTTAGAAAACTCTTCTTTGCATTTGATTATCTGATAGCGGACACATTTGAGTCATGCAGGTCTCTTTTTCACCCAGAAGAGGGCATGCAGAGATAGTCATTACTTCAGCCACATCCTTGTGCTTGAGATAGTGTCTGTTCGCTACATTTAATCATCACAGGACTTTTCCTACTGTTTCAGATTAATTAAAGAGAGCTGTTTGAACTCAGATTTGTAAGTTAAATAAGACATACATGCCTGTTTTTCAGACCAGTTTTACTCTACAACATTACATTCTGCTCATGGTGATTAAAAACAAATTGGAAAATGGAGCAATGAAATTAAATGGATTTATAGAAAGTATTGTGTAAATGCATTTAAAGAGTTTTCTGCTCAGACAAGCAGTGAGTTTGTATTGTCAGCCGGTGTATCGTGTAAATTTAAGACCTGCACAGAGCCTGTGAGGAATGCGTAGATAATGGCTTCGGCCCACACAGTCAATGAGAACCAGGCTTACCTTGCAGAATACTGCAGTATTCTATAGACATACTCTTCAAATCTCACTCAGAATGAGGTTTAAGAGTTTGACATTTCTTTGAGGTCTGTTTAGATTTATAAGTTTATTATAATTTTTAAATATTATCTGTAGTTCCAGTATGTAAAATGATTTTGTAGAATAGCAATGTAAAATAGATGTAATTTAATTAAAAAATATATATTTTTAAATAAATATATTTTTGGCCTTTTTGTATATTTTCAAATATATTTGAAAAAATGCATATATAACCATGTGAAATTAATTAGCGCAACTATGCATTCATATTTGTAAAGATTACAAATATTAAAGATTAATATTATAAGATTAATAAGGTTAATATTAAAGATTTGTCAAGATTTTATTCATATTTTTATTCAAAATTTGTATTCATTTTTATTCCTTTAGGCGACGCGGTGGCGCAGTGGGTAGCGCTGTCGCCTCACAGCAAGAAGGTCGCTGGTTCGAGCCTCGGCTGGGTCAGTTGGCATTTCTGTGTGAAGTTTGCATGTTCTCCCCGTGTTTGCGTGGGTTTCCTCCGGGTGCTCCGGTTTCCCCCACAGTCCAAAGACATATGGTATAGGTGAATTGGGTAAGCTAAATTGTTCGTAGTGTATGAGTGTGTATGGGTGTTTCCCAGTGATGGGTTGCGGCTGGAAGGGCATCCGCTGCGTAAAACATATGCTGGATAAGTTGGCGGTTCATTCCGCTGTGGCGACCCCAGATTAATAAAGGGACTAAGCCGAAAAGAAAATGAATGAATTTATTCCTTTATTATTTTTATTCCATCACAATAAGCAAAATTATTCATAAATTTCTTAGGTTTAATCTTTTTTAAATCATTTTTGCACAACTTTGTTTTAGTACTTATTGTCTTTTGAGAGAAATATGAACTTGTCTGAACTTATTTTTAGATTTAATATCCCCTGTAAGAGCTGCATTTCTCTGACATCCAGCTCATCTTAAACAACAGGCTGACATCATATAAAATAGAAGCTAATCATCATGATTTCCTGAGATATTTTTCTCAGAGGACTTTCTCTGAAAGACTATAAAATCTGAATATAGTTGCGGTTGCATGAAATTCTATATTTTCTTTCCAATGCTTTTATAAAAGCTCTAGAGTTGCTCATTTCTATGATTGCTTAGTATAAGCCAGCATAAAACAGTGATCGAATTCAAACTGTAAATGCATCGTCATTTATTGCAGATGGCGTCTCTCATGTATAGCATATGGTAACCAAAAAATACATTTTGTAACTATGTAGGTCAGAGAAATATATTTTTAATCTCAACAATCAATATGGCAAATTATAAAAATGTATATATTAAAATGTCAATTTAAAAATGTAGTTCATAGTCAACAACAACAACAACATTTACAACCTTACAATATATAGAAATCTGAGGTATCAATTATTTAAAATAAAGAATGATGTAGAAGAACTATTTTTGGTCAATTGTCAAATTTTTCTAAAATGACCTCACTGAATATTTTCCTGAAAGTAATTTCACCCTTCAGTATGCATGCCATATTCATGTATTCCATCTTTATTTTTCATTTCTTATTTTTGAATAGAAATGTGCTGATATCAAAGGGGTATTTTCAGACCCATATGTGCAAAACAACGTATAAAAAACAAACAAACCTGCTTTTATTTATAAAGCAAGATAAATGATATAGCTAAATATATGATTCGAGGAAATCAAAAACAACATATTTAATAGATGCATGGAATAACAGATGATAAAATACATTTCAGAAAGAAAAACTCAGCTATGATTGAAATTAAATAACTACGCCTCAGGGTTCAAATATAGATTTGTAGGGGCTTGATTACATTTATCACTATTACAAACAGAATGTAACTACTAAAATGGTGAATCTGTTTTCTTATACTAAAAGTCAAACGAGGACACCAGAGTTTCATAAACACTGAAGAAGAAGAAAAAAAAGAGTCCAGGTTGAATTAACTCTCCTCAAATCATAGCAGACATTGCGCAACACTACTGAAATAAAGGACTTTTCGTGCATTATATGTTTTATTGAGCAATAGAAAAGCAGTTGTAAACAGGTGTGCTTCACCAGCTGATGCCAGAGCCAGAGGTATTTGTAAAGATGGCGCTCTGATCTGATCGCTCCACTTCACTTTAGTCGGCCGGAGATAAATCGCTTGTTTGATTTTTCCGTCAAGATTAGGTAAAGTTGCCGGGTCATGATATTCCTCTCGGTATTCAGTTAATCTGCTCTCGGCGCTGCCAGTAAAAGTGCAGTGATCGATTGAGAGTGTAGCCTGTGCTGGATCTGGAAATGCTCGATACAGCCTATTTGTTCTGGGCCTGCATTAGTTTGATCATTCAGGTGGACACAGACCGTGATCAATAACTCTTCGGTTCTTACGGCAATTACAGCTCTTTGCTTTTCCTCTTTTGGGGACCTTCCTACCTATTTGTAGGTTATTGATAAAATCAAATCAATATGAATATGTTTTTAAGATATGATCGAATTTAATTATAATTCATATTTTCATTAACTACAGTTGAAGACAAAATTAATAGCTCCTGTAAAAATGTAATTAGCTTTTTCAAGTTGAACAGAGCAATGACATTTTCACAGTAGGCTATTTACTATGTTTTTCGTATTTAGTTTGGCTGGGATACAGAAAATATGTAAGATAAAAATATGTATATTATTAGCCCCCTTAAGAAATTATACTTTTTTTTTTTCGAACAAACCACTGTTGACTTGCCTAGTTAATCTAATTAACCTAGTTCTTTAAACAGCACTTTAAGATGAATAGTAGTCTAGCAACAAAACTATAATGTATTGTCATGGCAAAGACTAAAGAATGAGTTATTAGAAATTAGTTATTAAAACTATTATGTTTTTCTTTTTTTTTTAAATCTGTTTTATTTTTTTAAATAAAATGTCAAGGGAGGGATTATAATTTTGTTTTCAACCGTATATATCAAATATTCATATTAAATTGTAATTGTATTAATTCATATAAGTATAACGTAATGTAATATGAAAGAATATTTCATATTTTAAAAGTGTTTGCATATAAATTGATTTGATTATTTATATAATAATATGAAACATTAATGGTTAAATAAAATATAAAATAGTTTTCTGTTGAATGTTTTTTTCATAACATGAAACATTAATATATATATATTTTCATTACTGTAAGAACAGTCAGTTCTTTTTTTTTTTTTTTACTTCCTAACATTAACTTTAACATCAAATGAAACCTGAGAAAATAAACATTATTTAATGATCCGGTTTGCTATTTAATTATGTGCATTTAAATGTTTTTTTTTTTTTACTATTATAACAAAAAGAAAAAATTATTTTAAATATATGCCAAAAATATTTTGTAACTGTAAAGGTCAGTAAAATATAGTTTAAAAATTGAAAATATATTTAATTTCAACATTTAATATGACAAAAATATATTTAAAAATGAATGTCATGGTTAAAAAACATTTTCAACCTTACAATAGATAGTGGATGGAGATCTGAGTTATCCGTTATTTAAAATAAAGAATGATATAAGAAGTGCATTGTAAAATAGTTTAGAGTTACAAAAAAATATATCTTTTGTACTGTAATATATCAATTTATATCAATTTAATATATCAATTTAAATATGTTTTTGAAAAACATATTTCTAAAAATGCACAAAATGGCCCAAAAAAGTTTGAAAATATATGAATGTAAACATGTTTAAAAACTATTTTAGCACAATCAAAAAAAATCATTAAGACAATCAAGTGTCTAATTTTTCTAAATCGACCTGACTGAATTTTAATTCATTTAAATTTTTTATTATTTTTTGTTTGTTTGTTTTAAATTCAACAACATGAAAATGAGAGATATTTGGCAACTTCATCTGAAATAAAGTATAAGTATATATAAGTTTTTTAAAGCAAACATAATTAAGCTTAGTGTACCAAAAAAGAGAACATAACTGTTATCCGTAAACAACATTAACTGCAAAACAGCAGAAATGACATGAACAGAAAAGCAGCAACCATTTCTGATATAACAGAAGTAAAAATCAGTAGCACTAAATAGCAGTTGTTCGTTTTGTCAACACATGTGCTTGGAACATACAACGCAGCAAGAAAACGTCTACAATAAAAGACTTGTAAACATCTGTGAAGCACAAGCATGTGATATAAAAACCTACTTCAGCAGTCAGTCAGCAGTTCACGGCCTACATCTTCATCAAATTATAGCTGAGTCACTGCTAAATGATACAAGATTAAAGCTGGAAAATAAGGAATTGTATGCAGTTTGTCCTTTTAAAAGAACAAATGCTATCAATTATTCTCATCAGCAAAGGGAAGTACAGATAAAGCTATACTTAAAGCAGGATTTAGGCTAAACAGCTCATTTCGGCATCAAGTTAAATACTCTACTGGCAACATTTGACTACTGGCAAAACACTAACAGACTAAAGACACAAACACTTGCTTTTTTCTGCGAAAGCATGTAGACAAATGAACACAGTCTGACCTTGCGTTTACTATTTACGTTTTATTTCAGGAGGCTGTCGTGGGAATGGAATTGACTGTTTGCATAATCTGTGAATTTGTTGTTTATGAAATTAAATACGTCATATATTCTCATTCTCATGACTGAATATTGTAAGCCTTTACAGAAGCTGAAACCTTTGTTTATAGAGTCCTTGATTTCCTCTGACATCCAAAGGCATTCGTTGGTTTGTTTGAAATGGTTTTTGAAGGAAAAAGCCAGAGGGTGATTTTTGTTTTATTTATTTTTAATACTTGTATCAGAGTGTCGAATGTTACTGGTCAACATGTGGAAATGCTGTATGATCATTATCCAACCCCATCTCACAGGAAAGTGTAACTGTTTTATTTCTTGGCAAATCCTTGGCTAATTTGTACAAAATTAGCATGGTCATTTTTACAAAAATGTAAATCTCACCATGTATATGATAGGATAATTCATTTAATTTTGAGGACCCCAAAATGAAAAAGTACTCGTAATTTTTTGCATCCTCAAGTAGTTCCAAATCTTCATGAGTATGTTTTTTATGTTGAACACATAAGAAGATATTTTGAAGAACGTTGGAAATCATTGTTGCCCATAGTAGGAAAATGGTGACCATATCATTCAAGATTTTTCAAAATAGCTTTTTTGTGTGTTCAACCGCAAAAAGAAACTCTGACAGGTTGCGGCAAGTGAAAAGTGAGTCAATAATGACCGAATTTTCATTTTTGGGTGAACTACCCCTTTAATAGTTTCAACAGATCTTAAGCAAACATACAAATGAGATCCAATCAATATACAAATTAGCCACTAAATGAAAAAGCTACAAATTAAGTGAGATTACATGCGTCCTCTGTATTGTCTGTAAACAATTTTTGGTTTCCAGCTGCCCAGCATCTTCTGGGAATGTTAGTGATTTATAAAACCTAAAAACAACACTATCCTAGATCGTATTTCTTTGGGTCTTTAAAAAACAAACTAATGTAGGGGATTGTGTTTGCTGAGATATGAAAACACCTGCTATAAAGTAACAACTATTTAGAGAACATTGTGGGAATGTTATTTTATGGTTGAAAAAATGGAATAGCTAAAAATAAGTTAGTTGTAGGCATAATTGTGTATATACTTTTTAAAAAAATTATTAATTAGGCTATTGTTTTTAGTTGATAATAAAACACCCTGTAACAATCTGGGAATGTTAATTTGGTTGCAAATGAGTAACCCCAAAAAATAATCACGTGTAAATATTCTGTATAAGTTTTGTTTTTATGTTGTTAAACTAACCACTCTGCAGTGTTCTTGAAATGTTATTTTAAAGTTTCAAAAATAATTATCTAAAAAAACATGAAGGAATGATATTAAATAATGCTGCAAAAGTCTGGGAACATTATAAAAATATTCACCAAAAAAAAAAAGGAAGGAAGATGCTACACACTGGTGATGGAGATGTCCCCAAAATCTGTAAAGGGATTTGAATGCCCAGAAAAGCGCTATATAAATTTAATGAATTGTTATTATTATGTGCTTTTATTTTGTGATTAATTTATTAAATGACCACTCTGCAGCATTCTTGGAACATCTTTTGTGATTGCAAATGATTTTTTTGGTTCTTTAAAATCCTAAATTAATGCAATGTTGTGTTATGCGCTGGGTCTATATACCACCATAAAGCCATATTGTATCCGATTCATAAGTGAATGTGAAAAATTCAACTTTTGTTTACCCTAACTTTAATTAGGCTACTACCCCATTTTTGCTTTTTGATGAACTAAAAATGTAATGAAGCTATTTGAGAAAATGAACCCCAGAGAAATGAATGAAATTCAAATAAAATCCATGGACTTTATAACTCATGATCATCCCCAAAAAATTCAGCAACTATTTTGTTAACTTCAATTTTACAAGTATTCAGTGTAATGAAATTGTGATGAAACTTTCAAGAACTCTGTAAATGGTACAAGCAGCAAAAATTGTGACTACATTACGCAAATATAACTCCACAAAACAAACAATCCCAAGCTAAGCTATAAATCCTGGTAAACCTATACTAACTTGGCTTGACTTATAAAGCCAGGTTTTTTATAATATGCGTTTCCTCGGTTTCTCAGATGGCTCTCTTGCTCCTGGCTCTCAGGATTACAGATAGATGTTTTCCTGTCTCTCGCTATGAAACCAGTAGAGGAGCTTCTGGCTGATCTTCTTAAAGCAGACACACAGTATGAAGAGGCCTGCGAGAGGGCCAACAAAGCAGGACGGCAAAGTTCAACGGGTTCGTCCATCCATATTCCACTTTTGAGGATTGAAATATTCACCATATTCTTTGCTTGTCTTGAGCTGTGTGGTGAATTACATGTAGCAGAGGGTCCTCATAAACACTGCTGGTTTCAGGAGCCGCTTTCTGGCTCTCTCTCCATCAGCCGCTGCCAGCAGATAATGCTGCCATCTGATTTATGTGCTGTGAAAACTGTGGGTGCAGCGAGCCGAGAGCTAAACAAGTGGAGGATTTAAGTAGTAACTTAACAGAGGATAAACACATTAGAGAGATGGAACGCCACACACACAAGTCCTGGCTCACGAGTGCCTATTTCTGCATTGAGCATTATGGAGCGATGCATTTTGATACCCTGGATTAACAGGAATTCTAATTTAAAGATTTAAAATTATATGATATACACAGGTGACACGGTGGCTCAGTGGTTAGGCCACAAAGAAGGTCACTGGTTCGAGTCCCGGCTGGGTTAGTTGGCATTTCTGTGTGGAGTTTACATGTTCTCCCCGTGTTGACGTGGGTTTCCTCCGGGTGCTCTGTTTGTACTCTCTCGGTGTGTGCTCCGGTTTCCCCCACAGTCCAAAGACATGCAGTATAGGTGAACTGAATAAGCTAAATTGGCCGTAGTGTATGTGTGTGAATGAGTGGATAGGCATCCGCTGTGTAAAACATATGTTGGATAAGTTGGTGGTTTATTCCACTGTGGCGACCCCTGATGAATAAAGGGACTAAGCCGAAGAAAAATGAATGAATGAATGAATGAATGAATGAATGATGTACACAATTCTGGAGATTTTTTAGGGAAACTTAATTGTTTTATGTTCAATCCACAATTTGTTATGTTAACTTAATCAATTTGTGTTGGGACAACATGAATGAGTTGTGTTGAACACAGCATTTCTTAGAGTCAATTTTCAATTTCAATTTTTCAAAGTCAAATTTTAATTTAAATTTTCACTAAAGAACTGCTAGCTAATTTTCTCATTAATGACTAAGAAACAGCCAGTAACACCTTAAATTAAGTATGAAAGACTGAAATAGTATTTTCTTGTAAGACACATTTTTTATTTACAACTTTTAGAATAGTTTTTTTACAGCACAAAGTGATATTTGAAAAAGTTACATAAAGGTTTTTAAAAACTATAACTATGTAAATAACTATACTATTGTCATGGGTCAGGTTTGATCTGGGTTGCTGTCGTAATCTGTTGTGTGTTTCAGCTGTTGCCTCTTACAATCAGCGCTGGCGCGCACGCATTACTCACCTGTTGCTCTTTTGATCTGATTCTCCCCTCTACATATACTTGCCCCTTCTTGAAACTCATTGCCAGATTATTGTGTGAATTAAACCTACGGAAGCTATGCTCTTTATCACTACTTTTGAGTACACTAGTCTTAGTCTTGTCTTGTATTATTATTTCGTGTATATTCCATTACTTACCCTTTGATCTGCGCAGCCACCCCGCTGGTGAATCCAGTCTCTACCTCCGCGTTTGCCAGCTCCTACACTCGCTCCGCTGCAGAGGTTCTCTCCTCGCCCTGCTCCTTCTACCCCTCTCCTCACCAAGGGACCTGAGGGTGAAGTTTACGTTGCCTTTTTCCAGTCTGCGTTCCCCCACGGACGGCCGGCGAACGGCAGCTGCTTTTGTTCTCCTTGAACTCAAAGACTTTCTGTTTGAACACAGTTAACTCTGTTTTTCTGTCCAGCCTATGATAACTATATTAAATATGATACCATAAGTTCTTGGGTATAACGTATTTTAAAAAGCATAAAGATCAGAAATAGCAAAATAACTCAATATTTAAGTAAAAAGTGTGATATTATAAAATGTGATTGTGGACCACAAAACCAATCATAAGTGTCCATTTTTAGAAACTAAGATTTATACATAACCTGAAAGCTGAATAAATAAGAGACTGAGATAAAAACTATATAACAATCTGCAATCTGAGGGTTCAAAAAAAGAAAAGAAAATCAAAATACTGAGCATCACATTTAGATTTGTACAAAATATGTTCTCAATGCCCAATACTAATCAAAAATAGAATTTTGATAAATTTATAGTAGCAAATTAACAATATTTTCATGGAACATGATCTTTACTTAATATTTTAATGATTTGATGATATCCTAATAAATAATTTTGTCCCATATATATTGTCAAAAATAGAGCCATGCAAAGATTTTGTAGTCCTTGGTCATAAATATTCATTTATTAATTTTCCTTAGACTTAGTCCCATTATTTATCAGGGGTCGCCACAGCAGAATGAACCGCCAACTTATCCAGCATATGTTTTACACAGCGGATGCCCTTCCAGCTGGAATGGAATACTTAATTTACAAAATAATTATTGTCCTTTGTAGTTTTACTAAAACACCATATGTCATATTATCTGGAAACACAATTTTTTATCTACGTATTGTAACATTGTTATCACTGTTACAGTAATTTTAGATACATTTTGTACACTCAGAAATAAAGGTACGCGAGCTCTCACTGGGGTGGTACCTTTTCAAAAGGTACACATTTGTACTTAAAGGGTCCATATTGGTACCTCAAAAGTATATATTAGTACCAATTTTTTTTAAGAGGAACACTTTTGTACTTTTTAGGTACTAGTATGTACCCTTGAGGTATTAATATGGACCTTTTAGGTACAAATTTGTACCTTTTGAAAAGGTACCACCCCAGTGACAGCTCGCGTACCTTTATTTATTGTAAGAAATAATTGTAAGGTTGGTTACTAAACAATGTCTTACTACTAACATAACAAAACAAAAAAATCAATCATCTTAGTAACAGAGATACATTTTGATACAGACACGACGAAAGTATTTGTTTAAAAAGAGTCTGTGCTGCTGACAACATAAAAATACTTTATTTCATTCTACGCCTGCGGTGCTTCTTGCTAGCTATACATTGCTGTCTGATAAAGGTGAGTAATGTCTCCTGCTGAAATATTATCCAGAGATACACACATGCAATCATAAGACACAGCGTAATGGAATATCTGTCATGAGGCATGTTTTGATTAACCAGTGGCGTGCTTTTGGTTTGAGAGTCATTTACCTTTTAGCCTGTAGCATCTTCTGCATCTGGAGTTTGTCTAGTGACAAAAAGGGAGCTCAAGTGTTTTTTTTTTAGTTTAAAAAAATCTATGTTTATTATTTCTGCCACAGCATATTAAAGTCTAAACAAAGACCGGCGAGGGGGAAACGGTCTAATTGCACTGTTTATAAAAAGACCGTTGTAAATTTACGATACTTTTTGTTTACCCAGAAGCCCTTATTGTGGTTGAAACGATATGCTACGCTTGCATACAGATGAAAGATTTGAATGTTTGTTCTTGTATACTCAGGAAAATGCACTTGTTCGTGTCACACTATAATAAAATATCTCAGGGCTTGCGATTGATAGGGGTTTTCTGTATATTTATGCTTTCAGATTGTATTATGAAAGCTTGATCTAATAAAAATTTAACCCTTTTTACAACTCTATTTAAGTTTAAGTAAGTGACGTTAATTGACATTTTTAGTAGCGTGAAACAATATGTTGTAACAACAACATATATAAGAATATGCATTAATCTGTAAAAAAAAAAAAAAAAAAAAGGGAAAAAAGTACTGATCAGTAATTTACATGTCCAACCAAGACAATATTTTTAGTTTCAGACAACAAAAATCAATAAAAGGCACTTTGTTAAGCTTTTCAACATTAACAGTTGCCAAAGCAATGATCAATATTCCTTAATACAATGAAAAAAAAAATACATAAAACAAAAAATCATAGAAGCCTTGCTCTATACTGTTATTAACGTTATGAACGGGTTTAAATCAAAGGTAATACCATAATAAATTATGTTCAGGTTCTCCACAAACTGAGGTATTATGAAGGCAAAATCAATTGTCAGAATCCATGGGTTTTAATTTGGATCAAAGAGATGGCGGCCATTGCATTTTATGGCTAATGACCACATTTACAGCTTAAAAGAAAAAGATAAGTCTTGAATAATTTAAAGGGAAAGTTCATTATTTATTCTTCCTCATGTGGTTTTAAAACTTTGTAAGTTTGTTTCTTCTGCTGAAAATAACAAGATATTTTTGAAAAAAGATTGTTGCTGAAATTCAAATAGGTTTTAAGCAAGTGAAGAGTGAGTAAATGATGACAGAATTAATTTTTTTGGGGTGAACTACACCTTTAAGGACGAGCAAATTAGCAGCAAAGTTTCATTTTCAATAGACCTTTACTCTTAAATGCCTAGAATGATGTCACACACCACAAGTATAATGCAGAATGAACAAAATTCTATATTTCTTTTCACACGAAAACCATAGTACATATTGTTATTCTCATTAAGAAAATACTACATTTTCATTAATCTTTCAGAACAGTTTCTTCTTTTTATTCTTTATTCCTCAAGTGTGTCAATTTGATCTAATTTATCAAAATGTTGTTGGCCCATTATACATTCTTTTGACCATAAATGAAGGTGGACACATTTGGCACATAGTTATTTTGGCAATTTTTGACTTATTTTGCAATCAGTTCTTAATTTCCCTGAGAATTAAACTCATGACCTTGCCATGGTAAGCACCATGCTCTGGTTACAGGAAAGCATTACAGATTAGTTCAATTTCTGTTCTTTCTCAGTGAATGATGCACATTTAAAAAGATGGCACTTTAAAGTTTTTTATTTATTTATTTATTTACTTACATATATTGAGAGTTCTATTTAGAACCAAAATGTTCAGAAGAAAGCTTTTATGCTCAAATGGTTATTGTGGTTAGATAAGCTTAGGGTTCTTTATTTCCCACCTTTTTGTTTTTCAAATATGTAACTGTCAAAGCACCTCATTACTGATTTTCATCAATACAGACTGCTCAAACACTCTCAAAAATCAAATAATCTATTTCTTGAGATGTCTATACATTTAAACATTCCTTGTGTCCTATCAGTCATGTCTTGACTAGTTTTTAGTTTTAAAAAACCATGTAAGTGTGACCAACTCTGTTGCATGGCATGCTTATTAATGGTTAGTCTGTTCATGAGGCGTGACTACTTATTATCTTCTTTTGAAAAAAAAATCCACAAGATGATCCACAAGTTTTTGTCCTCAAGACCACTGTTAATCTAATGTAAAAATATCTCTCCACCCACAATCTCAGTTTCACGAACCTCTAGTGCTGCCAGACCAACTCTGTTTTATGTCTAGCCAAAACAAACAAGCTCTTCCATCTCAAAAAAGTCAGACAAGCTGTCATGAACTTCTAGTCTCTCTTTGCATCACGGCAGTGCATCTGGTTTGCTGATGGTCCTCAGGTATGCAATGGGAGATTTGGTTTTGGTAAAGGATCAAATTCGGAATTATGATAAAAAAAGGTAATTATATATATATATATATATATATATATATATATATATATATATATATGATTTAGTAACATTTTGATTCACTCAAGAATGTACTGAATTTGTTTCTTTAAATTACTATTTACTCAACAATAACGAAAAAAGAGCTCACATCAGAGGGTAACCCAGGAGCCTCTGACTCCACTTGCTATCTTTTTGCCCTTTAATGTAGATATGGACAACAGTGCTGGCCATTTATGACCCAGGCTTCTGTTCTCTGTTCACTAACTATAAAGTGTGACGCAGTCCCATCTCTCTAGAGGAAGTTACTTAGTACAGATTAAAAGAGGGCACGCTACTATAATCGTTTCACTCTCCCTGGAGACATCCAGTTTCCACCCTCTCGCTTAGTGGTTAGAGGTAAAAGATCAGTTCACATAAGAGCTTGAGAAAAAAAATACTCTGCTGGATGTTGATTGAGTTCGTAATGTTCGAAATGTCCGTACATTGTGAATTATAAACCAATGCTTTAAAGGTTTGTGAGGGAACACATCTGTGGTCAGTTTCGGATCGCTGGCTCTGCCTGGCTGGCTGAGGAAGAACAGGTTGAAAAGAATCACAACATTATGGTTCAGTTATATAATCTCATTAAATGGCAAGAAATAAATGTTAACTGAATAATTGGGTTACAAAGAAAATATAACCTAAATAAGTTACAGCTCAGAATTTTCATGGTGCAAATCTCCCACTGCATTATATTCCAAAGGTGCTCAACTGGATTGAGATCTGGTGGCTGTGGAGATCATTTCAGGATAGTGAACTCATGTTCAAGAGACTAATTTGAGATTATTTAACCTTACCTAGCAGACACCCTGATGTCAAAACATTTGACATAAAAATATGAAAAAAAAAAAAATCGATTTTTTTCAAAACCTTGAGGTCCATTTGACATCCACACATTGATACCATCAAGTTAGTCAATTGACATCAAAACAGTTAGCATTTTTGTCATCACACAACGAGTACACTGGCGATTAGTTGTACCAGTTTAAACTAATTAATATTTGAGCTACTCTTTTGAGCTACTCTACTGTGTCATTCTCCTCTGACCTCTGGCATTTGCAAGGTTCTTTCTTAAGCCACTCTCTGAGAGATGGTTTTGTGAGAATTGCAGTTTCTGAAATACTCAGACCAGCATGTCTGACACCAACAATCATTCCATGACTGAAATCAGTTAAATCTCTTTTCTAAGGTGAACTGCTTCAACTTGAACCATTCTGCTCAGTTTGAACTTCAGCAGGTCATCTTGTGCAGGAAATTGGCTTATTAGATTTTTGCATTAACCCCTCCTGTTGACTTACGGGTCAAAAATGACCCAGGCACTATTTAAACAGCAGAAAAAAACTTGAAGCAATGTTTTTTATCTTGAAGTTTGGTGACTTTCCCAACATTGAAACAAAAAAATATTTTCATGAAACTGTGCACACCTGGGGTACAATGTTTGTCTGTTTTTGAGGATTGACAATTGAAATTAAATTTAGCTGCTTTATTTTAGAGGTTTAGTGAAGGTGGGTGATTTTTGACCTGAAGGGAGAACAGTGTATACAGAATTCTAAAACAACAGGAAGGTTAATGAGCAGTTGAATGGATGTACCCAATAAAGTGGCCAGTGAGTTTATAGTTCTACACAACTTCTCTACATCTACCCATTTAAAGGATAAGCTAGAAAGGTTTTTAACACTCTCCTTTCCTCATATGCACACACAAATAGAAATGAGTATATGGATATAGATGGAAAATCGTGCTTATGTAAGTATTGACTTAGAGTGTCAGCGAACTGGTTGTTTTTACAGGACGAAAGGGAAATTTGTTCAGAAAAGTTATTTCTTAGAATTTCAGAGGAGTCAGCCAACTGTCCTCAAATTCCTTGTCGCCTTTGACCGTGAAATCAAATGACTTTTCCCATTTCTCTTCTCTGCTCTTTACTCGGGCCCATGTCTGTTTGACATCAAACTGACCAGAGATGATTAGTGTTTGGGTCTGATGATGTTTATTCAGAAAATGGCCTTGACTTTTCAGCAGTAATATTTCCAAGCGAATCAAATGTGGTTTGAGTAAATAAGAGTCTATGACATGCTATATGTCAGCCTCAATCCCACCTTTGAATGACTTTTATGGCTGCTAAAGTCATCATGGGCTTGTTTAAACCAAGCAGAAGCATTTACAAGGCAAACATATTAGTACACACTATACACTCATTCTGGGTCAATGTTGCAGCGTTGACATTGCTTCTGTGTCATTAAATTTCTCTCTACTTAAAGGAATTAGATTTGTTGTATGATGCTTGGCTTGAGCTGAAGAGAGTCTTCTGATGCACCTAGATGGCATGGAGATCCATCACACTTGATTTTCTCCTCGGATGTAAATTTAGATGAATTATGGATGCACTTTAGATTCAGTGTGTTGATACCCAGGTTTACCCGGGGCATAAGCCCTTCACAACCACAATCCAGTAATATAACAGACCATCTCCATAGTGCTTCTGCTGCCTTCTAAGGTTACGCATTCACTCTTTGTAGTGTGCTTTCACGCTACCTCTCCTCATAATGTCTAACCCGCATCGACCACAGCCAAAATAAGAAGCCAGAGATTTGTTTAAACATTTAACACACATGACATGTTTACCCATTACAGTTCAAAATACAAGGTTTTGTACTGCTGCTCTCAATTCATTTAATGATCTCGGACAAGGTGGCCACACAAAGAGGTATTTAACTGGCTTGAAATGTGAATCTGACAATATTTCTTACTTCTTACATCAGATATTATGGTATTTTTGTCTTTGCTCTGAAACGTTGTACAAGTTAGAAGGAACATTGACAATTAGAGTGAATAGTATCATCTACAATGTTAACCAGATGCATAAAACAAAATACACTTACCGACCACTTTAATATGCACACTCCAGATAGCAAAATCGGTCTGGCCACCAATGGGCCATAACCTGGAATATGTTCCGACCCACTATACGCCTGAGTCCTCGGCCCAAAACTGACACACACACTGGAAACCGACGCATACATTTAGATCTAGCCAAGATCTGGCCCACTCCCTGTTAAAATAATGTATGGTTATTGTGGTCCAAGTCTGGCGCAGACACTATCAGACAGATCTGGCTGAGATCCGGCTTGCTCCTTGGCTAGGTCTGGTCAATAAAGTGAAATGTCTATCTGCCTTGCCTTCCTCAGACTGACAACATACATATGTGACTATAGTTCATTTAAACAATCAATGTGTCACATGATGCAATTAGTTAACCAAACAGTACAGAAAATTATATGACTCAAACAATAATATCATTAATTTTCCTTCGGCTTAGTCCCTTATTTAACAGGGGTCGCCACAGCGGAATGAACCGGCAACTATTCCGGCATATGTTTTATGCAGTGGATGCCCTTCCAGCCACAACCCAGTACTGGGAAACACCCATGCACTCTTGCATTCAGACACACACACTCATACACTACGGCCAATTTTGTTTACCCAATTCACTTATAGCGCATCTCTTTGGACTAAAACACGGGAGAACATGCAAACTACACACAGAAATGCCAACTAGCCCGGCTGGGACTCAAACCAGCAACCTTCTTGCTGCGAGGTGACAGTTCTAACCACTGAGCCACCATGCCGCCCTTTAAACAATAATTTCAAATTAATATTTATTGGCAATGCAATAAGAAGAAAAGAAAAATATCAAACAGTATAAATCCAAGCGTGGGTGCACATGTGTGTTGTTTTTGATATACTAGCCATGTGAATACTAGTTGCGAGTTTTGCCAAAAACTCAAATGCCTCGACCTACACATACTAAAATCCATCATCACAGGCTTATAATTAGGTGAAAGATCATCAAATGTGTACACCATTTCAGAAGTTTTAGATAACTGCAACTAATCATCAAACATTTTTAAACACAAGCAAAATATCTAACTTTAACCTTAGTAGAACAACTTTTCAATGAGTGAATCTTCCTTTGTTGTTGAGAAAGGAAGTGTGCTTAATAACACCACCAAAACCTTTTTATTGTCTTGGATCCTTCATTCTAACAGTGGCCTGTCTGTGATAGTATGAACTTTGGCCGAAGGTGGATACACACAGCTAAACCAAAAGCGGACCTGTCACGGCAAAAAGAACTCGGGCTGAGGGTGGATAGACACAGCTAAACCGAAAGCAGACAAGTCGTGGCAAAGAAAATTCGGGCTGAATAAGATACAAATAAAAGAGTGGACCTGCCAAGTCTACAATTAAGAAATTGAACAAAACAAAACAAGTCATATTTTAAACCAAATATAAGTATACACCTTTAAAACTGGCTTATCATTTGCTCATGAGAAAGGGTAAATAGACTGCAGTTTGAGTCACAAAATCTGTCATGATGTTTTTATTTAAAATTTAGTTTCATTGTATGAATTAAGTTAACATTTCGTGTATGGGATTTAAAAGTAGGTTGTAGTAGGTATAGATCTTAAAGGGGTGGTCCACCACAATATCATATTTTAAACTTTAGTTCATGTGTAATGTAGCTGTGTGAACAACATAAACAACATCTCTGAATGTAAGACGCTCAAAGTTCAATGCAAAGGGTGTCACGTTACTGGGAGGTATTGCAGACGGGACAAGAGATAGGATCCAAGTGCAATTTAATGGTAAGATCTTGTGCAAAAACAGGACATCCAGGAACACAAAGTAACAAAAAAACAATAAACAAAACAACAAACTATGACCAGGAACTGTGACATAACATAAGCAAAAAACAACAAGACCAAACAATACCATTCAAAAACAACAAACGACTGAGCAAAGACAATACGGGTGCAGGGTGTATAAATAGTCCAAACAATGAGAAATGATCGGATGCAGCTGCGTGTGTGATGAGTGGAAGTGGAAACCGGGTGTGTGTGGCGGAATGATGGGAATTGTAGTTCGTTATGATATGTAGTTCACCAGCGATCTCTGAAGTCCTTGATCGCTAGTGAACATGACAGTACCCCCCTCCTAAGGAGCGGATTCCAGACGCGACAAGACAATCCCGGAGGGGGGTGAAGCGGAGGCGGAACAGGGGGAGGGCATGGAGGGTCCGAAACAAAAATTACACAAAACTGGAACATAACACTGAGTAAACAAGAACAGGAGTTGCAGAAACCGTGGAGCATGGATCTGCGGTGGACCTGGAGCGTGGAACTCAGGCGGATCTGGAGCATGAAGCTGCGGAGGACCTGGAGCATGGAACTCAGGCGGATCTGGAGCATGAAGGTGCAGAGGACCTGGAGCATGGAACTCAGGCGGATCTGGAGCATGAAGATGCGGAGGACCTGGAGCATAGAACTCAGGCGGATCTGGAGCATGAAGGTGAAGTACGTCTATGGGTTTAGGTTCAGTAGGCAAAAATGGGTTAAACGCCCACCGTGGTTCTGGAGGCTTTGGTTCAGGACGTACTGGCGGTTCACCGAACCCCAATAAGTCAGGAGGCTTTGGTTCAGAAGGTACTGGCGGTTCACCGAACCCCAGCGGATCAGGAGGCTTTGGTT
>CAIGQV010001633.1:16358638-16386904 GCA_903798115.1 Danio jaintianensis | reverse complement strand
AGGAGGCTTTGGTTCAGAAGGTACTGGCGGTTCACCGAACCCCAGTGGGTCAGAAGGCTTTGGTTCAGGACGTACTGGCGGTTCACCGAACCCCAGCGGATCAGAAAGCTTTGGTTCAGGAGGTACTGGCAGTTCATCGAACCCCAGCGGGTCAGGAAACTTTGGTTCAGGAAACACTGGCAGTTCATCGAACTCCAGCGGGTCAGGAGACCTTGATTCAGGAAACTCTGGCAGTTCATCGAACCCCAGCGGCACTAAGGAATCACAAGCCTCAAACAGTTTTTTGTGGGACTCAAGTGGCACCTCTGGCTTTTCATGGGACTCAGACGGCTGCTCTGGCAGCACTGGGGAGTCACATGGCTCTGCCATCCCTTCATGGGACTCAAGTGGTGGCTCCGGCCTCTTGTGGGACTCAGACGACTGCTCTGGCAGCACTGGGGAGTCGCACAGCTCTGCCATCCATTCATTGGACTCAAAAAAAACTGGTCGTGAACTTGACTGTCGAGGATAGGCGCGGAGCTTAAGTTTGGCTTTCCTCCTTTTGCTCTCCTGATGTTCCTCCTCCTCCACAACTGAGATAGCGAAGGGAGAACCCGACAACAAAAGTGCAAACTCCATGTATAGATATAGACCCCAGTCCTCCTCAAATGTTGGCATTCTTGAGCAAACTGGGTCTGAAAGTCCTCCTTGAAAAAACATCATCAACAGTAGGTCGTCGTAGCTGCTTCTCGGAGCCAAGTTCAAAAACTCCGTCACGTAATGCTCAACGTAGCGATTACCTTGGCGAAGTCTAACTATCTCACCATCTGCTGGATCCATAATGGCTTAGTCATTCTGTCACGTTACTGGGAGGTATTGCAGACGGGACAAGAGATAGGATCCAAGTGCAATTTAATAGTAAGATCTTGTGCAAAAACAGGACATCCAGGAACACAAAGTAACAAAATAACAATAAACAAAACAACAAACTATGATCAGGAACTGTGACATAACATAAGCAAAAAACAACAAGACCAAACAATACCATTCAAAAACAACAAACGACTGAGCAAAGACAATACGGGTGCAGGGTGTATAAATAGTTTAAACAATGAGAAGTGATCGGATGCAGCTGCGTGTGTGATGAGTGGAAGTGGAAACTGGGTGTGTGTGGCGGAATGATGGGAATTGTAGTTCGTTATGATATGTAGTTCACCAGCGATCTCTGAAGTCCTTGATCGCTGGTGAACATGACAAAGGGAGACATTGGCTTTTACAGAGTTAGCTTAGCAAAGCCTACAGTGAACGAACTTTGGGGACTACAAAAAATACATCCGGGCTGATGAGATCACAAGGGTTTCCGGTTACAGGCATTTACCACGCGCACCCTGTGCTGTCCAAAGAGCTATTTCCACAGAGCCTATTCTGTTTCTGTATTTGGGCTTCCAAAGGACACGACACAAAGACAGAAGTGCTTACAGTTTAATTTTAATGTTCCAGAGAAATATAAAATATATATAAATATAAATATATATATATGCTGTGGTGGTTATTGAGGAGTGGAGAGCATGAGTCTGATTCCTGTAAGACCCCAGTGACAGATGAGTCGTCGCATTATCCTGAAGGGCCAGCCTGTACACCAGCCGGGGACCTCTCCCATCTGCAGCTTCTCCAAGATGGACGTCCAGCGTTCTCCAGCCTCAGGCGCCTAGACTGCAGCTCTGCACAAGACGTTTGGCCATAGGAGAAATGGTCCTGCCCAACTGAGCCTGGTTTCTCTCGAGGTTTTTTTTCCTTCACTTTCACAAATTGGTGAAGTTCATTCCTTGCCGCTGTCGCCACTGGCTTGCATGGTTCGGGACCTGTAGAGCTACGCAACGATGGATTTGTTCTTCAGTGTTTGAACTTTAAGCAGTGAAAATTAAACCACACTGAACTGAACTAAACTTAAACTCTGAAAATTGGACTGACACTGTTTCAATTCACTGCACTCTTCTATGTGAAGCTGCTTTGACACAATCTACATTGTAAAAGCGCTATAGAAATAAAGATGAATTGAATTGAATTGAATATATATAAAAATATATATAGCTAGCATTTGACAAAGGAGAACTTCCAGAATCTCTCCCAGTTCAGTGCTGGCTTCAGCTAAAACTCCTCAAAGGAGCAGCTCCAACAAGCAGAAGCTGTGCATTGTGAGCCACAACCTGTAAGTATTTTTATTTGTTAAAATTGATCTATGACATGCACAGTGTCTAGCATTAATGGTATGTTGTAGCAAGCATGTAAACAACAGGAAATGCTGTTTGGCACCGCTAACAATTTAGCTACAAATTCATATTTATCAGTCAAACCGCTGTAAACACCCACAATCTTCAGCAGCGCTGCACTGTCTTTCTATGCGGCCGCGTTCCCTGCGTTCTACATCTCAGACAATAAAATTGCAAAACATATGTGAACGTTTCATATTACTTGCACATGCTTATTCCGGATAACGTTATATGTGAAAGACATGTAACGCATTGAGTTGAGAAAAAATAATACAGGATAGCTTGCCTAACTCGTGTTGCAGCAGAAAAATCAATCAAAGCTCACACGGGTCGTATTCCACATCTCGTGATTTATTCTCCTGTCAACAGCGTCACTGTATATTACAGAAAAACAACTTAATTTGAGCATCAGAGAAAAATAAAAATAAACATCGGTCCCATGCACATGCGGTTCTTGTGTTAAATGCGTCTACAGACTGTTCACACACACACACACACACACACACACACACACACACACACACACACACACACACACACACACACACACACACACACACACACACACACACACAAACGTGATTTTCTACAAATGAAGCAAGAGCACACATTGCTTTGCATCTTATAAACACAACCAAGCCTTAAAATTACACTCTGGACCACCAAATACAGTTTAAAACACCAACTACTCTGGCATATGTTTTACACAGCAGATGCCCTTTCAGACTCAGTTCAGCACTGGAAAAGCAATCAATTCTTTTAACACAAAATAAACTATTGTAGTCCATATGACATGGCACTTGTACACATTTTGATTATAGTGAGGGCTTCACCTTCACTTTTGCATTCCCAATTTACTTATGGCATAAGCTCCCACTTGGAGGTATCCGGGCTGCACCAATATATACTTTATGCATTTAGGCATGCACACGTGGTTAAGAAAGTCAGAATCAGAATGGGGAGGAGATGTGATTTAATGGATTTTGAGTATGTTTGTTGATACCAGATGTGCTGAATATTTCAGAAACTGCTGATATTCTGAGATTTTCCCTCACTACCATCTTTAGGATTCACACAGAATGGTTAAAAAAAGACACAGCATCCAGCGAACAGCAGTTCTGTTGGAGAGATTGGTTTGGACTGGTTTGACCTACTGGAAAGGCAACAGCAACTCAAAAAATTTCCAGGGTATTCTAAGGTCGCCCAAAGTAATATTAATCACTAAATCCAATTTGTTCCAAACCAATATGACTTTTATATTCCACAGACGAAAGAAAGCCATTCAGTTTTGGTGAATAAATGATGACAGAATTGAACATTTTGGTTGAACAGATTCTTGAAACTTTTCACATGGGTCAAGATGACCTGTCCTGCTGAGTTAATGGAGGGTACAGATATTCAGCAGTATGAGAAAATGTTCAGCCAGCTCTCAGTCGAGTTGACATTTTCAGCCAAATATAACATTAAATCTGATGCGTGCTCCAGGATCTGTAAATTAGAATAAGGTCCCCCATGTTTCGTTGATGAATGGGCCTTGCCAGATATTGGTGTTCTCTGCATAGACAGTCGTGCTGCCAAAACTTTCTTACTGGACTTCCTTCCATAAATCTGGCCTTTCATTTTCCTGAAATTGAGGTCAAGCCATTTGTGTCTGTTCAGGGTTCATGTCAAACGAAAGAAAAGTAGCTAACGCTGATGTAAAGGCAAAAAGTGGAAGATAAATTGCATCACCACAGAAAAGTCATCCTAAAATAATAGAGGTGTGTCCTTGCTCAACACTTTTATAAACTCCCAGTGAAGTGATATAAAAGTTAAACGCCGAGGTTTGACAGAAAGTCATGTCTTACACATCATTGAGTCCATTCTCTTCCGTGTGTTGAGTGAATGCGGCTTTTACCAGCACATCACCAACAGCCTAAGGAAACCATTTGGAACACAGCTCCAAATGTTCTCTGGTATGAATTAGCTTGGTCTGTTCTTCCCTGCGACTTGACTTTATTCAGAATGCATGCCAACATTTCTACCAACAATTGCCTTAGTAGAATGTGCACCAACTGTTTTCAAACTTTTTTCTCTCATTCATTTGTTTTTCATCAAGTTTATCTCCAAATCTCCACCAAATTTAGAGGAAACTTGATTTCAACAAAGTGATTGGCCCACAAAAAAAGCAACATCTTCATTCAAACTGTCTTTATTCAGATTTATTTTAAATGTCTTCCTTCCTTTTCAGCTCAGTGAAAAGTCCATTCAGAAAGCAAACTAAGTAAGTGGCACAAAATCTGCCCTTGAAAAAGGCCCTGCAGCACTCATGACTTCAATTAATAAGAGCAATGTTGCATTTGGACAAAAACACCTCAGATCATCAGTGTATAGGGTGACCCTGAGAGCATTGAAATCTATTGATGTAATTTGGGAAATTAAGTAAATTATGAAGTCAAATTTTCTTGCCATCTATGTTGCTTTTTAGAAAATACAAGACATTAATGACAAAAAAAATTCTGTCGTGTCAAACATGCTGCAGAATCAACTTAAGTATAATAAAAGTAGGCTATAATAAAATTAGTCCATATGGTTTGCCTGTGCGCGCTGCTATTTATTCATTCGGCTGTGGCGACCCCTGATAAACAAGGGACTAAGCCGAAGGTAAATAAATAAATGAAAATCTACTGCTATATTTTTGTAGCATGTAATGAATAATGCATTACAAATCTGTTTTTTTTTAAATTACAAATTTACCTTATTGTCCTCTCATATAGATATTTACATCTACTAACTACCATCAATTGATTTACTACAATTGCACTGATCAGCTATTAACTAATTACGACAATCAATGCAGAGGCGAGAACAGCGACCATAAAAAAAAATGGAAGAGTCATATTTTCCAAGTAATCCAATTTTAAAACATTTGAAAAAACAGCAATCCACGATCTGTGGATGCAACTTGACAAAGAAGAAGAAGTCTACAGTCGCGTATTATAAGCAAATTTGCCAACTTTGGGGACACGTCATTCTGCTACTCTTTTTTTTCCACGGGAAAGATGTAAAAAACCGCAAGATATGACTCAACTGCGCCCATCACACAAAGTAGCTACACATAACACGTTGTGTGAACTGTGTGAACTTGAAACATACAGAATGTCTTCTGGACGACCTTGCCAAAAAACTCTATAAAGAAAAAGTGTGTTGTCCTGCTTTCTTCAACGCATATCCTTGTATTCATCCCCCAAGTGGAAAAAAGGGCTTTGGAATGACACGAGGGTGAGTAAATGATGACAGAATGCTCATTTTAGGATGAACTTTCCTTTCAAGGATGAAGGGAATTTTGAGGTTCTTCCATGTTTCTGTCTCTTGGGGTGGAGTTGAACAAAATAAGAGGTGTCTGGTGCCATAACTTCATGAGCTTGTTATTCAGTACCTGTGTTGAAGATCATGCACAACTGTTTGACGTCTTATGTAGTTGGGGAGGGCAGAGCCTGTCTGGCAAAGCAATGCTATTACATCTCCACATAATAAGATGAATTTGTCAGATGATGAATGCAGTGTATGGATGTATTGTAGCCTACTGCCTGCTCACACACAGCCGCAGCTTCGATGAGAACATAAGCGTGCAATTTACTGCCACCTCACTTAGCCTGTGGCTCGCACATCTGGAATGGATCAGGTGAGAAGGTTGAAGAAAAATTAAGAAGCACTTTAAACACAGCAAAATATTTAAATTGAGCCGGCTGATGGGATGTGTGAACTATGCACGCTTCTGCTGCAGGAATGCAGGTTGCGAGAGCATCTGGTGCAAAGGCTTGATTTCAAGCAGATTTATTTAACAATGATGCACAAAGAAAAGCCATGCTCGCAGGCTGTCAATCAATCATAAAGCTCTTTCATTGAGAGGACTTTCATCATTTCAATTGTGTGTGTGTGTGTGTGTGTGCTCATTTAGACACACTGGGAGCATTTGCGTGTGTGTTCAGCAAGCTCAAGGCCTTTTAAGAGAACAATTAGGAGAACAAAAACATACAGTTTGGTTAGTTTATCTGTTCACAAGAGAGGTGTATTTGATGTGTTAATGAGAGAGCAGGTCCATATGGTTGCCTGAATGATTTCACCATGTCACTTTATCACACTGTATCAAAACAGGAAATATAAGACCTTTCTGATGGCATGTGTGAGGAAGTTTTCAGTGAAGTTTTGTGGCTTAAGGTTTGTTAAATTTGAGCCTATTTGTATTGCTGAAAACGAATAAAAGATCACCATCCTGTCAAAATCAAAACAGAATAAGAATTTTTTTTATCTTGAGCACCAAATCAGCTATTTAGAAGGATTATGATATATCTTTTTAACCCTTTCAGAAGCTTCAGATGTGAAAAACACATGCGAAAAACACATGAAACGCCATGTGATTCATTTGTCCATAAAAATGTTCAAAGACCACGTTTCATGTGTGTTTCACATGTTTTCCATGTGTTTAACTTTTGATTTTAACATGTGAAGCATATGTGACGCTTATGCGGTTTTACTGTTAAATAAATGTTAAAAAACTTTCAAAACTAATTTAAATAAACTAATTTGGTGCTCAAGAAAATAGCATTATTGCTGCTTAATATTTTTGTGGAGGCTGAGATGCCGTTTTTCAGACTTCATTGATGAATTGAAAGTTCCACATCGTATTTATTTATTGATGTATCTAAGCAATTTTTATGACAATATAAATGTCTCTCACTTTTAATCAACTTAAGCAAGGACCCTCCAGCTCCTCCTGGGAATCTTGAGTAGGATACCAAAGTTGAATAATGTATGTATAACATTAAATTAAGCACTACGTTTTTGATATATGAACCAAAGATTAAGTAGCTCCAGTTTCCAGATTAATGCCACAATTCAAAGCTGCTGTGACAATATTCCAATTTTTGAAGTCAAGCAAATGACATAATTTGTGTGAAGAGAAGACTGCGGTTGGCCAATCAGAGATGATCTCAGTGTTTAGACTGAGCGCCGCTTTGCCAAAAGATGAGCTCATTTATACTCCCGGAGATTACAGTAATGCGAATCTAACCATGAGCCTGTATATCTTTCCTGAAATATTTATTTGCTTTATTTCATGCAAATAAAACCACCTTTAAAACAATAAAGATTTACTTCAGATGAGGAATTTTGCAATAATTAATATGGGAAAAACAAGCTGCATATGTGTAATGTCATTAATGTGTCATTGAAAACATGTGTTTGCTAAATTATTACCTTGATTTTACGGTTTCCCCTAGAAAGAATATAATATTTCTTGCTGCGGTTTTTTCCATAATGTTAACACAGTTTGATTAATATCATGTGGCTGTTTCACACTGCATTCATAGTGGCAAATTATCTCAATATCCAGATTAATGGATTATTAGCTCACCCCAAAATGACAATTTTATTATTAATTACTCGCCCTCATGTTGTTCCAATGCCCTGAAATCTTTATTCATCTTCAAAGCACAAATGAAAATTTAGATGAAATCTGAGAGCTCTCTCATCCTCCATTGTTAGCAACAGTAATGAGATGTTTTACGTCCAGAAAAGAAACCATAAAAATGGTCAAAACATTCCATGTGACTTCAGTGATTCAACTGTAATCATATACAAAGTGCAAAGAACACTTCTGCGCATCAAACAAAGTGTAAAAACTACTTTGTTCGCAATCTTTATTTCTGAAAATTCTGAAAATGAACAAAGGTGTCAGGGGATTGGAGCAATTTTGGGCTCTATTTTAACGATCTAGGCGCAAAGTCTAAAGCGCAGGGCGCAAAAGCGTTAAGGGCGTGTCCGAATCCACTTTTGCTATTTTAAGGACGAAAAAATACGCTCTGCGCCGCGGCACATGGTCTAACAGGGTTGAGCTTATTCTTTTAATGAGTTATGGGTGTGTTTTGAGAATAAACCAATCAGAGTCTCATCTCCCATTCCCTTTAAGAGTCAGTTGCGTCGCGCCATGGCGCATTTGCTATTTACATGGCGGACTTTGTAAGTGGAAAAACTGAACGCTTCACTGGCAGAAAACAGTTAAACAGAGCATCTGCAGCGAGAGGATGAAGAATGAGCCTCCTTCAATCGGCCTTTACTTTCACTTTCTCTTTCTCACTTTCTTGGAGAATGAAATGGTGTTGTATGCACAGACATCCATTAACCTACATAATTAATTTAGTTTGTTAAGCGCAAAGATTTGTTTCAAAACTATTTCTAAATTCAGTTCTAATTTCCAGCAAACAAATAAATGAACAATAATAATGAAGTGTGGTCAAAAAGCTGAGTTATATCCAAATACACATGCTATGCCCCATATGGTCCAAAACCTGGCAAGCACCTCTTGCGCCTTATTGCGCTGGGTGTATGATAGGGCCCATAGTGTTTAAAGTACGCATGAACTGGAAGCTAAGACCATTTTTTTTTTTCCTATTGTGATGCAGTTCCTAGAGAAACCGAATATTAAATGAGAAAACAGTGGGCGTGGCAAATTTGTTTCTACTGTGAGCTGATTGGATGCAGAAAAGTAGGTATTTCATTCAAAAAGATCGAGAAAAGGGTTTCAGGAGAGTTATTATAACCTAACAGACCCCTCTTCCTCACCATTTCTGTTCGTTGTCATAGCGCTGTCAAAACTGACAGTTGGAGGGGCGTGGTTAAGTATGTTAGCCACGCCCAATACTTCAGCCAGACTGAGAATCTGAGAATTTAACTGAAAACAAACAGGAAATGCATTTTAGATTTCAAGGGCAAACATTTTTTTTCTTAATGACATGCACAGATAAATTGCTCACCACAAAACTAGCAATGTGAGCTAACAAAATCAATGCGGTTAGTTTTGATTTCATGTGCACTTTAATAGACATCTAAACATAGACGACATATTTAAAACAAGGATCAATTTGGGCTGTCAGTGAAAATATTAATACATTTCCAAAATAAAATAAAATAAAATTAATGTATTTCAGGGGGAAAATAGGCCCCATATAGGCGTTATACGCTCTGCTTTTCAAAAGTGTATGAAAACTTAACAGATGAACAGTGTGCATGTACAATGACAGACCTAAGGAATTGTGGACTTTATCTTAATAAAAAAGACACTTTGTAGAGTCACAGACCATCTAATTTGAGGACTGTACACCTGTATTTGCCATTATTATGCAACATGCAATATGTTTCTTACTACTGCCATGCTACTGGAGTAGACTTGAACTGCTGGAGGAAGCAGAGAATGAGTAGAAAGAGACAATACACTCATCAAAACTTAGAGAACAATGCTATTGGGGAGGCATGAAGATTAAACTTTGCGACTAATATTTCACCAGCTTTGTCTCATCTGTACTTTGTAAGTCATAGTTTACTAGAAAGTGACATAATAATTACAAGCATATTGACATTTCTAGTACACAGGGTGTGTTTAAGGTCACAGGTCTACATGCTTCATTAGCTCTTTTTCATAGTAGACACGTTTCCTTCACATACTTGCACTTTCTTTTAAAGATCTGATAGACGCAGAAAATAGACACATTTTTGTAATTGGGCAATAAAAAGAGGCAGAAAATCCTTGGGTTATTCCTTTTCTTTTTGATCATTATTTAAGAAGTGTTTTTAGGTAAGGTTTATTATTATTATTATTACTATTATTATTTTTAATTATTATTATTATTCCACAGATAGATTAAGTTTTAGACTTCTTCGAAAGGAGCTCAGCAAGATTTTATTTGTATTTTATCTTATTTTAATTAAATTAAATTAAATTTGTTTTGTTTTGCCTTGTTTTGTTTTGTTTTGCAAACATAAATGAAGCCACGGACGTGTTTACTTAAAAGGGCTCATTGTGTTTGTTTGAAAATTTGGGAATATTAATTTGTATAGTTTCCATATTCCATTTCCAAATTGTTTTATTTGTTATTTGTTGATATAATGCATGCAAAGCTAATTTCATTTATTGAAATTATATGAAATTTGGGGGATTAGTGTCTACTTATTGTACCCTGTTAGATGAATTTTCCCATTCAGCACAATATTGATGCATTAAATAAAATGATTATTCCATAGTATGCACAATATTGATACAGTTAAGATATGAGTCTATTAATCAATTGCTTTGAATAAAAAGAGCATGTTTTCAGCTCCATGCACACTAAAAGTGTTTTTAAATTTCATTTTTAAACACTATTAGATGTTGAATCTGGTGCCATGAGCCAGAGGGTTTGAATTAAAACACATTTAAATCTGTGAAATTAAAGTGAAATCATGTAGCCCTTCAGTTGTTATGGTCCACACACTTTAAAGCTCATAAGAAAGTATATTTATTTTTACAGTAAACAAACAAAACCGGTATAATAAGACTGTCGGGAGCAGCACTTGCTCACCATCTGCCCCAAAGAAACAGTAAAACCAAGGCTGGCAAACAAGTTGCTTCTTCTTCTTATTGTTTTTTATTTTTTTCCTCAATCTCACACTAAACATGTTGAAAGGTATATTTATGGAGCAAGATTGTACGAGTTGTTTCAGATGGTTCAGACGCATGTATTTGTGTGTTTGCAGATCCTGAAATCGTCAGTGCAAGCAAAGGCACAAAAATAAGTACATAGATCAATGACAGCTTATGTTTTATGATTAATCCTTATTTCATTTTCAAAATTACCTCTTGTGATAATTACACAAATAAACTCAAATTACTCTCATAATCTAAAACTATTAATCTAAAATGATGAAATGATGGCAAAGACATTAGGAAACAGTCATAATTAATCAGTTATAGCAATAACCTGACATAAAAATTTGTAAAAAGATTATGCAGAATAGATCAAATTAAGGGAGATAAAGACATATCAACCAGTATGATCTGTCTAAAGGTACTTCTAACAGTATTTGTTCAGCATTGCTGGCACACAATGAAACGTCTGAACTATTCTTTCTTATCGCTGATGTGATCTCCTAACTGGATTTGATCTATAATTTTTACAAACAAAGAGCTCCAAAACAACCAGAGCCATCTGAAACATCTCACGAAACAGCAGATCATTCAAAGGTCATGATGTCACTGACATTTGTAAGGTAAAAATCCATGTGCGCATACATACACTGTAAAAAGTGAGTTGCTTTACTTAAAAAAAGAGAGTAAACCCATTGCTTTGTAAGTGATTATTTGACTTTACTTTAAAAAGTGAGTAAACCCGTTGTCTTAAAATTAAGTAAATTAATTATGTGCTATAAAATTTAAGTTAAGTCAACTTCAAACACTTAAAATATATATTTTTGTTGCTTGTTCTAACTACTTATTTAAAATGAGCTGAAACAACACAATTATTACAACTACTACATTTAGTTGTTTTATGTTCAATCAACTTAAAATTGTAAAAACCATTAAGTTAACTTAATCGATTTGCATTGGGATGATATTAATAGATTGTTTGGAACTCAGCATTTTTTACAATGAAGTTGCTTAACGGATTTACTCACTTTTTAAAGTTAATTCAACTTGTTGTTCTTAAGGCAATGGGTTTACTCCCTTTTTTTAAAGTAAGGTAACTAATTGCTTTTTACAGTGCATTTATTTTATTGGATTTGTGGTGGATTTTTCCAGAGGGAAGAAAAAAATAATAACATGGTGTGCAAAACTAGAACAACCAAATGCTTAAAAAGCTAAGGCGGAACGTTTCTCACAATTGCTTCCATTTCACATAGATTGAACTCATTACTCTCGTAATGTAAAAAGCACAAGAGTTGATACTGGCAGGACAGAGACTCCTGAGTGAAATTTGCATTGATTAACACCTTTAACCATTCCAAACCATCTGTGGAGAGGTATTAAGTAAAAATAATACAAATAAATTTATAATAATATTTAAAAAAACACATTGTTAGTCAGATGCTGGGAATGGGCAAGATAACTTTTCACCATTTGTGATGTGAATTCTTAAGATTTTACATTTTATGTATCTCCTTGGGCCAATAAATAATGCATTGGAGAGCAGGCCTTGCATAATGTTTCATAAAAACAAAGCAGCGTTCTTCATCAGTAAGCTAAAATCATTTAAAAAGGAACAATTGTCCATACTGACTTTAATTAATTCCAATTTACAGTAGTGACGAAGAAGTAACACAGCATGTAATTTATTAAAAGTGACCACAAGGTATTGAATCTTTTATTTCCTTTTACAGAAATTCTTTTTCAGGACGCCAGGACAATTGATGTACTACCCAGCAAGATAAGATGTTCAGTTTTTTCCATGCTGTATCGCTTTAAATGATCAAAGCCTTGTGCATTAGTCCACTTTTCAAAGGGAGCTTTTATTCTGTTAATAACTACTCATTTGGAAGCATTAAATATAACTCTTGGATTGCAGTACAGAGCGTTCCAAGCAAAACACATTTAGGAAATATTAGCCTGGTTTCTTTGATTTTGTCCAAAGCTGTGGAAACACGATCTACGGTACAAAGAACAAAATTAGAGAACATCAGAGAAGTGCTTATTTGGTGAAATATACTTGTCTATATTTCACTAAAATAAAATGCATGTTTAAAAAAAGCAACAGGAAAGATGAACATTAAGATAATAGTGGTATTAGAAGACATGCAAGAGCTTTTCTTTACGTTGGTTTGGATCTCATTACGGTGGTCCAGCATAGTGCAGTTGCAATGAAAGGTACTTGAAACCAAATTTGAGTTATGTGTAGCAGATGTTGTATATATCCCATTTTAAAATGCAGCCATTAATTTAATCCCTTGCTCATTCAAAACTCATCTTTTATAATCAATGACATATTGTGCATATATCAGAGCAAATAACTTTTTCATGTCTTAAAATGTCTCCTAACTCCCTATACAACTGCACCCATATTTCATTCATTATATGCAAATCTCAAGCATTCTGAGCAGTGAATGGATTCTGATTATGTTGACCGAGCTTTTTTTAGAGTCTAAATATACCACTGTGATTGTCAAAGACAAATCTTTGCCATATAGAAATAAGATTTGGGAGTTTCAATTGAGAATTGAGCTGGTCTATATGTATGTCTACTTAATCTGTTTCTCAAGTATACCATTATTACAGTTTCAACTGAGGGTGTTTTCTAGAGAACCTTGTCTGGCTTTCTACAACACTAGACACATACCGGCACATAATTGGCTTGACTATGTTATCAAACAGCTAATAATGTGTTGCTAATTTTACTCAATGTTCCCGTTCGGTAGTCATACAGATGCCCTTTAAAAATCAACATCCTTGGGCAGAAATGCTTTGAATGTTAGAGAAAGTCAGTGGAGATAATGATGTGAAAGCCCTGCCTCTGCTAGTTGATGAGATTGTTTACATATTTGTGATTTTAGGAAACGGAGGCAGTGCCAAACCACATTTTTGGAACTGTTTTGGTCCACTGCATTTTTATGAAAAAATACAAATTAGCTGTTTTTTTTTAATCCTTTGGCCATCCAAAATGTTGATTGATTTTTTTCTCCAGTAGTACATTCATAAAGTTTTTAGATGAAACCGTGGTTCTTAGTGATGCCCCATCAAGCTATATTGTGTTTAAAGAGCTGCATTATAAAAGGTCATAGTTTGGTTTTGGTGGTCCCCAATAAAAGAACGGTGGCCAAGAGAGCTTAACTCGCTGCAGTTTAAGAAAACACATGCAATTACAAAAAACACCAGCAAATTAAGAAAAGATCTTCATCGGTTTGACAACAAACATGTTGCAAATCCTCACAATGCAAACACGTGAGAATTTGTAGTGCGTTTTTTTAATGTGTTTGCGTTGTGAGAATTTGCAATGCATTTGCTGTCAAAGCGAATACTTAATTTGCTGTTGTTTTATGTCATTGCATCTGTTATCTTAAGTTGCAGCGCGTTAAGTTCTCTTGGCCAGTGTATGAAAGCCTGAGATGCATGCAAGGTCAAAAAACACATCCATTGTCTTATAATATGCATTTATTTTTACCTGATTATTCCATAGACTTCAGTGAACCCCACGTTTCCGTGACACTAATCTACGATGATTGGTCCAATGACCCAGTTTGTTGTGATTGGTCGACTGCGTGCAGTGTGAGTCTGAAACGAAATGCCCATAATGGCTTATCAAGACAGTGTTGAAGCACAAGCAGCCATGCTACAGAGTATATGTGTTAGCCCAATGCAGTAATCATTAAAGCAATGCAGTTACACCAGCATATTGCTCTATTCTTAACCATAACTCCAAGTAATAACAACAACACACATCCAGTATTAATGGGGTATATGCACACAAACCTATTTTTCAGTCAGCCAGCCCAAGTGCTTCTGGTAAACTATCACGCCATTACAAAATTTCCATGTTTAAGATCTGATTTCTTTAAAAATCAGTGGTCTTCACTGCCTGATTGATATACGATATAAAGTGCATATCAGACCGGACAAGAAGCACTGCATTAAATTCCATTTTTCCACGCCATGTCTTTAAAATATGGAAATTTATTTTACCCCAGTATTTTCAAAGTTTCAAAGTTTTACGCTTGAACAACTAAATGAATGCTTAAATCTGTTTAACTGATTGTATTTTAATTACATTACAACATCAATGCTGTAAAAGGAACCTTATGAAATTGAAAATAGTCACATAAACCTTTCACTGGAAGTTTATCAACGGCTGAAAAACACTAGCTGTGCATATACCCCATTGACACAGCAGCAAAAGTTGAACTATTTTGAACATTGACCGCAGCACAGTGCATGCTTTCAATATCCGGTGTGTAAGAACAGCTGATATTGGCCTAGCAATAAGAGATTCCATGGGATCGCAAGCTCAGAATCGTTCAGACAGGAAAACAGTACAAGGTTAAGAAAATTAACTTTAACTATTTATTCCTCAGAGACTCGACTCTAGGCATCTCCCACACAACAAGTGGGTGGGACAATGTTTCGTTCAGATATCAGGATGAAATGTCTAAAGATAAGATTGCATGGTGAATTTGAGTATGAGATCGACATGGTGGGATTATACATGGTGCACTTTCAAGTTTAAACCTCAGCTGAATGTTTTCATTTACTTAGAGTTCTACAGAGCAACACAGGCTCATTCTGAAAACGCACCCCTATATACATTTCTGAAGATCGCAAATTATGCAGCCAGAGCTACGCATTTCATCTTTAAAACGAATGCTACAGGGCGGTATGACACCGTTCCTTATAGCGCTACCAGCTGACTGCTTACCTTCGTGTGGACGGCTTTTCCGTTGTTACCAGTTTGTCTGGTGGCTTGCCGTGTACGTCGGCGGACTTGTGACCTGAAGCAGAATTGACTGCGACGACAAGGTTTGAGTCTAGCGAAGAACGGTTCCACAAAGCAGGTAAGACAAAAACAAAAGCCAAAAAATAAAATAAACAAGTAAATAACAGGGTGAGAATGTGGTAAGAACTGAAAACATGGTAAAAGTCAGGTGGCCGCGAGGGCTTTTCTTTTTATCTGGATTGCTTTTGAAAACACAGTCGGTTGGGTTTAGGGAAGTGGGTGGGCAGGTCAATTGGTGCTTTTGAAAACATTATCGGTTGGGTTTAGAGAAGGAGGATGGTGGGTCAGTCAATCAGTCAGTCTACAGCGGCCTCTGGTAGATTTATTCGAGAAGAGCAGGCGCGAATGACACTCGCGAGAGAAATTTGAGATCTCAAAAAGCGTACACAGCGGCCTCTCGAGGGCTCTCCAGAAATGTATTTAGGGTACGTTTTCAGAATGAGCCTGGGTTGGTTATACTAGTCATCAAATAGACAGCAATGAATGACTACACGTGAAGTCTGACTAATTGTTGTATTACCAGTCTATTTTTGAACTATTGTTAGACTTCTATACGATTTTCACTGACAACCCAACTTTAGCCTTTTTTTAGTCAAAATGTCTATATTTGGTTGTCTATTAGATGTCTTTTAAACACAAAAAGGCTTGCTGGGGCATGTTAATGGTTGCGGTGGTTCCTGATGGTACATTGAGATCTTACGAAGCTAAATTATGCGGTCCGTGCAAAAAACAGAACCTTATTTACAACATTGTTACCTGTAATTCATAGCCTCAGGCATATGGTTCAGATTGATGTCCAATGTGGAATCATTATTTTAAACTGTTTCTTTTAGAGAACTGGATGAACCAGTTCAGCAAATAAAAAAAAGTTACCCAATCAAAACTCACTCTCAGACATGCCTGAAGGTCACTCTTATTTGAAATGAGCCAATATATCAGTGTATATGACCCTTTGAAGCCAGGTTTGACAACTTATTTGTCATAAATCACAAAAATGTTTCGTTTAAAGTAAATTCAAAAATTAATGAAGACGGTTTATTCACACATATGGGTCAACTGGCCTTATTAGTTCAGCCAAAAATTAAAAATTCTGTTGTTGACTACTCACCCTCATGTAATTCCAAACCCCTGAGGCTTTGTTCATCTTCAGAACACAAATTAAGATATTTTAGATGAAATCCAAGATGTTCAGAAGTCCAGAAAAGGAACCAAAACATGGTCAAAAGATTCCATGTGTCAATTCAATGGTTCAATTGTAATCATACAAAGCTCCAAGAACACTTTGGTGCAAAAAAATATGTGTAAATATGATTTTGTTATTTTGCTCTCGGATTTAATCTAAAATATCTTAATATGTGATCTGAAAATAAACTAAGGGCTCAGGGGATTGGAATAAGGTTAATTAATTAATAACAGAATTAAAATTTTTGGGTGAAGTGATCCTTTAAAGATGTTTGTAGAAACTGGCCTGCACTATGGGAATTGCTGGGAATGACATTTTAAAGAGGCCCTATTGCATTGTACTACTCAAAAAGCTACTCATCCAGATATTCTGAATCCACGGTTCCTCTGTGAAATAGTGTACTATCAAATCCCAGAAACACCTCATACATGGCTGCTTCCAAGTATAAGAGGCTTCACTTGCCATGAATGCGTTAATAACACCCATACCTCTCCTTTGGTTAGAAATATGTATTCATTGGAGAAAGGCTAGTGGTTGTGATTTTAGAAAGGCATGAGCTCCAACACTTTGGATGAAAATGCTCAGCATTGTCAGCAAGGGTATTGACTGATGAATTTGCACATGGATTTTCTTTCATTAAAAATAGCAGATAACCACATGTTAGCACATAGTTAAGCACCCCCACATGAGGTCTTTTAATTCACTTTCCTTTAAAACATTGGGTCACACTTTATTTTATGGTACAATTCCTGCCATTAATGAACCATTAATTAAGACCTTAAGCTTAATATACTGCTAATTTGCTGCTTATTAATAGACAGTAAGATATATTCCACGTGAATATGTATATACAACTATACTATAGTATAGTTGCGCTTAGATATTGTGTAGGATATAGAATTAGATCATTATAAGTAGCCAATAAAGAGGCAGGTAATAAGCCAGTAGCTAAAATAAAGTGTTACTTTAAGTTTCATGTTTTTTAATGTGCCAATGTATCAAAAATATCCTACAACAATTATGCGTGGCTCAGCTGGTATCAACACTGTGTCTTAAACCTTGGCCAACCATCCGCTTGCTGGAGTTTGAGAGCCAAGAACATTAAGGTCCGACAGTGAATCACTTTAGTATAATTGCCCTGATACACTTTTGACAGTCGAAAGGCAAAGTTTCCTTCCCCAAGCACCCAGATCTCAAGGAAAGTGCATCATAAAAAGGAACCACTTTCAGACCGAGTGTGGGCTAGCAGTCAAAAAATCTAATTCATCCTTGCACCACAGGAGCTTTTCTTTCTGCCGTTTGATACTATATTTGCTTTACTCTATAAATATCAATCCAGATCTGTCTTCCAGTACACCTGACAAGCGTAAAGATTCCCGATCCGAAAAGAAACCCTTTGTAGCATCTACTGGGAATTACATTATAAAAGCATTTGTAATCGTCAGAAAAAATGTATCTTGGTATGGGTTTAGACAAATAATCGAAAGTACAGGATTTCAACATTAAATACCGCTCAGACTTTGGCCTCTTACTTTGTTGAAATGTGCTTTTCGAAGACACCTTATTTTATTTTTACTTTGGAAGGATGACACGACTGAACATGTGGTATGATAAATAAACCCATAAAGCATGGCCTTGGCCACTTTCCTTTTCCTTCTCCTTCAGGTAGGCTGAAAAATCTTGATGTTTTTGACCTGGAGAAACCCAAAAATTTCGGAGGAATTTCTGCGGTGTCCAACTTGTTAGTTCACCACCCCTTCACGTGTCTCTGTTTATGATCAATGGAATCTCGTTGATACTGGATTGTTGTCTACGCCTACATCAGGTTGGCAAACGCTAACCTTAGCTATTGTTTTATGCTCCACCAACCTGTATAGATCATCCTTTTGCACAAAAGCCAGGCAGTTCCTCAGCTTTATGGCTTCGATCTGCTGGGCCTTACCTTCACCTCAGACTGCCTTTGCCTCCCGAAGATGAGAAGTGTCGGTTAAATAAGGGCAGAGCCTTTGAGTTCAGGCCCAAAGAACTCACACCATAGGACATAAATTGCTCTGCTAGTTAGTGCTCTTTAAACATATCTGTGTATCTGACTGAAGACAAGAACAGAGTGAGCGAAATGGTAATGATGGAACTACAATCAGTCACTGAGACAGATAAATATCGCTTGGAGTTTTTTTTTGTTTGGGAAGTTTCACAGAAGTGTTTGCATAAAATACTTCAGCCTGATCTCACGAGGAAACATAAGTATTTTACGTTTAGTCAGTTTAGTGGCTAATTTGTACGAATTCGTACAAGAGTTCAGTCGTATGAAAATGTACGATTTTAAAAAGGAGGCATGGCACCCAACCCCACCCCTAAACCCAACCGTCTTGGGGGATAAACAAATCGTTGTAAATTGTACAAATGAGATTGTACGAATACATACAAAATAGCCACTAAATCAAAAGCAGTGAGATAGTGTTGAATACTTACACTCAAAAACTGACGTTTGCTGCTTGTTCAAAATGAGCTTAATTCTTGTGGATTTACTTAATTGTTAAAACTTAATTGTTTTATGTTCAATCCACTTAAATTTGTAAAAAAATAACAAAGTTAACTTAATAGATTTGTGTTGGGACAACATGAAGCAATTCTGTGGAACCCTTTTTTTCAGTGTATTACAGTCTTACTAATAAAAGATTTGTGTCTATATTTGTGTGTAAATTATATGTTACATTACAGGGTAATGAGGGTAATTTAAAAAAAACAACAACCTGCTAGTCTGATGTTACCTGCTAGTCGTACTGTCATGGACCAGGTTTGATCCTCGTTAAGTTTTTTCCTTTCTGTGCCCCACTCTCAGCTGTTAGTCCTTGTGATCAGCGCTTGCACTGATTGCAAGATACCTGTTCTAGCTTTACTCTTATTGGCATCCTTATATCTCCCTTGCCTTTCATACCCTTTCTTGTCTGTTTATTGTTGTTACGTGTGTCATCTCTTGTCTGCGTTGCTCAGCTTACCTTCTTTGTTCTGCCCAGCCCTGTCTTGTTCCACGTCTGCATGTACCCTATTATTGAAGAATGAACTGTGAGGTTTTGTTTCACCTGTCGCTCTGCCCAGACTGCCAGCACGTTGATGTCGGGTGTTCTCCATGTAGCTGTGGGCTAACCGGATCCTCCAGCCTTCATCTCTGTACAGGCCAAGCTGGTGGCTTTTGTGTTTTTAGAAGATCCTGCTCTGCGTTCTACTTATCAGTTCTGTTTTTGAACAGCAGACTGCTTATTTTTGACTTAAAAAGATACAATAAACTCTGTTAACCCACCTTTTGTCCAGCACTCTGTCCATAACACGTACGCTTTTAATATAAAAGTTTCTACTAAATTACTACTAATAACTTCTGGTTATTACCTGCCTATTATTAAGATATTTGTTTTTTTAGTACTTATAATCTTACATCCATAATCCTACCCAACATCTAAACCCAATTATTGCCTTACTAACTATTAATAAGGTAAGTGGGCTTAACAAACCAGCTGTAGAAAAGACACCCTATCATCTCTTTGACTCTTGCACCAGGTTGCACATTTGCACTATAGACACTTTCTTAATTACTCGTCTCTTGGAAACATTGTCCATTTCACATTGTGCTTCATACAGTTGAGTGGGCTTGACAAACCACCTGTAGAAACACTGTAGAAACACTCTTCTCTCTTATGCACCTGACACTTTATTTAAACTCCGTCTTACAAGGACTCAATAAGGAAAACGATGTTTACTATAAATGTACCACAATCATGTTGCACTGCTTGCTTTAACCTTAAATAACTCTTTTGCACAATATTCACCTTTAATACCTCTTTTGCACAATATTAAATACCTCTTTTGCACAATATTCACCTTTAATACCTCTTGCACAATATCCTGCACAACATTGTTCAGACTCATGTAAAAGTACTTGTAGAGCCTGTCTTATATGTATAGTTAAGTATCTTATAGTATGTTAGTTATGCATAGGTTTTTTAAAATAGCTCTTATGTCCAGTGTTGTGTTTGTATTTATGATTAATTTATGTAGCACCGTTGTCCTACGACATTTCGTTCCTCTGTATGTCCACACATGTAGCGGAATCACAATAAAGCTCAACTTGACTTGACTTGAATAAGCAGCAAACTAGTAGTTTATTGAGCTAAAAGTCTTAGTTAATTATTTACTAAGAACTTTGACTTGAAAGGTTCTTTAGGGAATTAAAATGATTCTTTTATGGCATCTCTGCAAAGTCACCCATTTGCCATCTTTATTTTTAAGATCCTGCCATTTTATTTGTTGGTTTTAAACAGTTTTAGCAAATTATTATCACTATAATGGTGCAGGGCTTTAATTGAACAATTCTGCAAACATCCCTTTCAAGCTGAAATACCTGCATGAACATAATTTCTTCCTACCACTATTTGGCCCCAGAAACAACAAAATAAAATGTACCATAATTCAATTGAAATGTTTTAGATCATGGTCCGAAAAATGCATTTGCACTGATAAAAGATTAAACCTGAGAATGTTTCATGTTGTTCTTTTGAAACTCAAGAGCACATCGCAGCTGTTTTAAATCGTCTTTAAAGTGCATGCAATGTGTTCCAGTGTCCTTTGAGAGACAATGAAACGGAATGGAGATCATCATAGACTGGCCCGCATGATTACGGATAAGACATCACACAATGGGTTTTCCTTTAAATGTTTTCTCTCAGGAGTTATATCTAAGTGAAATATGTTTTTGCTGTTTTCCATGTAATTCTGCATTCAATATTAGGTTAACATAACAACGATGTAGCCAAAAATGGAAATGTTTTCAAAATGATTCAGAAATTGCATGTACATTTTATAAGTCTAAGAAAAAAAGGTGTAAACTCTTGTAAAGTATAAAACGTCAGTATTGTTTGATAAAATGTACATTTTGTATTTCTTATCCTATGGCAAAACAAGCTTCTTTGATAATGGCATAATTGGATGTCTTTTCATCTAGAAACAAAAAAAGGTGTGTGGGAGCAGTTTTAATATACAGGGATTAATATGTTTCTGGCTTGTTATATGACTGGGAACAATTTAAAGGTGCAGTATGTAAGTTTGACACCCAGTGGTTGAACTAGGTATTGCATCCCTGGATCAAAACAAATGCAAGCACAGGTTGCCAGATTGAGGACCAAAAGGAGCGAGTCTGACGATCGAGCCTAAAGGCTGATTTAAATCTTGTTCTATATAAACGCAACGGCACGCGATAGAAGGAATATTTTCCATATTAAAAGTTTTTGTTCTAACCAGCTCCTCGAATTGAAATATTAGAAATGGCTTCTGTTTCTTGCAGCTGAACAACAGAAAACTGACAATGCTCACCTAAGGTGCACTTCATGTGCTTTATTCAGTGTTAAATGCTAACAATGTGAGCTTGAATGCCATTTTACATGACATTTATTGCCATACTACTGAAAGCAGCAGCAGACAGTTTACCTCAGTAAAAAAAAAGTTTGAAATTGAACTTCAGAACTGTGACAAACCAACACATATCAGTGATTCAGCATGGACATTTAATAATGTTAAATATGTATTAATTACATTATAAACCTTACCATTTGGTGAGTGCATATTCTGTGCTTCTAAATGGCTGTATTTAATTTTCTGTCATGTTTCGTCAGTTGCAAACAGCCAAATTGCTTATCACTGCAAATCTTGCGTGTTGTTAGGACACGGGGTTACAATGTAACCTGCTCACCTAATGCTTACATTCGTAATATTTATATTATTTGCTAATTAAAAACCTCATGTGGAACTCTGAATCTGCGTCTCATTTCTGAGTCTGCTACTGTCCAGCGGAGGTCGCATTTCTGTCACGGATGCATGCTTTGAGAGCTTTTCTGAATGAATAAATGAAATATGCAGTTTTTTATAATTGATAGTTGAAATATAACTGGCTAAAGTAGCAGTGGGCTGGTTAAAAAAACAAAAACAAAGACAACCTTTCCGGCACGTAACAGACATTTTCAAAGCAGAATAACTGACTTCAGCATTGTTTTTCATATAAACAAGAATGTTCACTTGGCATGTTTCTTAAATATCTCCAAACATATTGCGGTATTTTTATACATTAAAAGAGTCAAAAACGTACATACAGCACCTTTAACCCTAACTGATGCATTTAACGAATTTCAGGAGTCAACTAGTGGTCATTTATTTTTGTCAATTATGCTGCTTCACTGCAATTCACACGTCCTCTCTTGAAATCTCACAAAATATAAAGTGTCTAATATATGCACATTTCAAAATCTGAACAGAACTAATAGGCATAGGCACTTTTTTGCCTCCTTTTTCATGAGTAATTCAGACCAATTTCATTTACTATATACCTTTTTTCCCTACTAGTATATAGTAGTGAAGAATGGGCTTTGGGATGCAGCCCACCTGCTTGGACAAGTCTGCTCAGTATTACATGTTTCCAGTGCTATTCTTGCTTGGTCATATGAGTCATAATATGGGCAGCACATGTTGGCAGATGTGATGTTCTGGGCACGTTGTTTCCAGCATGATCAATCCTCATCTTGAAGCAGTGGGAAGGGTTTCAAAGAAAATACTTCCCATAACATTCTTGAGATCCACATTCACTCGCATGGCAAAGCAAGATTTTATTTGAATGTCCTCAGTACATGTTGGATGAAAAGCTAGACAAATTGAAGCAAAAGCATCATTTGTGTTTTGGTTTGTACTTATCGGACTGATTTACTGATCGCAGTATCCACTGATCTGCTCAGCTTTAATCCACTGCATGAATAAATACATGATGATTTTATTCGTTCGTTTTTGATAGTGCACAGACATATGACCATTTTTTAACTGATCTGTCTCAGGAAAACATTTATATAGTTAGCACAATTACAATTCTACCACTGCACAAGGCACAGTTGTGAGTTTTGTTAACGGGTCAGGTTTTTAATTAAATGGTTGAGGAAAAACGCTTAATTGACACACGCATAAGATAAGAACAGTAACTCATTTTGTTCCTGAATGAATTAGGCTACATCTACCAGGGGTGTCTATTTTATATAACTAATCTGCCACTATAATATCATGCATATTAGGCCTGCATCAATTCAGAATTTAGTTCATGCACAATTGTTGTCCCAACTTCAAAAAGGGCAATCGGGGCCAAAAATCTTAAATCACTGGCATAATTCACGGGTTTAACAATATAAAGGTGGCAGTTTTGAGTTAGTTTCTTTATTATGTATAGACGCACAGTTTGATCATGTTTTTATGGAAAGCTATATATACATACCACTATACAATGCAAAATCCTATAAGAATAAATCATAACGTCTGATGTTTGTTTTGTTTGCTGATTGGTTGACACGATTACAGTGTTTTGTAAAAAAAAACTTCTGACCCAAACTGCCTTCCATAGGCAACTGCATTTTACACCGTACACCGATTAGATGCATCCATGATGCACTAGAGAGTAGTGAAATGCTGAGACGCTTTTTAGAGCAGTGGTTCTCAACTGGTTTGGCCACATTATTCATTCATTCATTTTCCTTTGGCTTAGTCCCTTATTTTTCAGGGGTCGCCACAGCGGAATGAACAGCCAACTGTTCCAGCATACGTTTTGCGCAGCGAATGCCCTTCCAGCCGCAATCCAGTACTGGCAAACACCCATACACTTTCGCATTCACACACACACTAATACACTACAGTCAATTTAGTTTCTCCAATTCACCTATAGCACATGTCTTTGTACTGTGGGGGAAACTGGAGCAACTGTAAGAAACCTGCGCGAACACAGGGAGAACATGCAAACTCCATACAGAAATGCCAACTGGCCCAGCCGGGGCTAGAACCAGTGACTTTCTTACTGTGAGGTGACAGTGCTAACCAGTGAGCCACCGTGCCACCTGGCTACATTATTCCATGATCATTAGGCCATGACCTATTTATTATATTAACACTTATTTATAATTGCCGCTGCATTCTAATTAGCATACATGTCAATTGAAATCACTTTAATACTTAAGCATTAAATTATTTCTTTTCCTTTTTATTCATATTGAAGTGACCGAGCGTGCATGTCTGAGCGTGAATATGCAAGTCTGAAGCCAGACACTATTGGGATATTGGTCGCACCAGCATCGCTTGTGTGCTGCCTCCATGCTCCTAGTGAAACCACTCATGTTTTGCCACTTTCCGCAACTCTCCCACTGAAAAAGATCCAGACACTCGCAAATACCTTGTCCCGTCAATAGCCTTTAGGACAATATTTTTCTCATGCACATAATTTGCATCTGACCGACGAGTCAACAGCTTTCACAAACATCTTTCAAAATCAAATTTGTGCTTCACTCCACGACCCACTCTTCACCAACCAGTACAAAAACACTGTTTTACGTTGTGTCAGAATACTTGTATGGATGGAGAGCCCATTGAAATGAGCATACCATTTTCCAACATATCTCAATTAATGTAGTGTCTTAGTATTTTGATTGAATTAGTTGAATAAATGATTCAACGACTCACTCATAAAGACTTATGAAGTCACTTGTCACCACCTACTGGAGTAATGATATAACACGCAGAAAGAACCAATGCACACAAATATTGATATAACAGTCGTGTAATGTGCAAACACAGAAAAATCAAAACAAAAAAATCAAAAAATTATGTTTAACGCTGTTTCTGATTTATGGGGAAAAAAACTAATTGTGGGTGAGTTTTTACAATTATAAGCTGCTTGTTAAGTGGATTTTGCATAATTTGTCCCCATTCAAATTTAAGATGTTTTTAAAATTGTTTATATATATATATATATATATATATATATATAGTTTATTTAATTATTAAAGGAATACTCAAAATCACCCACAAATTTAAATTCTGTCACACTTGTTCCAAACCTTTTTGAGTTTCTCTCTTCTGTTGGACACAATTAATGATGGTAGCTGATACCTATTGACATACATAGTGTTATAATTACCTGCGATCAAGCGGCTGCAGATCTCTGGTAAACACGCAGATCGCAACGGACTACAAATCCGCCATTACATGGACTACAAGTTCCAGTCATGCACCGCTCACACACACCTGTTCCGAGTACCGGTGATTATACACACAGACACAGCTGAAGCTCATTACTCATTAATTACAAGGACTATAAATACAGCGCACACACACACACACATCAGTGCTGAGTCTTGTAAACAGTTTGTGAACATTACGATGCATTTTCCTTGCCGTGTTTTTGACCCTTGCCTTGTTTGTTTGTTTATATTGTCTGCTGCCTGCCTGTACTGACCTATTGCCTGTATATTTGACTACGACTCTGGATTTGCCTGCATACATCTGTTTGCTCCTGATTGTGACCGTTGCTAGCCTGACCATTCTCTTGAATAAACCCTGCATTTGGATCTTCAACTCTGTTGTCAGCATCCACTACACATTACACATAGTAATTTATTTCCTACTATGCAAGTCGATGGTTCCCAGCAACCGGCATTGTGAAAAATATCTGCTTTTGTGTTCATCAGAAGAAAGAAACTCATAAAGGTTTAAAACCACATCGGGGAGAGTAAATAATTACAGAACTTGCATTTTTTGGTAAACAATCCCTTTAATTATACATTTATCTAATAATTCATTTAAAATAGCAAATATCACTCACATTGCTTGCCAAAATGAACAAAAAGACACGTCATAGTGATTGCTAAAGAAACAGAGAAAAAGAGATTTCATCTACATCCCCAGCATTACTAAGCACTTCAGCACTGGATTCCCACACTTCAGCATTAGATGATGGCCATGTTCCTTTTGGGAGGGGATTAACGTTTCTGCAAATGCTGCAGACCCCCAGCGGGTGACTAACCCGATGGCAGACAATGTATGAGCTGTGGAAGGATTACAGGTGTCTGCATCCCACCCCGTTTATACCACCCTGCCTTTCAGACACAAGTGTGCAGAACTGTCCAGTCACTGGAGATGGATTGTGGCCCAGACATAAGAGAGCTGTAGGATCAGGTCAAAATCCTGGTGCCAGACTGGATCGCTTTTTCTGATGCCTTAAAAGGCCACTTTGGTTTCATTTCAGAGCCGATTTGATTGGACTTTCAGACGGCATGTCTCTCGTTTACACTTCACGCTGTTGCTATTATTGGATTCTTGGTTTGAAATGAGAGGAGGATGCATGGGCTTTTATTTCCATTATATATTTGAATGATACTATTGTAACGCAGTAAGAAAGTCGATCAGCACAAGGTATACACATAAACCAGATTTCTTGGTAAATGTAAAAGGATAAATGTATGAAAACCGAGCTATGAAATTCCTAAGTATATTGCATTTTTTTTTCATTGTAGTGGTTTATTTGCTCTGATGTATTGCGATGATGAAAAGATCTCATATGGAGATGACGAGAAAGAGAAAACCAAACAAATTAATGCCTGCTTATAATATAAATGATTCTGTCTTTCATCAGTAACACATGTACGAAGAGTGTGTGTCAAGGACTACCATATGAACGAAAGCGACTTCAGAAAGCACATCGCAGATTCATTAAAGAGCCCAGACAGCTGAAGTGTCACTTCACAATTTGTTCAAGTTCTTCAGTGAAACATATTAGACGGATGAGACAAGCTTTTACGAGAACAAAAGAAGCGTTTAGTGGCGAAGACAGAAAGCAATCAGAATATGATTGCTGAATATCCTCACGAAAAGTCAGAAAGGATGTTACCGTTTTGACAATAATGACAAATAATGGCAGACAAGTGTAAGATTTAACAGTTCACCCCCAAAACATGACACTTTTCCACCCCAGTTTCTTAGTTACCGTTTCTGTTATGTTCCAAAATAATGATGTTCCAAAAAAAAAAGTAAATGTAAAATGTTCTCCCTGTGTTGGTGGTGGTGCTCCGGTTTCCCCCACAGTCCAAAGACATGCGCTATAGGTGAATTGGGTAGGCTAAATTGTCCATAGTGTATGAGTGTGTATGGATGTTTCCCAGTGATGGGTTGCAGCTGGAAGGGCATCCGCTGCATAAAACATATGCTGGATAAGTTGGCGGTTCATTCCGCTGTGGCGACCCCAGATTAATAAAGGGACTAAGCCGAAAATAAAATAAATGAATAAATGAAAAATATTAAAATACTTAACAACAATAACAATCATGTAAAAAGGGTGCATATACCTAATTATATATGTTTGGAAACATGGTAAAACAAGCAGGTAAGGATGAACGCATCTAAACTGTGTTAAGTACACACACAGACATACATTTTATGTTTTCATGAGGATTCCCAAAGACATAATGATTTATATACTGTGCAAACTGTAAATTTGATCCCCCTCCCCATAAACCCAACCCTCACAGGAAACTTTCTGCACTTTTCCATTTTCAAAACACTTCATTTTCTTTTGATTTATAAGTCGTTTTCCTCATGGGGACCAAAAAAATCTCCCCACATGGTCAAAATTGACTGGTATTTGCTATACTTGTGGGGACATTTGGTACATGCACACACACACACACACACACACACACACACACACACACACACACAC
>CAIGQV010001633.1:16312730-16351876 GCA_903798115.1 Danio jaintianensis | reverse complement strand
TATATATATATATATATATATATATAATAAAAGAATCGAACCAGTAGCACGAACATCCTGCAATTCATTTTTGGTAAAATATAAATTTCTGTGTCAACACCACACAAACTTATTTATTATTTTGATTGTCATTTGTCAGTGTGTTTGCTGATTATGCTTGTGTCTGGTTTAGTAACTCATGTTACTAGTAACTCTTGTATTTAATGCCCTGTGTTTCTGTTAAAGTTAATCAGTTCTTGTCTTTGCTATGGTTTGCTGCTTCTTTTTGTGTTTGTCTCTTCCTTCCAACAGCCGTGACAATCAGGATTAGAATTAGTCATTTGACATCGGGAGTAATGATTGCTGAAAAATCAGCTTTCGCCATCATATGAATAAAATATATTAGTATACAATAATTTTAAATTGTATTATTTAACAGTATTTATGTTTTAGGCTATCTGATCAAATATACTGACCCATGCTTTTGGAACAGCAGTATGCATTTTCCTTGACAATATCTTTTTAATAATTATGTGTGTGGCACTGGCTCATATTTGATTGATAGCTGCTCCAGCCAACCAAAGACTCCTCCCTCGCCACCGGTTAACAGGTCACAGTTTTCAATGTATCTAGTTCGAAGAATCCCCAGGAACTGATGTTTATGGCCCCCTGTCGGACTGTGAGAAAATGGAAGTGCTTTATGAGTAACATCAGCTGCTGGGAACGTAAAATACAGAACACACTAGCTCAAACTCATTTTATAAAGTCTCGATGAACACAAAATATTAAAACTAAAACATGAAATAAGTTGCTTTTAAATATAATGATAATCTGATGGACTCTTTGCCAACATTACAAATGCAGGCAGATTTAAGTACAACCAAAAGAAAAAGCTCTTTTTAAAAATTCTTTCCTTTACTAATTCATCTTGTTAACAATAAACAGACAGGAAATGACTCCCAATTACCTAAATTGAAAAGGCAACACCTAATCCTCATTTAAACTCACAGGCTCTGACAGAAAGGAGGAAAGCTGTGCTGTGGGCAAACTGTTGTTTTTCAGTGGAAACTTTTGATAAAACGTTTATCCTTAAACTAGGAAAAACTTTTAGCATGATTTCATGTCATGCAAGATTGGTTTATATGAGGCCAGATCTGGTGTAAACAATACATATTTTCTTTTATATTGGTAGCTCAGCCAAAACTCATAAGAAAAATCTCCTGCTCTTTATTAGACTACAGCACGCACTCTCAACTTTGTCCTGACAACAGACAAGCGATCCAAAAACTGGTCGAGGAGCACACAAGCTAAAACAATGGAGGAAATCTAGATGGTTTAGAGATCATCAAGATATACAGTTGAAGTCAAAATTATTAGCCCTCCTGTTAATTTTTATTCTTTTTCAAATATTTCCCAAATGATGTTTAACAGAGCAAGGAATTTTTCACAGTATTTCCTTGTATGTTTTATTTCGGCTATAGAATAAAAGCAGTTTTTAATTTTTTAAATACAATTTTAAGGTCAATATTATTAACCCTTTTAAGAAATATTTTGTTTGATTTTCTACAGATCAAACCCTAATTATACAATGATTTGGCAAAGTACCCTAACTTGCCTAATTAACCTACTTAAGCCTTTAAATGTCACTTTAAACTGAATACCAGTATCTTGAAAAATATCTAGTAAAATATTCTGTACTGTCATCATGGCAAAGATAAAAGTAATCAGTTATTAGAAAGTAGTTATTAAACTATTATGTGTTTTTTTTACTATTTTGTTTTTGTTGTCATAAACTATTATGAAAAAAATCTTCTTTCCGTTAAACAGGAATTGGGGAAAAAAAAACACAGGGTGGCTAATAAATCGGGAGGGCTAATAATTCTGATTTCAACTTTATGTTGATGGTTAAAAAGAAAGCTTGCTAAAAAGCAGACTTCATCCTATTCTTAAGGATTTATCCCTATATGCTCTAATCCCTTGGAATCATGAGCACCTTCAGAGTAAGAGCTTTGAATGGATGAAGGGTGCCAAGGATAATCAAAAAACACTGAATACACTTCAGCATCATCTTGCATCATCTGCATCACAAATTAAATCATAATGTGATTTTTGTACAAAGAGACATAAAAAGGAATTGGCACTTTGAATTTTTTTTTTATTTTTTACCAGAAATAATAAAACCATCTGAGAAACATTCATCAGCACTTCACTTAAATTGTGTCTTTGGACTAACACAGATTGGCCCCCATTTTCCACAAAACTCTTGGCGAAATTGGAGATGAAATCATAATATGTACCAGACCCAAGACTGCAGGCTTAACTATTTTATATTTTGATGAATTGATGATGAATTTGTAAAATCTCATTCATATGTCCCACTGATGGTTAGGTCCAGGGACAGTATTTGGGTTGAACCTTTCTTTCTTTCTTTCTTCTTTTTTTTTTTTTTTTTTTTACTAATCAAACTGTATGAATTCATCACCAAATCATAAAATACTGTTGTTACAATTTCACACAAAAACAGGATGTTTATTTGTATGACAAGCTAGTGGTTCTTTTATAAATATTTGTAAAACAATTAAATGTTAAGAAATGGTTGCCAAGAGGTGAAAAAAACAAACAAATAGTTCTTAGTTTTACAAGTCATTTTATATCATTTTGCTTCATTAAAATCTTCACCCAAAAATGAACAGAATTTTGTACATATTGCCAAGTGTGAATAATAACTAGGCACAGTGATTTATATCATATTTATAGGATCTTAATAACTGTCAAAACGTTTAAACTGTAGCTGGCAGGAGAGAGTTATGAATTAATGAACCCTCAACATTTCCATCACCGGTTGACTAAAAGTAAAATAAAGGCCACTTATGGGACTTAATTATCTGGGGCTTTAAGAATATGCCCTTTTTGTCAATGAAGGTTTACAATTGGTAGGTTTGGTTTGATTGAAATGACCTCTGGTCAGATTGCTCTCTAATAACACCAGAGCCACAGACAAATTAACAGGTATTGCTTGATCTCAGTGCTGCATTTGACACTGTTGATCACAGCATGCTTTTTGATATGCTTGAAAACTACAGTATGCTGTATCATTCATTAACAAAAGGTTGTAAATATTATAACATAGTATAAAACATTTTACTATAGTATGGTAGAAAAACCCTATTGGCTATAAACGATTAGTATTTTTTCATGTGGGGAATAGCTCTCTTCTTTAGTTTATGTTAGCGTGACTTCCCAGTAGTAAGCATAAGTGGGCTAATAGCTCACTGGTAAGTCTAAAGTTACTTTATTTGCTAAATGATTTGACAGGGTTTATAATGTCAGTCTTGTAACGTTTTGATTATGCTGTTTAATGTGTTGCTCTGGCTGTTGTCCATGTGTTCTGAGCATGAAACCATCATCAGGTGCCACCCAGTAACAGAAGGTCCAATATGACTGGGTAATAGTAACATCAGTGCTTATATTATAAAAAGTGTGTTATAGTATATTATATTATAAAGCAACTTTAGCCACATTTTAAATAAAGAGGTTATTTATTGCATTCATGCAGATGCAAGGTGCATTTGTGGAGGGGAGTAAATTATACCAAGTCAAATAAAATGCCACAATATCCATCTAACATACAGTTTAGTGCAAATATTGAGCATAACATATGAGAATTTTTTTACGAGTCAAGTAAGCAGTTACTTTTTCAAGTGAGTTGAACCCAGGGAAGCGTCCTACATTTGAACTTGTTTTTCCTTTTATCGGTTTTAATGATGGTCACCAATTAATGGACTGCAGTATAGATCCAGACTCTGGATTACTTACATCTGAGCCTTTATTATTTAATTAATCAATTAAATATACATTAACACAGCCTATTCATAAACAAATGTGACATTGAGGCTGCACCTAAAGCAACAAAATACACATTTTTATTAATTTGGGGAAAAATAGTTTATTCTGGAAATCACAGAAATAACAGAATTAACTCAGTTTCTGGGAATTGCACCTTCAATCAACAGTGTCACATGAGCCTATTTACTATAGAACTATCAAGAAACATTTATTATTATTATTATTATTATTATTATTATTATTTATGTTTATGTATGCATGTGTGTTAATATATTTAGTTTACACTCTCTAAAAATAAAGGTTCCAAACGGAAGTTTCCACAGCAATGACACTGAAGAAACACTTTTGGTTTGCCAAAAAAACTTTCAGTGAAAAGTTCTTTCTTAAAATAAATCTTTTATTTCAATACACTCAGGGCCATTTGACAATGCTGTGGATTAAAAGGTCATAATAAATCAGACTTTCAATTTGCTTCAAGAGCTGAGTGTAACAACAGGAGCAACAGGTATTAATTTTGTTTAGCCTATTTTATATGTTTCCTGAACTCTAAAAGTGAAAGAAGCCATTCACTTGAATCGCGAAGGATAGTTTTAGCTAAAAATCGTACAAAAAATACTAACGTACATAGGCTACATCTTGGAGGGCCTCGTGGTTGAGTAAAATAACAGCAAATTTACTTGTTTCCCTTATCATAACAAATAGCCTAGCCTAATTTGTTTGCCAAAGGCTACCCTTAATATTTAAACGTACATACCATAGGCCTAGATGTCGATGGATGGATGGACTGTTGTCCTTCTCGTCAAAGGTGAATCTCCAAATAAACATTCCGCCGTAATTCCATCACAGGCTTTTTGTCTCTCAGTGAGTGTTTCCAGGGGAGGGACCAGCTCAACCTTCAGCACGCTGAAGCGGCTCTAGATGGACTTGGATGCAAACTTCGTGAGGTAGAAGCTCTACTCCATGACTTGGATGCTTTCCGGAGTTTAAAAGTGGATTTATGTGGGACTTGCTTCAGAATTACGACAGAGAACCGCAAAATAAACCAGGCCTCTGTCGGCTCCATTATAAGCGCAGTTCAGTGGAATTAGGGGATTTATCCTTGGGATTTACAATTTAAAGTCTTTTTTTGTTTGTTTCTTTTCCTTTCTCCTATGCCCAGTATTGCTCAGATTACGCACAGGGACACTGATGTAAACTGTCATGACATTTGAACAGAAGTCAAAGCAGGTCAAGAAGCGCTTAATTGTCCCATAATAATCACAGACAGTGAGTAGACTGGTGTCTGCCATCAGCCCGAGGACTAGCACACATTTCAGACAATTTATTTCAGAGCCTCGCGCACGGATCAATATGTGAGGCTCGCCATACATTAGGTAGGTTGTACGACTTCATTATATATAACAGCCTACATTAAAACACAGTTATGAGACCGCCACCAAATACATTGATTATTGTTATCACTTTTAGCACTTTAAAAGAGTGAATTTCATTAGTCATTGACGATCCAGTTTTATTATAATCGGTCATAGATAATATTTTTCGTGTCGAAATGTTTATTATGATAGTGACTGTTTTTAACGTGTTTTTTTCATTGTTGCCATATTTATCCTTTTTTTTTTTTTTCAAAAGTCATTTTATTTAGCCACCATTACCACCATTTCTGATACAATATTTTATGATTCCGCTTTAAAATGTTCTATAAGTTAACTGTAGTAATACATTATGAATCATTAAATAAGAATATAGATTGAAAGATACGTGTGATTTCCTGAGTATTGGAAATATATACGTATTTGTATTAATTTCTTCATATCATTATTAATATTATTAGCCTACTATTATTAAAAACAATTTAATATATAAATAATCCAAATATAATATATAATCGTAATATCATTGTTGTTTTTCAGATTTTAAAACATAAAATAATGGTCATAATATTTAAACAATTTATTTTAAGTTGGCAAATTTTAATAATAGTAATAATAATAAATATTAATAAATATTATTATTATTATTATTATGTAGATGAAAAATAATGCTCATAATATTAAAATAATAATTTTGTGATACCTAATTTAATACAGGCTTTGTTGTTTATTTATTTATTTATTTGTTACTGGTCCAATTGTTTTTTTACTGGTCCAATAATCGTTGTCACAATGCATATGTTTTTAACTGTGCTATTTCAAAGACCCCTAACTTGAGATTGAGGGATATCCAAGTGCAGCCAGTTACTAATTCAGATCTCATGGCTTTTAAACATCTCTTGTTGTGTGTCTGGTCCAGTGTTAGGTCATCTGGCCCCAGCATTCTGCAGTAAAACCAGTAAGTGTTTTTGAGAGGATCAGCCCAGAGGGAGATGATGGTGATGTGGAGATAAAGACATGTGCCGTTTGACAGTTGCCATTAAACTCACTCAACAGCACCATTTATATTTCGATAAAGCTTCTGTTGACTCACGAGTGCTGACGTACATTCTCTTGGATGAATGGAGAGTGTGATGTTGAGGGCAAATACTGGGTCATTGTGAAGTGTGCTGAAAACATCAGATTTACACTACTGAAAGTCATAAGTTTGGAATCAGTAAAAAATGTTTGAAAAAAAAAAAAGTTTTTAAAAGAAGTCTGTTCTGCTCACCAAGGCTGCATTTATTTGCTCAACAATACAGTAAAAATGTAAAAATATTATTACAATTTGAGATAAATAGTTAAGTTCAAAATGTAATTTATTCCTGAGATTTTCAGTATCATTACTTCAGACTTCAGTATCATATGAGCTTATTGTATTATGTGACTGTGGACCACAAAACTAGTCATAAGTGTACATTTTTTGAGAAATATATATATACATAAATTTACTATTGATTCTATTTAGCCAATTTACAACTATTTGAAAATCTTGAATATGAGGGTTAAAAAATACTGCGGAAATTGCTATTAAAGTTGTCTAAATTAAGCTCTTAGCAATGCATATTACTAAACAAAATCTTTTAAAAATATGTATCTTTTTACAGGAAATGCACTAAATATTAATTGAAGATCTTTACTTATTGTACTAATGATCTTTTACATAAAAGAAAATGTTAAAATTTTGACTCATATAATGTATTTTGTAAACTATTGCCCAAAATTTACCCATGCAACATAAGATTGGTTTTGTGGTTCAGGGTCACATATGATAATCTGCAACTCAATAAATATTTCTTCTAGAAGAATAATACTTCTTCTTCTTCTTCTTATTCTTCTTCTTATTCTTCTTCTCCTTATTATTTGTATGAGTGTTGAGAACTGTTGGTCTGCTTCATGGAACCTGTGATACGGGACCATTTAAAAATACAAGCATGTATTTATTTGTATTAATCATTTATACAATAAATTGTTCAAGAAAGTATGTTTATAATATAAAGTATTTTCATCAAAGTATCCTAGAGAGTGAAATGCCACACCAAACCATGAAACAGAATTTGTTCAACATTTATAAGAATCATTATTAATGACTGAGTACCAATAAGAATTTATCATAATAGAAGAGCCAATCAGCATATTAGAATGATTTCTGAAGGATCATGTGACACTGAAGACTTGAGTAACGATCAAGTTTAATCACAAGAATACAAAGGATCACTCTACTTTCATTTGACAAATTCCCTAGAGTTAAACAGTTGAGTTTTACTGATTTTGAATTCATTTAGCTGATCTCCTGATCTGGCTGGAGCACTTTTAGCATAGCTTAGCATAAATCATTGAATCATATTAGACCATTAGCATCTAGTTCACAAGTTTCAAAAAGACTTTTGATACTTTTCCTAATTAAAGCTTGACTCTTCTGTATTTACATTGTTTACTAAGACTTGCTATTTTCTTGGCTAATATGGCTAGGAACTATATTCTCATTCTGGTGTAATGGTCAAGGAACTTTGCTGCTGTACCATAGCTGCAGCAGGTGCAATGATATTATGCAGCTCTTCAGAATAGTCCTCAGATGGGTAACTAAGCGCTGTGTAATGTCATTGCGCCTGCTGCAGCCATGGAAAATATGAAAATCCTCAAAACATTTTTGAGTGAGATGCTAATGGTCTAATCCGATTCAATGATTTATGCTAAGCTAAGCTAAAAGTGCTCCTGCCAGTCCCGGAGATTGGATGACTGTATTCACAAATGGTCAAGCTCAACTGTTAAACGAGATTTGATAAGGAAACTGTTCTTTTAAATTGTAAAATATTTCCATTTTTAGCTGTATCTTTGGTCAAATAAATACAGCATTGGGGAGCACAATAGGCTGCTTTTAAAGAGTGCATTAAAAAGTCTTAAAAAAGGGAATAAAAAAAATTGTGGTTGCATAAGTTTGGCTACTTTGTTTAGGCCTATTTTATGTGCCAAATACACACTTCACGCAACTGCTTTAGACACAGACACTAATTGTCTGTCAGTGCATCTCCTTTTCTCTTTCTCTGGTTTTATTGCAAGCAGTTTTGGGATGGATGTTGTCAAGCGTTTAACTCAGTTCTTTGGGGGGTTTCTGGAGCGGAGGATTTCCAGGGGCTCTGAGTCTTGCTTCCAGACAGACAAACGCTCTGCTTTTGCTCTGCTTTATTACTGACTCTGTTTATGGCCTGTTTACTGCTCTGACCTTTTTCATGGTTCTGCATGAACTTGCTGCATAATACAACCGCTCCGAGACATGCTCTGTAGAAATAAACCGGGCTGTTGGCCTTCGTCATACTAGATGAGCAAAGGCAGAATAAAGAAACAAAGAAAACAGTTGTGGATATGCTGAAAAAACTCAAGAGCTGAGACTAGTGGTGGTCCGTAAGTGAGTCCAGGTGGTCTGAGAGATAAATATAATAATGTAATATATAAAAAATGTATAGTATTAGATATTATTGTGAGAACAGAAAAAAGGTGCGGTAAAATAAAATACATGATTTAGAACCAATAAATATTATTAACTGATTACTGATTACTCGCTGTTTACTGTATTTCATAGCATACCTGTAAAAAAAGAAAATCAAGAGATCTCTTGAAAAGTCTCAGTTTCTCTGGATTTATTCAACGCTCATGGCAATTCATAACATTTTGATTTAATAGCTAATTCATATTAATTTTTACAATCTCATTTATGCATTTTAGTATGATTTGCTCATGCCCCAATGATGGTGGGCTTAGGAGCGGGGTTTGGTGCCACACCTCCTTTTAAAAATCAAACATTTTCATACAACTGAACTTGTATGAATTCTTACGAATTAGCCACTAAACTGACAAAATGTAAAATAGTTACCTTTCCTCATGTGATCAGGCTGGATTTATTAGGTATGGATTTGAGTAAAATGTTAATAATTGTTTTATTATATAGGTCTGATAACATTTCTTCCAAATTTAGAATAAATTAATTGTCATTTAAAGCATTTATTTATTTTAGAAAACGACAATTGGTCAGAATATTGTTTTTAAAAATGAATATAAAAATGGCTGAAAAAAATGTCACCTTTATTATTTTAAGGAAAATGCTGACATTTGATATTTGAAAGAAGCTTCATCAGTAGTTTGCAAAACACAATAACTATAAATCTTAAAGTAAATCCAGATGAATGAATGAGAATTGCTGAGTAATTGATGTATACTTCATTATACTAAATTAACCAATTATTTATGTACAGAATCTGCATTAAATTTTGGGTCCAACTTCTTGATGTGCAAGTATCTTTTAGTTAAAATCATTGCAGATTTAAAACAACCATGAAAAAAATTTGCCACCATTAAAACAGTAGCATTTACTAGTGTGACACTAAGCTGTATATTCTTTAGTTAATTGCTGCACTTTTCAACTGATGTATCGAAAGAACTTAAACAACAGACAATTTAATCTCCTCAGTATTCAATGAGACAGAGTTTTTGGTTTGTTGTTTATCTGAATGAGCACAACAGAAGAGCTGGACTGTATATCTGAGAGAGCAAAGACAGTTTCCTCCAAACACACAGAGCTGAGAAAGATTTAAGAATAAATCAGTCAAATGATTCGGGATGTCCCTCATGCAGGCTTATTTGAGAAATGAGAACATCATTTGATAACGATATGCTTGGATTAGAGTCAATTGCAGATAAACATTATTGGTTGGGAAAAGAAAATCTTTACACATAGATTTTTTCTTTTTGGTTGAAGATGGATAAACATTGAAACAAAATACAGATTTTTTTTTTTTCATTTTCATTTGCACCTGAACTTGTTTTTTTTCTTTCCTCTTGTCAAAACGTGAACTGGAACATCATCATTTATTTGGTGGAGAAATCCCCTTTCTGGTTCCAGGGCGATGGCATATCTGTGCGTCAGACTTGACATATCTCTCCTAATTAATATTGCTGACGAGTGCTGCGGACAGCAGGCAACGGGAGGTTTTGGCTCTGCCTGATAAATACAGAGAAGACATCGAAGACATTGGAGTATTATTCATTTTCTAAGATAAATAAACTTTGGTTCGAAAAGATGTCTGCTAAATTTTGGTGGAGAGTGAGAGAGAGAGAGGGGGTTGTAGGAAGATTGCTTTTTATTCCTTCTAGACTAGAGATCAACATTTAATGCTTGTGCTAAATAAATATTATTTCTGTTTTCCCCCCTTTATTTAAACCACATCTGTGTCTGTGGTTTGTTCATTTTATGCTGCTGCATCAATGTGACCAAAACACCTCGCTTTTGAACCTAAGAGATGGAGATATTTTAGGTCATCTATTAGCATTTTTATATATTAGTATAATGCTAATAATGTTATTTATATATACAATTGGCTATTTTTTCATTTGTTGTGATTAAAAATCTAGGTTATTTAACCAAATATTAATTTCTTAATTACTGTGGAGTTGTGTTGTCTAAAAAAATAATGTAAACATGTCTGAAAACATGACCAATTGTCATTTTATGCTCTAACTAGATATTTAAATTATGAAGAAGTGTCATAAGTAGCACAACGAAGTGAATATACCATTCACTTCGTTCTGCTACTTATGACACTTCTTCATAATTTACTGATAGACATAATAAATTGTAAATGCAGAGAAAGTGGGAATTTCAAAGTGAATGTATTTGCATAAATTGTCTTTTCACGCCCTAAAAATTCCAAACAAACTCACGTTTGGGGAAAATCATGTTTGTCTTGCATGTTAGTGCACAAATTATGACTTATAGACTGAGCAGCTATTCATACTTAAGGAGTGTTGAATTGCTACAATGAAATATAGATATCTGTCGAGTTTTTGTTGGCATTTAAAAGCACTTTATGGTATGCTAAGAATTAACAAATAACATGATAGCAGATCCAGAGGACCTGTGGCCAAATATGGTCCTGCTTTCCTGAAATGTCCAGGCATGATGTCTCTCTTGCGTAAATCCAGAACGCTCATCCGTTTCTGCTGGAATGTGATTAAGAATCACTCTATAAACATGTCATAGTGGGAGGCGTAAATATGATCACTTTCACTGTTAGAAAGAGATTTTTTTTTGTTTTCTGACAGATGTTCCATACATTTGTAAGTGCATTGAATGAAGGTTATTGCGGCATTTGATTTACAGTGCCCTCAGTTTCATCTGAAGCATCTGCACTCTTCAACTCCTGTCAGTCTTCACAGGGGAAATCACAGTTTAAAAAAATGAAACATTTTGTTTGCTTCCCAGGCCCATGAATCTATCTGGCCAAGGAAAAAACAAGCATGGCAGGAATGTGTGGTTTAAACGGACAAAATAGCAGTTTGGGCTTATGTTACTCTAACTATTGTGTCCACATTTAAACTTCCAAACCAGACTTCCATGAATCAATCAAGCGAATTTAGAGCGCAGAAATGCCGAACTTTGCTGAGAAAGAGCAGTGATACAGATGAAAGAGTGCGGTTATGTAAGCCGAGCGTAAGGCTATTTTCTTTTCTTGATTCCAAAAAATATTTTATGACAGTTTACAGAAAATGTAAAAAGCCAATTTTTTTTTTTTTTGGAATGCACAAATTTGAAAAACTTGCATCTCTTTCCCCCTGGACTTTCTTTTGACGTGCTGACTTAACAAAGTAGCGTTTTATATACATGTCTCATTGTGCTTTTCTCCCCCCATTCACCCACTCCAACTCCCTCTTTCCCTCGCTCGCCCCTTTTCCTCTGTCTCTCGGCTGCAGATCTTGGCACTGACAGATGCGTTGTCACGCGTAGGAGTCCAGAACCTCTCTCCATCTCGTTTTTTTTTCAGCTCTCCCCCTCCTCCTCCTCCCAGCATCCCTAATAAGACACATGCTCCTGGGCTGGGTTGCTCACTCACGGTAGGATCTCCCGGACTCAATCGCTGCCAGCTTCTCTCCTCGGCTTCATGGGTTGAAAGGCACACAAGATCTCCCAAAGTTGATCTTCTCCGTTGTGTTGAAGCGCTATGGTTTGCTCTCCAAACATGTCCGGACTTGCCAAAGGCTCCTCCAGCCAAAGGCTCCGTGAGCGGCTGTAGTCTTCTTCGTTCCACCTGCCACAGCGTGAAAGGGGCGTCCTCAGTGACTGGGCACCAGGGACTATGCATTTGGGACTGCTGGCGCTGGCACTGGTGTTCCTCAGCTCCATGGGTCACGCCGATAACCTCAAGGCCTCCAAAGCAAGAAGACAGAGACGGAGTGAGTGCTGATGTTTCTTTTCTGACAACTTTTCTTCGTTAAGTAGCTGGGGTTTCACTGTTTCTTCAGACCTAATGCAGCTTTTCAAATGGTAGTCCCTATTATTTGTGGCTCATTAGGGTGCTTTTGACTTGCTTGGAATGTTTTTGTGCTTTTTGAAATGTGGTGTAGTGCTGCTTTCAATAGCAACTTTTCTTTTTAAGGCAAATTGAAAATGAGCATGTCATGTTCTAAAGAGTGGCCAATTTTGAGCTATTAGATGATACTTAACTATAATGCCTAACACATTTTATTTTTGCTAATCTTTTGACTTCAGAGCAACTCTAACCTTTTTTTTTTTTTACTTTTTGTGTGTCATAACAGTAGAGCAGTAATTTAAGAGAAGAGACACTGAAGTCAAATGTGTGCTCGTGATCATCTCATAGTAAGAGCAATAATTTAGGAAAAGTGTTTTTTTTGTGAACTCATTTATGTTTATACAAAGTGGCCTTTTTTGTGTAAACTGCTTATCAAACACTATTATTTTGCAAGCAGTTGCAAACGCTATTATATACTTCCATTATATATTATAAGTGAATATTTTCGGACTTAATGGTGAAAGTCAATCTGCACATAATAGCAGTTTTTATTTACTGAGAAATCTAGCATAAATTCCCTTGTGTTTGCACGCATCCCATAGTTATACATAGTTTTTCATTTTTTAAGGAATATATTTATATATATTTATGGAAAATGGTCAGTTTTGGTTTTGTGTTGCATTGCTCATTTGTGTATTGCTCAATATTAAATACATCATAAGCTGTGGTGCCAAAACAAATCATACTGACAATCCGATTAATTTCTCATCACAAATCCCCCCCAAAAAAACATTTAAATTAAGCATTGCAAAATAATATTTAAGGGGATAGTTCACAAAAAAAGAAAATTCTGTAATCATTTGCTCACACTTTACTTGTTTTAAACCTTTGTTTTTTTTATGTTGAGCACAAAAGAAGATATTTTGATGAATGTTGGAAACCAGTAACCATTGACTTCCATTTTCCTACTATGAAAGTCAATGGTTACTGGTTTCCAACATTCTTCAAAATATCCTCTTTTGTCTTTAAGAAACTCATGAAGGTTTATAACCACTTAAGGATGAGTAAATATTGAGTAAATGTTCATTTTTGGGTGAACTATCTCTTTTATTCACTGGGATTTGTGCGTTATGAGCGCCAATAATGTTAAGGTGTTTACAGCCTCCTCTAGAGGAAGATATATGTAATGCAAAGATGCACACATATGCATCTGCATTGGATTTGCCACTGTTGTTACTTCACTTAGAGACAATACTATTAAAACTTGAACATTTATTCCCCTGCCAGACACTATAAGCAACCAAATGAGCATATATCATGTTTATAACAGTCAGAGCAGGTAACTAAAGCAAGAAATCAAGTAGCACGAGGAAGCCTAGAAGTACAAATCAAAACACGGCACCAATGAGAAAGTAAAGCTTTCTGTGGGGAAATAAACAGTGAGTTACTTGGTGAAATAAATCTGCGGATGCTTCACAATCTGTTAAGGCTTCTTGACCTCAATGTAAGCCCATCCAACCAAGTGCTTCTTGATAGTGCAGTTTTGCAGCGGTTTTTATCAACAAAACGAAAGCAAACATCTCTGACAGCTGTTATTGTACAAGTGATTGAACAGCGGTCACACTTTAGTCCCTGTTGATACTTTCCTGCTTTCTTTCTAAAATATCCAAACCACACCAGCCAAACATCTAATATTTCATAGTGTCAAAGTGTTTCTTTTTATTCGCTGTAAACTATTTTAAATTATGATATCACCCTCCACATCCGTTCTATGGCAAGGTGCCTGACGCTTCCAAAAGAATTCAATTGTAATAATGTAAAAATCATTTTAGTCGTTGTATTTTTAGGTCCTGTTTTTCAGAAAAAAAAGTCTAATAATCCTTTAAACAAGATAAATTTGCTTTTAGGATTGTGTAAGCAATAAGACGTAGGGAATACATCTTTTAAGTTTCCCATTTGCAAATATGTTTTTCTTGCTTTCAGGATAAACATACCTAAATTTAGCTAGACTAATGCTTTAAACAAGTATGTGTGTATATATATATATATATATATATATAATTGACAGCACAATGAAAGCACTGAAAGCAAGTCTGATGCAATTCATATGATTTGAATTATATTTAGGGTGTTTGACAAATTTTTGTCTCATTTTCTCACAGGTTTAAATCAATTGAAACAAACTTGGATGTGATTGTTCGTAGTGTGGTTCATTTAAGTAAGTGTACACATCTGAACCTTGGTGCAGAGAGACCACTGAAAAGATGGAATCAAACAACCTGAAATGAACCAAAAAATTGACATAATGATACAAAATTACAGAGGATAGAATGCTTGTTTTTATTCTCACCTTAATCACTGTGCTGCCTGTTACAGTTCAATACATGTGTTGAAATTTGTTCTTAATTTGTGTGTCCAATGTAAGGATTTCTGTCACCCCTTTACACATATTATAAGCTCTTTATGGGTTCATAACCAACACAAATACCATCAAATGATAATCAAATTTAGCCCAGAACGCAACCATTTTTAATGTTCGGTACATTGTAAAAAATGTAATGACAAAAAAAATCAAGACAACAAATATGTTTATGTTGCTTCAACTTATAACTGAATTAGGTTTCAACTAATTTTTTAAAGTTTTACAAAGTTGAACTTAATATTTTGATTGATATAAGTTGAGATGACTAGAAAAGTTCATTTCAAAAAAAGTTCTAAACTAAAAAAATGTAAAGATTTTTTTTAAGTGTAAGTTTAGTTACAAAATACTCATTATACTATTCCTTTTTTAAAAGTAAATATTTTAAATTCATGTGAAAGATTTATCTAAACATTTAGTTGACTGAATTGTAGCTCTTCAGTCCTTAAAGTGATGATGGTTTGTGATTTCTGCTTTCCAAGAAATCTTCAACATGCAAGTTTCTGTTTTTGGGCATTTGAAGTCATTGTGAATCATTTTTATGTGCATATTTTAACAAACAAAATTGAGTTTATCATTCAAATGTAAATGATTCACTTAAAGATTTCAGGGATAATGAAAGAAAAAGATGGTTTTATGTGTTTCATGTGCATGAAATCACAAATTTGATTGTTCAGGAAAGTTGACATTGAAAGTTCTTAGAAAAACTTTTAAGATCCGTGGAATGTTCCAAAAAGGTTAGATTACTGAAATGTTTTCAGACTAGGAAAAAAAATGATCCTTTAGAAAATCTTTACTGAAAGTTTCTTCGAAAAAACAAGTATGGTTCTTTTGTGGCATCAAAGCAAAAACTCTGGGTAAATCTGAGGCCCCTGTTTTCTTTCAAATTCTTATGTTAAATATGTTCTCCTTGTTTGTTTTAAGAAAAAAAAATATTAAGTTTAAGGAATCTTTAGATAAGAGCCTGAAAAATATGAAAATATCACTTCGTCTGGAGGTCACTTCCATAGCAGACATTAACATTATGCAAATGTGTAAACAATGAGCATGTTAACATAAAAATAGAAATAAAAGGAAACAATAGGAGCATTATCTTTCTACATTCAGTCATCTTAGAGTGATCTGAAAAGTGTGAATGCTTTTATTATTTATTAAGTTCAACTAAGTTAGTTGAATAAGTTAGGATTGATTTATTAAAACTGACTGCTCCATTGCACTATAATGCACCAAAAATGTGAAGTCACAAAGACTTGTCATTACTTTCTCCCATTGTGATCAATGTTTTCTTGATGCTCGATCATTAATATTAGTTCCTATTATTATATATCCACAAAGAAAAGAGTTAAAACTTAAAAGTCAATCATAATTTGTTCTCCCTTATATGATGTTAAACCTCTATGAGTTTCTTTCTTCTGTTGAACACAAAATAAGATATTTTGAAGAATGTTGGATGCCGGCACTCATGGATTTCCATAGTAGGAAATTTATTTTTATGAAAGTCAATGGGTGCTCACTATAGCAATTTAAAAAATATCATATTTCATGTTCAACGGAACAAAAAAACTCTAATAGGGTTTGAACACATGAAGGATGAGTAAATGATGACAGAATTTGAGTGAACTTTCCCTTTAAAATTATGGTTTTATTGTATTTTTTGATTAAATTAATGACATTTTATGTTTTCAAACTTTTGCCCACTGTTATATGTCTAAAATGGCTATTTAGTGATGCTCATATGCGACTTATTTTTTTTTTATTCACGGGACATTCTTTATCTAACAAATTACCTTGAGATATATTTTGGGGTATTTTAGGTTCTATAAAAGATATCACATTGAGCTGAAAGATCTTATTCATTACTTGCACTTCTTGCAATCTTCCTCTTGAAAATGAAAATCCAATGGGGATGTTTTCGTCATCATGATATAACCATGTCTAGAAGTGATGTTGTCCTTTCAGTGTGTGTGTCTGCAGGGAGTGTTAGTACAGTCTGCAACTTAGCCAACTTTCCTGCATATTTGTCTAGGCTAACCACCACTCAATAGACCCGTGCAAAACAATTATTCACGTTTATCATTTTTAATTCCAGTTTCATATTTGTTGTTCCTGCTGACGGGCCATTTCATTTATTTCAGCTGTGGAGAGGAATGCAGTGACTTATTTAAAAAAAAAAAAGTTATTTGTGGGGGCTGCACGGTGGCGCAGTGGGTAGCATGTTCGCCTCACAGCAAGAAGGTCGCTGGTTCGAGCCTCGGCTGGGTCAGTTGGCATTTCTGTGTGGAGTTTGCATGTTCTCCCCGTGTTCGCGTGGGTTTCCTCCGGGCGCTCCGGTTTCCCCCACAAGTCCAAAGACATGCGGTACAGGTGAATTGGGTAGGCTAAATTGTCTGTAGTGTATGTGTGTGAATGAATGTGTATGGATGTTTCCCAGTGATGGGTTGCAGCTGGAAGGGCATCCGCTGCGTAAAAACATATGCTGGATAAGTTGGCGGTTCATTCTGCTGTGGCGACCCCAGATTAATAAAGGGACTAAGCCGAAAAGAAAATGAATGAATGAATGAAGTTATTTGTGGATGTATTTGAGTATTTGGTGGTCCTTGTTCTTCTGAAACGTAATGTTGATATAATGCTCTTTTTTTTGTCATTTGATTGGTTGATGGATGAGATAAAACATTTTAATTGTTATTTTTCTTTCTTACTTAGAACAAGATGAACATAAGAGATTCATTGGTCCATTAGGTTGCATCACTTACTGTATGTGCAGCTTATTTACAGCATTTTAACACTTGTAGTGTAGAGACTGATTGCCCTGTGAGAATATATATATATATAGAGCTGATGCTCCACACATAGACTCATAAATTAAAGCAGATGACCGCAGTTTTGACTCCACTCAGCCTACCGGGAACAGGATGTGCACTCTGACATGCTTTCGGAGTAATCTTTTATTTAATCTTGGCTTTAAATGCAGACATTTTTTGGATGTTACAAGCAAAGCATGGAATGGGATGTGTGAGCTTTCTTAGATATCTGTTGTTGATTTTATTTGACCATTTGTCAGCAATTTGGGAGACCTGGACTGACATTTTAAGCCCCTTTCACCCTAGTGGACCATCACAAATCTGTATTATGTCTCCAGTTTTGATCGTCCGTTATGAAATAGCATGATATTTCCCGATGAAAGATTTCCACACAAATGTTTCATATGAACAGCGTGAAACGAACAAGGGTACTTGGTGCAAATGAGCTGCAAACGCAGACTACTGAGTGTAACAAGATGAAGCACTGCCATTTTTACAGGCCTGAAGTGCTGTTTAGAAAACCTCATGCTGATGTGTCGTAATGAATCGCCTGTCACACAGTGCTCCAATTAACTATATTACATCTGCTGAGTTGAGGAGCGTTAATATACTCTGCTTTTCTGTCTGTCTGACTGCCTGCCTATCCATCTCAGACTGTCTGTCTTTCTGTATGTACGTACAGTTGAAGTCAGAATTATTAGCACTCCTGAATTATTAGCCCCCCTTTATATTTTTCTCCCCAATTTCTGTTTAACGGACAGAACATTCTTTCAACACATTGTTTTCCTAGTTTTAATAACTAATTTCTAATAACTGATTTCTTTTATCTTTGCCATGATGACAGTACATAATAATTTACTAGATATTTTATTAAGATACTAGTATTCAGCTTAAAGTGCAATTTAAAGGCTTAACTAGGTTAATTAATTAGGCATATTAGGGTAATTAGCCAAGTCATCTTATAATGAGGGTTTGTTCTGTAGAGAATAAAAAAATATATTGCTTAAGAGGGCTAATAATATTGACCTTAAAATGGTTAAAAATGTGTATTGTCTGTCTGTATATCTATAGTGCTCAGCATAAATGAGTACACCCCATTTTAAAAATGAATATTTTTTTATTAATTTCTCAGTGAAAATAGCCAATATATTTTGGTGCATTTAAACAAAACAATTTTAATAAACGGTTATATCCATTACAATAAGAGTTTGGTCACCTAACACCTTTAGAAATAGAAAGATAATACATTTAAATTCAAACAAGTTATTGCAAAGAAAAATGACAAATTACAAAATTTCAACTAAATTTGATGTTTTTTACGTTTCTCCTGATTTTTTATGTTTATTAACATTTTATTAAATATTTTTCCCTTACATGTTAATTTGGGTGTACTAATTTTTGAACTGTGATCTTAAGTTTTTTTGTTATATTAGCTCCAGTTTTGGCTTTGGCACTGACTAATCTAATGTATATGAACAAAAATATATTATTGTAAACCGTCCTATAAAAATATTAATTTAAAAGAGAGATCGGTGAGGGGTGTATTCATTTATGCTGAGCACTGTAACCATATGTCTGTCTGTCATGATGGCAAGTTTAAAGTTCGAGATGTACAGTTTCTGACTGTTTGTACACTTAACATTTTTACTCCCATGTAACCGTTTATTATAATTACTTTGGAATACAGAGGGTATTAAAGCTGTAAGGAAATGCTGCCAGTACACTCACTCACTCATATCTGTCTTTCCTCCATCAGTAAGCACTGAAGTTCCTCCATCATGTTCGAATGGATGCGAACACTGCTCGGAGTACAACGGCTGTCTTAAATGTCGACCCCGACTCTTCATCTTACTGGAGCGGAATGACATCCGTCAGATAGGCATTTGCCTCGCCGCCTGTCCTGTTGGATATTATGGCATTCGAAATCGGGATATGAACAAATGCACACGTAAGTCTTCATTTGAACGGTTTCTTTTTTTTAGAATTTCAAAACCATAAATATGTATATATGTAGTAAAAGCTGCTCCAATCAGCATATTCGAATGATTCGAAGAATGATTCTGAAGGATCATGTGGCACTAAAGACTGCAGTAATGACTGCTGTAAATTCAGCTTTAACTTCACGTGAATACATTATATTAGAAACATGTTTAAGATATAAATTTAGTCATTTGTACAGTTATTTTATTATTTTACTGCATTTTTACATTGTTTTATTTAAAAATATATATTTTAAAACGTAGTACTCTGTAGGTGTCTTTACGTCTATAGATCAATTTATATATGTATTCTCACCATAAAACAAGTAAAAATAAAATAATTAGGGAAATATTAAAGCAGAAACTTATTTTGCACTGTAATAATATTTTACCATACTGTAGTCTATTTTATAGAGTATTTGTAGATGTATTCAGATCTATAGCTTCATACATAGATGTTGTTAGATAATAAAAAAATCAGCATCTCTTCATCACAAACAGCTTTGTATATTATCATAAAAAATGTGCAGCTTATCTTACAGATCCTCTTAGAAATGAAGAAAATGAATGACACCAAAAAACTACATAAAATAACCCTTCTTAGGCTATTTGCCCGGGCTTTTATCTTCAACTTTCTCGCATTTAACATCATTTGGAAGACAGACACAAATTTCGCAATTACGAAACGATCACATTGTTCGTCGCATTCATTAGTACTGTAACCCAGCAGTGACACGAAACTACCCGCATGTGACCCGTGGATGCCAAACGCTGAGCCAGTGATCTGTTTTCTCTTAGTCTGTGGGTGAAAAACAAGGCTGGGGGATGAAATACGAAGCAAAACATTGGTAATACTCTGCTGTTTGCCTGTTTCTTCTAGGAAGTCTGTGTTATTATTGTAGCCTGAGTTCACGGTAGTTCAATCCTGGCCATATTTTTTCGAGCTTTCTAAGCAAACCCTACGCAGAAAACATAAAGAGGATTTACATTTAATCACCCTCTTTGTTTTAACAGTGCGCTCTCTAGGTTTTTTTTGCAAGCATTTCCATCATGTGCGTGAGCATTTTTACTGTGTTGGAGCCAAAGCTGCGGATAAACAAGGAAATACCTCTCGTAAACTGATTGGTGGTACCTGTTTACTCCTGACGTGGGAGGAAATGAATGGCTTTATTTGACTTTTATTTCTAACTTCAAGCCGCTGAAGCTCTTCCAGTTGTAAATTGAACGTCCTGCTCCCTTTTCAAACGTGTTTTGATAGCCAATTAGCGCGGACCGCAGCTTGGAGTCATTATATTTTGTTATAGGAAGAAAATACTTTTGTTACCAAGATACACTCTTGCATCATTCAGCCTAATACCTCTCAGATGGTTCTGATTTAAGCCTTCTTTCTAGATAACCTGAAATTTCAACGTTAGCATCCAGGGAAGTGAGAAATTAGCAGAGCGCTGTTTTTATTTCACAACCCTCTGGAGCCTTTAATTCATCATTTTTTGACTGTATACTTTACGTTTGCTTTGAAATAGCACATGCAGCTGTCCGCTTGTTAGCCTAAGTATTTTTACGATCCGCATCTTGAGATTAAAATATGTCGTGTGCGCAGGTGTCGGCTTAAGATTCGGACTCTCGCTGTCAACATTTCGTTTCTTGCTCATTTGCTCAGTGTTTTGAAAGACGGCCGTGCATGCAAAACCCTCCTTCATCTCAGTCCCTGAATGGCTGCCGCGCTGCAATTATTCAATCAGCTGCATGCATTTGATTCCTTTCCAAATCCCCATGATGTCTTGTTAACAACATTTGTCTTGCATTAAGGGTGCATTTGTAAATGCTTGAGTGCAAAAGAATTTGCTCCAAACGTTACTAATTTAGTTGTCAGGCATTTAAAGTAGTAATTGAGAGCAGAGGTTATAACAGAAAAATCGGCTCAAGTATGTTGTAAGGCCCTCTTCTGCTTTTGGCTGGCGCACCGGGATATGTATCAGACATATCCATGTGCTGCTGAGAATGACAGTGTCTCAGGTATTATGGATATTTATTTTTGCATGTTTTTGAATACAGTTTGGAATGGAAGTTTGGAAAATGTAGGGTTAGGTTAGGGTAAAGTCTGTGCCAGTGAGAAAACTGTGGAAGATCTCATTTACAACAATAAATAATGCATTTTAGGATATTAAATATTTTATTACAATTTATATAAGACAAGTGACCTCAAATTGAATTTTTAATCAATTTTAATTCTGTCAAGGAAGCACTACTTATTTTCATGTTAGTTAAAGGAACACTTAAAAAAAATAAAAAATAAAAAAGGCTAATTTTACTGGAGTTGACCAGTTGAGTTTTAAATCCATTCAATTAAAAAAAAAAAATCCAAATCCACTTTTAAATCCATTCAGCCAATCTCCGGGTCTGACAGGAGCACTTTTAGCTTAGATTTGCATAAATCATTGAATCGGATTTGACCATTAGCATCTCTCTCAAAAAAAACTGTAAAATAATTTTGATAATTTTTCTATTTAAGGCTTGACTATTCTGTAGTTACATCATGTACTAAGCCTGACGTAAAAGGAAAAGCTGCTATTTTCTAGGTCAATAAGTTTAAGTTTTACTCTCATTCTGCCGTAATAATCAAGGGACTTCGTTGCTGTATAATGGTAAAAGTGCTCCCACCAGACCCGAAGATGGGCTATATGAATTTAAAAATGGTAAAACTCAACTGTTTAACTCTAGCTGACTTCCTAGAAATAAATAAAAAAAAGTCGAGTGTTCCTTTAAGGCTTAAATTAAAATGTGAAAATAAAAATAACAAAACAAAGCCAAAACTATAGATGATTTCTGTTTCTACTGATAAAAACTACAAAATTTGCTCAATGCTAGAATATCTTTGCAGTAAAGTACTTTAAAACATACTAAATCATTTTGGTTGACATGATTTTCAGGTTTTAGAGCAGTGATCTCAGACTTTTGGACCCCACTGTAAATCCTTTCTGATTTTTCTCCAGTAAAGAAAGAAATTGAGATGGATATTTAAGAGCTGTATGAGACAATGAGGATAATGGCATTATGGGCTGGGATGTATATTCAGTTTTGTTTGCTGGGTGTCTGGTTTTCGTTCTGACAGAATCCACATTTGCCCCCAATTTGATGTAGACAGAAAATTTGTAACAAGACAGAGGTGTGAGGTGTGACATCACTGACTACTTTTTGGATTAGAATCTGTAAATGCTACAACGATTTCTCACTGAATGGTGGTGTGCTTCTAATAAAGCTTTGAAATGTGTATCGATAAAACCATTATAGAACTGTTTTTTTTTTGTCTTTATTTCAGAATGTAAAATAGAAAACTGTGAGGCATGTTTTAGCCGAAACTTTTGCACAAAATGTAAGGAGGGCCTGTACTCACATAGGGGGCGATGTTTCTCCAGCTGTCCTGAAGGATTCACCGTCAACGGCACCATGGAGTGTGTAGGTGAGTCTCTTACAGCCTTTTGCTGTCATTGAGAGAGCAGCTTCAGATCTGATATGCTGTGTCATGTGTGTCTTTTTCAAGTCACTTTTATTTCCATAGCACTTTTTACAATGTAGATTGTGTCAATACCAATATTTCAGATTATTGAACATATTCAGCATATCAGGCAAGTAGCAGAGTAGTGGTAGAATATTGGTGTAGTTCTAGTTAGATTAAAACTGATTCAGTTGATGGACGATCCACTGAAGAACAGCTCCACCGACCTCAACTGAGTACGATTTTTAGACATAATATTGAATATTGTCTTTACCAAAAATGATTCCAAACAAAGCTGGAGCAGAACATTTGTGTGTCTTATAGCAAAGCTGTGTATCATTCCTGAGTCATTTTTTAACAAATCATTTGACCTGAATAACCGTGATTCAGTGATCCATTCATAAACACAGTCTGTGTCCCAAAGCTGAAAAATGCTGCCTTGGAAGGCATCAACGCACATCTATATTCAAATTTTGCGTCACTTCCTGTCTCCTTATTGTAGACACAGCATAGATGTATCTTTGAAATCCCACAATCCCATGATTTCCATTTCTGCTAAAAATGTAATCGAAATGCTGCACTTTTTTTGTCATTTATAGTGAGAAATTAGTTGTAGTGATTAAATACAGACCTATCACAAAAGGTCTTTCTATTTTCTTGTATGCATAAATCATAAAATTTTGCATCAGAAATCTGTTTGAAAAGCGTTTTGTAAAATGTCTTTGTGCATTTATTTATTCATTGCAGAAAATGACAATTAGACAAACTAACAAATCTGCTTTACTCCACCAAATATTGCTTGCTTGAACTTTTCTGAAGTTAAAGCATTGGTATTTTGTTGTCTAAAAATGAAAATAAACATGTCTGAAAACATGGCTGTCATATTATATATTATAAAAATGACTTAATTACTGATTTGATCTTTGCTCATCAGAAAGGCCAATTCAACGACAGGCTAGAAACTGTAAAGTTCTCGGACACCTTTTTAAATTCTCTTTCTGTGGTTTCACAATCGCTGTTGAGAGGAACTCTGGCGAGAAGCCTGTCGGATGATAAGGAGTTTTATTGATTTCTTTTGAAAATATTTCTGTCAGAAGCAAGCAAACAGCGCTAACAGCATTACTCGCAATGGTGGTGCTGGCTCCTCCAGGCTGCTTGGCCTTTAAATACAGAGCCTCGACTTCCACTGTGACGTTCTGCCAAAGCTTATTATGCTCACCTGCGTCAACGGGTCAATCCAACACTTTGTTATGTGTATTTCTCGGATTGGGATAGTTTTTGGCAGGGATGAGCTCCCTTTGACCCTGCTGCCCCCAAACACATTAGACCGGAAAAAAACGAATACTTAGAAAAGACCTCACACTTGAAAACCGCTCAATCCAATTGAACGTCTGGAGCTTGACAGCTTGTCATTACGTTGAATAAAAATGGAGTCTACCTCATACAATCATAACACTCGCTCTGCTTTTTTGCAAAAAAATTATTGGAAAATGTGAGTGATGCTGGATTTTAGCAGTCTCCGCTGTGAATTCTTTGGGGTTTCCTAATGCAATTTCTTCAACTTTTGTTTGGACTAACTGGTTTCTCAGCCCCCCCGCCCAGAGGAACGAAATGTTCAAACCCCAAACAATTTCTGTATTTTTCCCTCTATTGTCTGAAATTTTAGTCAGTTGTGTAATTGCTACATGTTAGAAATGATTCTGAAAAAAAAAAAAAAAAAAAAAAAAAAAAAGCTTGGTGATCCTGTCTTTTCTTTATTTATATTGCAGTCCAATGTGATCTAAGTGAGTGGAGTCCATGGGGCCTTTGCATGAAGAAGAACAAAACATGTGGCTTTAAAAAGGGTAACCAGACCCGAACCAGGGAGCCCCTTCAGCTTCCAAGTCCTGCCACTTCCACAGGGGCTGCTCTGGCCTCGGGCTGCTTCCCAGAGATCCAGACCCAGAGATGTACCGTGCAGAAAAAGATCCCATGCAAAGGTAAATCAGAGAAAGAACAACAGAAATAAATGTCGGATAGGAAATACTTGCGCCGAGAGGAATGCGTGAAATCTGTTATCTAACTTCAAATTGCAGATTTGTTGATGTATCGATCATTTATCTTTTTTGGCCACTCAGGGAAAACATGCATGCTAATTTGCTTTAGTTTATTTACGGTTTTTGACATAATGCGCTGTAAATAAATCCTCGAGTGCTCCCAGTAAATAAACAGAAGCCCAGCTGGTTTGTAATCTTTTGGTCGCTGGCCGCGGATCTGAGGGCGGCCTTTTGTTTGTTGCTTTAACTTACTGGAAAGTGAGGTTAATATGCTGCTCTGACTCTCCAGCGGGAACAGAACATTAGTGGACCTGTAGTGGACCTGTTGGCTGTTACATTTTTGTAAAAAAAAAAAAAAAAAAGCCTGAATGTGTTGTTTCTCCCTATATGGTTACACTCGGCTGTTAAATGTAGGTGTTTGCATGGATGGAAAGGGTTGTTTAGAGTACAAGTCTACAAAATCAGCTGTTATCCGATCATTGCTTTTTATTTCAGCAGTCAAACTACCATTTGAAAGTTTGGGATTACTTTAGGATTAGCACATAAAAAGTAATACAAATAACTTGTATGCTATAATTTCTTAAATCAGATTGTTACTTTTGGCTGAAGTTCCTATTTACTCAAAATCTTGAAATGAAGTGACAGTAAACCTAATTGGATCTTATATTATTTTGCAACTTGAATTATTTAAATGGCTTCAAGTGACAAGATTTGAGAACTATAGAAATTTGCATTGAAGAAAGGAGTAGTTTAGGGTGCAAGTAGGGTGAATTATTTTTAAATGTTCATTTATGCATTTTCTTTTTAGTATTATATTTTTAGGATAAAAATCAAAAAGGCTAAAATATGTTTTCATTTTCTGAAAAAACCACCAGAATTATCTTTTTATTATTTGGAGTATATTTTAATGCATGTTGCAATAAAATGCGTTAAAAATAATGATAAAAAGGCTTTTAAATTAAGCAGAAATAAGATAAAATATGATTATGTTGTATTTGACCTTCTCATTCTTGCATCTTGTGTCAGATTGATAGGCTTGATAGCCCTTTAAGTGACAAGATTTGAGAACTACAATTCTACCAACATCACTGAGGCAGTCATTTTACCATTTTCTAATTTAATAACCTTGTTAACATAAAACCTATCCTTACTTTTTCTAAATTTGTGTATATTTCATTCTAACATTGTTTTTTTATTAAAATCTCAAAACATAGAAGAGTTCTGAGTATATCTACCTTGAATAGCCATAACGGTCACAATTATAGGCTATATTACAAAAAGAGATTGTATTTATAGCAAAATGACTTCATAAAATATTACAACATATATTCAAAGCTTAGTTCTAAAATCTTAATAACTTTGAATGTTAATATATTATATCCAGTAAATGTAATGTCTTATATGGATGATCAGAATGACCACTATAGTTATAGAATTCTTGTAGTTCCAGTGTTAACATGCATGGGGCCTTTATATTCTACAAATAGTTTTTTTTACCAGGGAAACCTTCATCCTGCTCCATTTCGAAACAGCTAAATTCATTTGGTATTTTAAGTGTATATGGATAAGTAATTATTTTTGTTGATTATAATGAAATGTACTTTGTTTGAATAATTGGTTTAAGTTTATGATATTCTGTTTGAAATAAATAAATCAAATCAAATCAAAAGCTGTTCCTTGAGAGGCTCTTTTAAAAAACATAAACAGTTCACTATAGTCCCCCTTGATTAGCAACCTTGATTTTTAAGAGTGTATGGAAGTCTGCCATGCTTTCAAAAATAAAGATGGCTCATTTGATCAAATTGTTCATGAACGCTGAAATTTACAACAGACTATAGCTAACATTAGACATTACAACATACGCCACATTCAAGCGATTCCTGTCAGTTTCGGAAACTGCTTGACTCATGACTCAGTCTACATGGTAAGCTAATCGTAACGTCACCCGTTGAGTGCTTCCTAAAATAAACACCAGAAAATACTTTCTAGAACTCTTAGTTTTATTCACACTATTGAGAAATTGTGTTTTCCTGGAAATTATGTCTTATTCTATGCAAACAGCCCCACCAAATCAAGTGCTTTCGGGAGAAGCGGACTTCATGCTTTGCTGGACTAGATGTGACAGCGTCATTTGAGAAATGAGAGGCAAATTTACTCTGCATGACGCCTGTATTGTGGAAAGAATTTCCACCCAGGGCCCATAAGAATAATTAACAGCGAAATATTATAAACTGCCCCATAAAAGTGCTATATTGCCTGCCAAATTTTTTAATTTAAAGAGTCCACTTCGAAAAGCGTTCGGAGGTAGCAAGAGCTATGGTGAAATAACAAGCCTGGACACATGTAAAGTCATTTGTTTGTAGTTCAGTCTCAAAATATCACGCTTGCCCTAACTGTTACGATAGGATCAGTTAGGAAAGTGTTCTGGAGTCAAAACATGTTTTCAATGTAAAAGCAAAGAAGCACCACCCACTTTTCAAGGCGAATAGAATTTATGCAACTCAGGTGTCAAAAAACGCATAGATTATGGGTTGCATGACCCGAATGCCTTCTTTTTTTTCTCAGTGTACCTCGTGCTAAATTAGCAAGGCTGTGAATACATCTGCAGGAATTGGCTGACAAGGCTGCTGTAAAAATCACAGGGGGCAGTGCTTGTATAACACCGGTGATTTACTGGTCTGCAGATCTCACGCTTTGTGTTGATTTTGCCAAGCTCCCCCCCCGTTTCTCTTCCCTTTCCTGTAGCTTAATAAATGTCTTTGCACGAAAACCGAATACTCTAAACGCGTGATTGCCTTTGTCAGGCGATGTTGTTTAGGTTGGATTGAGCAGTGCTGTAATTATTGCTGTCATAAATGAATGGATCCTCCCCAAGCACTCTTACCGCTTTATCAAAGCTAACAAGTCTCCTCTATGTAGATCCAAAGTTTAAGGCTCCATTTCCTTCCATCTTTTTTCATTTCTCTTCAGTTTTAAAATCATGATTAACTGACACTCGAGTTGAGGCGTTTTGTGAACTCAAGGTTTTAAATTCCTAACACAAATAAGATTGCTCGTCTCAGAGCCATCAAAACAAAACTATTGAATTCAATATAATGTAATGGTTTCATGCAACGCAAAAAACATATTAAACTCTGGCCCTCTAATCCGATTGAATGAGCACTGTTTGAATAACTCCGCTGACAATGACGTGACAATGTTCACACAGACTATATTTGGTTGTGAGTCCATCTCTTAATCCTGTTCTGTTCACATATAGTTCAGTAATTTACAGAAGTGAGATCTGCATTCAGCAAATCTAAAAAAATGCAGGCAAGCAAAAAATGTTAATGCCATATTTATATCAGTCAGCACTGTCTCTCTCCTCCGTATGCTTAGTGCAAGAAATCACCAGGAACTAGGTATATTTTGACTCATTAGTGTTGATAGATCTTGCAGAAATAAACATTAAGTAAGAGCAAGCCCATAATAAACTTAAACCCAATTGCTTCATCTTAGAAAAAGATAAGACACATACCAAACTCTGAAGTGACAAAACTAAGCAAACGACGCAAATTAAGAGAGAACACAAAGAAGCCGGCTGTCGTTTTGTTGCATTTCTTTAATATTTGCTATAATATAGATTATCAGAAACAAATCCCTCTGTGGTGGTGAGTGAGAAGTACTGTGAAAATGATATGTAAACACTACTTAATTTATGGTTTGTATGTATGCAGTACTAGTTCCGAGTTCCCTTTGTAGAATGACTATACAGACTTCTGTCACCTGTGATTATGGAAAGATATATAGTCTCACGCAGGTGCAGAATGTACATCCTTGTTTCAGTTGGCTGTCATCTGTTTGGTTTGCTCACATGCAGCTTTTTAGACAGGAACAGATGCAGCCAAGGCATGGCGACACAGTCAGTTTTCATTACCACCACAAGTATAATAGGTGTCCATACGACCCAAAATGGCCATTGGTAGATTTTGGAATATTTCTGATTCATGGCCAGCAGCTCTCTTTGTGATTTAAGATCAGTGATCCCTTAAACATCTCAGAAATCCAATTGTAAAAAAAGTAAGTGAAAGTAAGAGCATTTCCAAATGCACAGTGTGATGGGAACTCAAGGCATTGGGGCTAAACGGCTGTGTAGCCTTATGAAAACCACTTATCAGTGTAAAAATGTTTCAATTTGCTAGGGAGCATAAAGATTGGAGTCTGGAGCAAAGGAATGAGGTCATGTGGACTGATGAGTCTGAATTCAACCTGTTCCAGTGTGATGAAACACCAGAGTAAAAAGAGAGGTGGATGAAGTGATGCACCCATCATGCCTAGTGCCTATCATACACGCCTGTGGAGGCAGTGCTATGACCAGGGGATCCTGTAGTTGGTCAGGTCTATCATCACCAATATCAATATCAACATCAATAACATCAATAATGTTATGCATACAAAGAATGAGATCAGCTGATTGAGCTAAATATACTGAATGAACAGGTTGTTCCATCAGTGGATTCCCTGATGGCTCGGGCATATTCCAAGATGACAATTGACAGGATTCATTGGGCTCAAATTCTGTAAGAGTTGTTCAGGGAGCATGATACATAATTTTACACATGGATTGGCCACCACAGAGTCCAGAGCTTAACCCTATTGAAAAAAAACAAAAAAACACTCTAGCGCCTATTGAGAATCTTTGAGATGTGCTGGAGAAGACTTTGCACAGCATTCTGACTCTCCCATAATCAATACAAGATCTTGGTGAAACATTAATGCATATCTGGATGAGAATATATGTTGTGACATTGCAGAAGCATATTGAAATGATGCATTTTGTGTGACTTTTGTTTGATGGATGGGCAGTGAACATCATGTTTATTAATGTTCATTCTGAATAGTAGTTTAGTAGTGATTACCTGCATCTGAATAACAGAACACTCTCAGGTATAAAGTTACAAAAAATTGTACTGGGCTGGAACCTTTTCAAAAGGCTTGTTTGTTTCCCATAATTTACTGTAAACATAAATATTAATACCTAAAAGTTCAGGTTCAATTTAAGGTTTAATTTTGCTTTTTCACTTTTTAGGTACTAATATGTAACATGCACCACTGAGGTACCAAGACCAACCCTTTAGGTACCAACATGTTCCTTTTGAAAAGGAACCACTCCAGTGTTAGCTTTTGTACCTTTATTTCTGAGAGTATAGAGCAGGATGCTTTCTCTTGCGATAGTCATGATTCAATAATATAAAATTGTACTTCTAATATAGTAGATAGAGCTGCTTTTTGTGTTTTACAGACCCTGGCAAGTCAGTTAAATAAACTCACGGAATGCTAATTATTGGTTGTTTTGTTGTTAGATTCAAGTTTATTAAACCCTAAAAGGTTTGCCAAAGAAAGACGTGTTTTCTGTGTTTATGGTAATCCCATTTCAAGTAAAAAAATCATTTAAAGTCAAACTGCTTTTTATATACAATAAAAACGAATGTATTCGCCCGTTCCATTCTATTTTTAGTCAAGCATTTTACATAGAAATAATGGTAGAATTTGAGGGCCCTACACTCTCAGAAATAAAGGTACGCGAGCTGTCACTGGGGTGGTACCTTTTCAAAAGGCACAAATTTGTACCTAAAAGTTCCATATTAATACCTCAAGGGTACATACTAGTACCTAAAAAGTACAAAAGTGTTCCTCTTAAAAAAAATTGGTACTAATATATACTTTTGAGGTACCAACATGGACCCTTTAAGTACAAATGTGTACCTTTTGAAAAGGTACCACCCCAGTGACAGCTCGCGTACCTTTATTTCTGAGAGTGTATGATGAGAAGAGAGCCAATTTCAGGAGCTGCAGAGCGACGGTGTGTGTGGCTCATGTTATCAAGTGCAGAGTGAATGCTCTCCAGCACCAAATGAGTGTTGACTTTGGTTTCCAGGGAACACAAAGACTCACAACACTAACTTCATAACAAATATCAGTCAGTCCAGAGGCCCTCACTCCCCCCCTTATAGTGCGAGTGAGGCTGATGGGAAACGAACCAGCCTGTGTTTTTCAGCAGTTTTTTTGGACTGTACTGTAGTTCAGCATGAGCTAATCAGCTATTTGTACTTGATGTTCACACAAGCGTTTATGTACATTTGGATATACTCTTTCATACATACTCTTACAACATGCAACATTAGAAATGGATTTAAAATTAAAAGTATTTAATTGTCATTAACATTGCTGTATATACCTCAAACATTCAGTGTTTCTTATGTATATATTCATTCTTAAAAATAAAGGTTGACATTGATGGTTCTACCCTTAATATCCGTATAAACTTTTCATCATACTAAAGTTTTTTATAACAGAAAAGGGATCTTTAGAGTTTTAGAAAATTCTTCACACTAAGACATAAAATGGTCCTATGTAGAACCATTCTTATGGCAGGAACCTCTATGGCAAAAATCCCATTTTAAACCTTTATTTTTAAGACTTTATCTTGTTTTTATTCATTTAAAAAAATACATGTTGTGTGGGGACAACACGGTGGCTCAGTGGTTAGCACTGTCGCCTCACTACAAGAAGGTCACTGGTTCGAGTCCCAGCTGGGTCAGTTGGCATTTCTGTGTGGAGTTTACATGTTCTCCTCATGTTCGTGTGGCTTTCCTCTGGGTGCTCCGGTTTCACCCACAGTCCAAAGACATGCAGTATAGGTGAATTGAATAAGCTAAATTGGCCGTAGTGAATGTGCGAATGCGAGAGTGTAGGGGCATTTCCCAGTACTGGGTTGCTGCTGGAAGGGCATCCGCTGCGTAAAAAATATGGAGTAGTTGGCGGTTCATTCCGCTGTAGTGATCCCTGATAAATAAAGGGACTAAGCCGAAGGAAAATGAATGAATGAATGAATGTTGTGTGTTCTAATTGCATCTTACTTTTTTCCAGGTGAAAATAAAAAGAACCAACAGAACCGTGGAGAAAATGGCAAGAACCGCGGACGAGACTCTAAAGAAAGAGGGGGAAACAAGAAAAGAAAGAACACTAACCGGTCCACCACTGTCCCCACCATTACAACCAGCATGGTGACCTAATTTCATCATGCCATCAGGTGGGCTTACGAAAAGAGAACCTCTGGCTCATCTTCAAGCCTGAAAATCAAAATTATGCGCAAAAAAAAACAAAAAAACAAACAAGACAAAAAAGGAATAACGCTGCTACACATAAAAACATGCTCAATGACAATGAGAACTGGAGGATTGCTGTACAAAATAATGAACTGTGTGTAAACTGAGTAAAGCTTGAGGGAACAAAGATGCTGGATTGGTTAAGTCTGATGCTGTTTGCAAGAAGTCATCTTTTTGTGCGCCTTCCCACAGGAAAGAACATTGTTTGTGGTTGGAGAAATGTTCCATATGTTCCTATTAGACCTTTAGAACTATAGAGGAAACCACAAACAAAGTCTACCATCCTTACGTTGCTTAAAAAGCATCTAAAACGCATCCGAATCTTTTGTGGTTCGCCTAATCCAGCTGTAATCACATTCTTTTGGGATCTCTTAATGTTTTTGACAGGTAGCAAACAGTCTGGAGTCTGTCTGTGAGTCTGTCTCAGAGTGAAAACTTTGTTTTTTTAATGTTTTTTTCTGTTGTTTATAACAAAAGAAGGCACTGGAACTGATATTGTGGTTTACAGAGAGAATGCGGAAAAAGAATAATGATAAAACTATACAAATATGAAGGGCAATGTGTTATTATATACAGTACCTAGAGACAAGCGCACTTATAACTTACAAGCGGTTTTATAATTTGTTTTGTGGTCTTTTGGTTAAGGGATGATAAATACAGTATTTTCTGCACAGAAGAAGGCAGCAATAATATGAAGAATGTACAGTTTTGAAGTATGTGTATAAAAGATTGTGTGCGTGTGTCCGATTTTTGTGTTTGAGTTTTTGAATCTTTGTTTTTGTGCACCTTCATGTTGTCGAAGTCAAAGGAAAGAGAGATGTTGACGGACTGTTAGTACACTTATCAAAACCAAGTCATTGAGAAACTAAACCAGCATAATGCTTAAGTTGCATTGATTATTGACTTTATCGTTTTTGTCATTGCTCAGTTATCAAGTTTGCAACAGGTTCCGTATATCACATTCATAATGCTTTGCGACATACAATATCAGAGGAAGGAATGCTGTACATCATACAATTATTTATATGTAGCATCCATTCACACTTTTCTCGGTCTGTTTGCTTTCCACAGTTTATCGACCTGGACTGTGTTTTCCCAAAAGCATTGTAAAGAGATCGTAGAGGCTGCTGGTGCTTATTGTTTCTATGAATCTGCTTATGATGTTTTATGGAAATGTAGGCCAGATCAGTGGGTACACCACTAATGAGAAGTATGACACTGAAAATGTCAGCTTCCGATTATCTTGATGCAATATACATATTGTATTATATCAATCTATTTCTATAAAAAGCTACAAGGTAAATAAACACTTACAAACATTTAAATGCAGTTTATATGTATAAAGAATTCTTCATGAAATCTTTTCTTTTTTGTCTTTTGTGTTTGTATGGGCTCATTGTGACAAGGGACAGTTTCAGGACAATATTTGTGTTGAATGTTAAGTTGTTAGGTTTTAATGAATACATACAAATTATTACAATATTTGTTAGGCTATACAATGTTTAGAAAATTTTGCACATTATTTTTTATTTTGGTTTTGTTTCAAATTTACACTTCATTAGGCTTTATATTTATTTATATATCAAATTGCATCTCTAGCAACTGCATGTACAAAAAAACAAAATAAGCTAACATTCAGGGATAGTTCACCCAAAAATGAAAGTTTACTCACTATTTACTCACCCTCAAGTGGATCCAAACATTGAGTTTCTTTCTTCTGAACACAAAAGAAGATATTTTGAAGAAAGCTGAAAACCTGCAACCATCGACTTCCATAAAATCAAATACTATAAAAGTCGATGGTTGCAGGTTTCCAGCTTTCTTCAAAATATCCTCCTAAGGCCGGTACACACCAAGCTACACCAAACAACTAGCACCTTAGTTTGGATGAAAATGCTGCGTTTGAACACACCAAACTGACAAAAGTCGACTGAAAAGAGAAAGCACCTTCTGCTCCAGCGTTGGAGGGCTTGTCTTTCCTCGCCCATGGAGGACAGTATCTGTTTTCTTGTTCACAACGGGAGACCGAAACTTCTGACACGCGTGTGAAAAGAATAAACAAAGCAGCATTTACCATTATTACAGTAATTGTCACTCACCACGGAGAGATTCTCTCCTGCAAATATGTCTGATTATCTAATAATCCATATCGTTGGCAAATATTTGAGAAATGTAGCAAAATTACAGCTGGCCTCTTTGTGTTCCTTCTTGATTTGAATTGTTAACTCGCTACATCACTTCACTACATCACACTCGCACTTTAATTCGAAGAACCAGTCAGAGTGCTCTCTTCAGCAGATGGCCAACGGCGATTTGACATGCTGAATAGGGCCAATAAAATCTGATGTTTGGTGTGTTTGTGCGTCTAGCTGCACTGTCCTCTTGGTGTGTCCCGACCATTATGTGTTCAACAGAAGAAAGAAACTTAAACTGGTTAAACTTGAACTCTCTCTTTAAGAAGTCAAACTTTTTGAATCATCACATCATGTCTATGTAGAATCTTACCATAACGCTCTATGGGTGAGAGATGTCAAAAATTGTGCTTTACACACAATCTATTTGTGTTATGACAACATGAAGGAATTAAGTTCACTTATTAATTTTTACCGGATTGAACATAAAACAATTAAGTTGTCCCAAAAAACTTTGTTGTTACAACCCGATACTGATTCACAACCTGATGGTTGGGGGCCACCGGTTTATCCCTATCATGAATAAATAAATGCCACTACACCCATAAGAAGGAGGCGGCAAGACAGTTTCTTAACCATCATTCAAACAATCTTTTCAAAAATGTTTCGAACTTACTTCACAATCATTAATTTCAATTTAAATGTCCTTCAAATACACAATGCACACTTAAGAATCCCAGTGGAAGTAGTAGGTATTTCTGGTGAATAAAAATGTGGACATCCTATAATATATATATATATATATATGCACATATTGGTAATTCTGTGGTTGCTTGAGATATAATTAAAGGGACACTTCACCCAAAAATGATGCTGATCATACTCACCCAATACTTCCTTCAAACTTATATGAGTTTAATTCTTCTGTTAAACACAAATAAAGATATTTTGAAGAAAGCAAGCTGAAAAAAAACTGTAACCATTGATTTTCATACTAAGAAAAACAAATATACGAAAGTCAATGGTTACAGGTTTCCAACATTTTTCATATATGCCCATGACCTTGTATGTTTAATATGTGGTTTGGATATATTGCCAAATCATTTCTATATGGGGCACTTCTTGTATGCTGTAATCTATATTGCCAGATGAGGATTTATCTATGATATATTTACAGTACAGCAGGTTTTCACTGGGGTGGTCCGTGTCACAACACTATTTGGGCGAGAAGGAGTTTTTGTTTGCGTGATTTGTGTTCAGTGGTTGTGGTTCAGAATGTACGGTGGTAGTTGGTGCCCGGGCAAGGCCTGTAAAACTTGAGACTGAAATAAAAACTAATGATGTGTCATCGCCAGGGGGAGGAGCTTCAGCAGGATCGCACCCTCCAACCACAACAGCCGGTTCTCATTACAGAGAAGAACGGTAGAGAGTGAACTGTAAATTACACTTTCATCCCCCTTCCTGACCATAAATTCTTGCGCCGGCTCCATGGGACAGAGCTCTCCCTCTTGTTCACCCTCTCGCACTCCTCTCCCATCCTTTCTCTCCCTCGTTTCATCTCTTCTAGCCTCCCCTTCGGACCCCCCCTCTGCTGTAATTCTGACACATTTCTATTTTATCAGCTCTTGATTTTTCACTAATGAGGAGCCCCTAAGTGAAACATGGTGTTGTAGAGAAAAGGGAGAGGGAAAAATATCGACAGTACATTAATGTTATTGCTTTCCCCTCACTCAAAAAATGACGTTTGCTGCTTGTTCAAACTACATATGTAAAAGTTTTTTGGGACAACTTTTTATGTTTTATGTTCAATCCACTTAAATTTGTAAAAACGATTAAGTTAACTTAATGAATTTGTGTTGGGACAACATAAAGGATTTGTGTGGAACCCAGCATTTTTTACAGTGCAAAATGTTTACATTCTCATCTCATTGATTGCAAATCTATGGAAGCTGATTTCTGCCACAGAATAGTTCTAACAATTCTGGCTTTTCCCACTCTGAATTCCAAATTCATATCACAGTTTTAAGTAAACATGTTGCAAATCTGACATTTTCCTTCAGAATTGTATATATTGTGCCATTTTGAGGAAAATGAATTTCACAATAGAAACAATTCTCCAACAATTCAAATGAATTTTTTTTCACAATTTTTTGTTATATCTTTAGATTTACATTTCTGAGTTTATATCTTGCATTTCTGTCTTTTTTTCCCTCAGAATTATAACTCACTCACTCACTATCCTTCAGCTTAGTCCCTAATTTAACAGGTGTCACCACAGTGGAATGAACTGCCAATTACTCTGGCATATGTTTTTATGTGGCGGATGCAACCTAGCAATTTTTTATCTTGCAATTCTCATTTCTTTTCCTCAGAATTGTTTATACTTTGCAATACTGAGAAACAAAGCTGTGACTTAAACTCGATTTGTTCCTACATTTTTTATTTAATATTTCTGTTTTGACATTATTTCTCGATATTACCTTTTTTTTTTTCTCAAAATTGATTTTATATTAGGGGCAGCACGGTGGCTCAGTGGGTAGCGCTGTCGCCTCACAGCAAGAAGGTCGCTGGTTCGAATCCCGGCTGGGTCAGTTGGCATTTCTGTGAGGAGTTTGCATGTTCTCCCCATGTTTGCATGGGTTTCCTCCGGGTGCTCTGGTTTCCCCCACAATCCAAAGACATGAGGTATAGTGTATGAGCAAAAGTATGTTAATACTGCTTTTTCTGCATCCTCGAATGAATTCCTTCACAAAGATTTAATAACGAATGTGCTAAGATACAAAATTTGGTTAGTGACTGCAAAACCTTTGAAAACGCCTTTAATATAAACTTGTTTTTCCTCTTCACCTTTACATGCACCATATGTTAACAAAACTGCAGAATGAACAACTGAAATACATGAAAAACCTCAAAAAAATATGCCCTCGTCTTTATAATTCACCTCTTGAGTGCCAAACATTTTTGCTTAGTCACAAAACTCAAAAGTCCCCCCCCCCCATCCTTCCTCTCAGGTCACGGACTCCATCGGAGCAAATGAGGCCACAAGTCTCCCGCATGTCATATAGCTACTCTTCGCATATAAGCCAGTGCTCTCCCACTGTTATTACCAATTACCCAATTTCTGTCTTTCCTTCAAATCATAACCGGATCCAGCTCTCCTCACATGAACTCAGGGATTCCCCAGAGTGAAAACTGCTCCACGGTTTTCATCTCTCTTGCTCTGAAACACAACAGCCTCTCTCGTATGGACCGAGATCTGAGGCGAGGGAAAATGAGGGCCAAAAAGGGATGTTTCTAAAGGGGTGCCTCTGGAACAGGGCATGATGGAGTGTGTGGGTGGTGGGATTTATAAGCTGGCCCCGTGTATGTGGTGTCTACCAGCCAGGCGTCGTGCCAGAGCAGGAGATATATCTGACCGACAGGAACCAGAGCTTTACAGGAGAACCAAGCATGCTAAATATAGCCGGATCAATGTAGTACAACTCCAAAAGGAAGCATAAAAAGCATTATAACCATGAAAGTTTTCTTTATAATTGCTAGATTCTTAAGGTTTTGAGGTGATGGGGATCCAGGCTAGCAGTAACAGGCCTCGGTCAGCAGGTGCAGACGGGGTGTAAAACTCCTGTGCGTGTCAGGATGAGACCACTGTAGCCAAGAACTGTGCTTGACTTGCATGGGAACTCCACAAACATCTGCTTCCACCCATCAGACACTGCGTTTGATTCACGGTTTAGGCACTTTCTTATTTGACCGTATTAGCTGAGGAGTTATTGTTGTCGGGTTTTCTAAATTACGCTTATTGAGATTGATCAAACCTAGTGCTATCGGTTTTTGTTTGTAAAATGACTCCTCTGTTAAACTGAAATGACAGATAATGTTGAGGCACGATTGCTTATTAATAAAATATTAGTTCATATGAACGAATTACGCAGAATCGCGCCTCTTTACAACTTAATTTTCTGTGGTCACGTATATTTAAGTCGAAAACTGTCTTCTAATAATGTTTGTCGTGATACAAACAATTTTTACATGCGGTAATTTCATTTCTTTAACATATAGGCCTATGGTAGATTAAAAAAGAATGAGGAGACGTACCATACTTGTAGTTTCTGAAGTAAGTTTTGGCTATAGTAGGAAAGTGCTGCCTCTTAGTGGTTGTTGTATCCAGCACTTCTGAGGCTCTTTTTTTTAGTATTCTCATTTATTGTGGTAACATATTCTAAAATAGATAGATAGACAGACAGACAGACAGACATAGATAGATAGAAATAATAATAATAATAATAATACATATAATAATAATCTCTCAAAAACGAAATGTTTAATCCTGGTTTTTGGTGAACTGGAAACCAGTTGTATAACAATATAATTTAAAATGTGTAATACAGTGACCCCGGTCCCCAAAATTTTTTAGGGCAAGATGAAACTTAAAGGTTTGTGGCATTTGCACTAAAACCAAACCGGTTTAGATTATTATTGTTAATTATTTGATATTAAATACAAAAAAAAAAAAAGTATTTAGACCATTTCTTATTGTCAAACCTATTAGAAAATGTCCATACTTAGTGTGCCTTAAAAAAAAAAAAAAAAAAAAAAAAAA
>CAIGQV010001633.1:16179983-16309651 GCA_903798115.1 Danio jaintianensis | reverse complement strand
TCAATAACGTTACTTGTTGAGCACAAAAGTTTGTAACATGTAAAAAAAATAAATCTTACCTATGAAATGTTCTGCCTTTGTGCTTTGTTTTCTTTGTTTGCTCGTTACTACACCCGTAAGCAGCGCTAAAGTCCAGCATCTTCACACTTACTCGACTAGTGCGGTTAAATGATGTTTGTCCTGGGAGCCCTGTACAAATATGGCGGCGCTATTGACGCATGCTGAGGGTCCGTATGCGATATCTAGTGTATATATCTATGGTTACTGATTCACCAATGTCACTTTAGAGGTAGTGTTTGAATGATTCTCTATCTAAAGTGAAGACAAAACAGGTGATTTTGCTGACATTTTAAGATTAAAAGGCTGAACGTGACATGAAATGCCATCTGTCTACAGAGATATCTCCTTACAGTATTAGTCTATTACAGTCTACAGTATTTCTCTGTTGCAATCGGGATATCACAATAATTAACTCCGAAAAAAAGCAGTGCAATCACTACCAGATTGCTCTTGTGTTTGCGATAAGGAAAAACGCTAAACACATTCGCCTATTTCTTTTCTTTCTGCCAACACAACACACATTACTGATATGCGAGTCCCATCTCACACTTAATACACTACAATTATATGGTATAAATACAGCACTACAACATACAAAAGAGAGAGATCTACTTAGAATATCACTTACCAGTTTAATAATGATTTGATCAGCTGTAGTTAGAAATTACGCTGTTTTAATCTTCTAAGGGCTTATTATGCGGTCCTGTCGCCATCTTGTGGATAGACAACGCCAACCGTCTTTGGTCTGTTCTGTATGGCAGGCTAATGGCCACCGACGCGCTGTCTCTCAGAAATTATAAATATTTTAAAATAGGCACTATCCTTATAAATAAACTGCATAGTTGTAATTTAAACAACTACATTCCCGACTAAAAAAAGCCTCAAATGTACTTAATGCTGCCCAACAGCAGTAATATTTGTCAAACTGTAGAGTGTCCTCAGCTTGTCGCAGTATGTGGGCGGAGAGATACACAAGGGTGAAGGGTGAAGAGGCGGGTCGAGTGCTGTTACTGGCAATATATATATATATATATATATATATATATTACATTGATTACCACTTGTCTTTGTTCAGGTTAACTTAATACAAAACAGGAATAGTTCACTATTAAAAATATTACTTTTCATTTTTTAATTACAATTATTTGATAATATTCCCAGAGGCTGGAAGGGCATCCGCTGCGTAAAACATATGCTGGATAAGTTGGCGGTTCATCCCGCTGTGGCGACCCCAGATTAATAAAGGGACTAAGCCGAAAAGAAAATGAATGAATGAGTGAATGTATTTGATAATAGACAATAATTATAATTAATTACAATCAAATAAATGCAGCTTTGGTGAGGAGAAAATATCTTAAAAATTAAATTTAATAAGAATAATACTATTTTAATAATTCCATCATTCAAAATTTGAATATCTGCATACATATTTAAATGTCATAGTGAAAAGTCGAGATTGTAATAATAGCTGATGATGGACATACTGTAAATGCTTTGTTTCAGCCACCATAGTTTGACACAATGCGGCGCTGTATGCATGTCCATGTACATGTTGCATTGCCAAGTAGAGTTTTGGTCATAAACCAACACAAATGTAATGGGTGATGCTCTGTTGTCCTGCTGTAAACCTGACACATTGTTATATTTAGACCACACAGCCCCTTTTCACCTGCAAAAAAAATGGCTGCTTGAAGAATGGAGCGTTGGAAAACCACTCAAACCATCGTAGTCCATCTACAGAAAAGAAATGTCTTGACCTCAGTGCAAGGGAAAAAGATAAAGACGGAGAGAATGGAGGTAGACTATATTTTGGGGAAAGCCAAACCGCAGACGCAGCTTCCAGACCTTTACCATTAAACATTGAGCCTGATGGTGTCGCTTAAAGACTTAGACATATGACTTTGTGTTCTACCATCGAGCTCCAAATTCTCCCATCTCTCATTTTGGCCTGTCGTGATGACAGCAATCAAGAGTGATGAGGTTTTTGAAAAACATGTGTACAGCAAAAATACATCTGGCTCCATTTGTCGAAACAGACCTCAGTGATGTTTTCTCTGACAGAAATATCAAATACATCGACTGTACTTTTGAACTGAATTAAGACGACCAGTGTTCCCACTGTTAATTGCCCCCAGGAACAGATTGTGACCAAAATCATCTTTCTTCATGCAGCTGATTCTTTTATGTTGTGAGACTCTGCTTGGTTTGCATGTACAAGCATTTGTGTCTTCTGGTGTTGACTGCACAGGCATGTTTGTGGGCAAACCAACGAGCGAACGCCTTGTCAAGTGGACACCAGCTCAAAAGCGAGGACTGACGGAGAGCGCTGGAGAGCTTCTCTGGGATTATGAATAAACCCTTGGAATGCACTGGCTGGTTTTACACGGCTCCTCCACTGCCTAGTGCCACGTTTGCAACAGTGAAAGGTCATCCCTTTTTTTCTCTCTTTCACAATTCTTTTTCCTCCTCCTCTTCTCGCTACATTTTTCTTGCTGGTTTGAACACACCAACCTCTAAATTATGACTTTGGGTATTTTCTAGTCAGCGGTCCAGATTTGATGTTTACATACAGTTGAAGTCAAAATTATTAGCCCTCCTGTGAATTTGTGAAAATATTTGTGAACATTTTTACAGTATTTCCTATAATATTTTTTCTTTTTAAGTCTTATTTGTTTTATTTCTGCTAGAATAAAAGCAGTTTTAATTTTTTTTATTATCCATTTTAAGGTTTATATTATTAGCTACTTTAAGCTATATATTTTTTCGATTGTCTATGGAACAAACCATTGTTATACAATGACATGCCTAATTAACCTAATTAAGCCTTTAAATTGCACTTTAAGCTGAATACTAGTATCTTCAAAAATATCTAGTAAATTATTATGTACTGTCATCATGGCAAAGATAAATGAAATCAGTTATTAGAAATTAGTTATTAACACTATTATGTTTAGAATCGTAAATGTACTCCGTAAAAAACAGAAATTGGGGAAAAAAATAAACAGGGGGGGCTAATAATTCAGGAGGGCTAATAATTCTGACTTCAACTGTATATTGTTTGAGTAGTCAATTCAAAACTTATAGACAAGAATGATGCCTATAATACAAATAATGCTGAGAGTTTTTGAGACTTTTTTTAAGGGATATTTGACTCCAAAATGCTACAATTCTGTCATCATTCACTCACCCTTGTGTTGTTCCAAAATCATAAGAAATTTACTTATCTTTCAAACTTGAATAGCAATTTTTTTTTTATCAAATCTGAGAGGTTTCTGTACCTGTACCAAAAGTCTCTTCACTCAAATTGCTTTGTATGATTAACAGCTTTCATTTTGACTTTTATGTGTAAAAATATTGATTAGACACAAAACCAGTATGTTTGTCTTTTGTGCACACAAAAGAATTCTCATAGCTTGATATTCTGATGAATCACACTTAGTTACACTAAGTGCAGCCCTGACAAAACGTTGGATAATGATTTTTTTTTATGGAAACGGTGGTTCGTTGAAGGAGTTGCCACTATGGCAGCTAAGAAGGCCATTCTTTGTGTTCTTTTTGAAGATTTCCCGTAGCCTGATGAAATCAGTATAAATTTGTGTTTTATACTCCATAATACACTTAATGTTACAGTCAGTACTTGTCATCCAGAATAAAAGAGAGCAGATTTTTATACTCATTAATACTGCATGGTTTATATACATGTTGCTATACTGATTGTGCAGCCATTTTTGACACACCCACCAAACAAGATTAAACATATCTTAAACCTTGTGGCACAATGTTCCAGAAAACATTTTGTTCAATCAATAAACTGTGGTAAAACACAGAGCACTGGTTTGAGCTTGAACATGCCCCTGTTCAGCTACTTGTTAAAGGCAAATGTCTGTTATTTCAGACACATGACAGCAACTTTATATGTCAGAACGGGAAGATTAAGTGAGCTTTTACATAGCAGGTCATTGGTGCTGGACGGGCTGCTCTGATTATTTCAGAAACTGTCACAGCCATCTCTGTGGGTTTACGGAGAGAGATCAGAATAAGAGGAAAATTTGTGACTGGTCTGTGGATGAAAATGCCTTGTTAACGCTAGAGGTGGGTCAGAGGAGATTGACCAGACTGGTTCAATCTGACAGAAAGGAAGCAATAACTCATTACAACAGAGGTCTGCAGTAGAGCGTCTCTGAACAAACCCTGAAGCAGATGAGCTACAGCAGCAGAAGAAGAGCTCACCGGGACACTCCTGTCTGTTGAGACTACAATGCACATGGGCTAACCTAAATTTGTCAACAAAAGTCGGGTGGTTCTAGAGGGGTGCCACCGACCCCGACCCCCCCCCCCCCCCCTCACCCTCCCCCAGAGTATTGTTCTGAACCATGTTCATCTGTTTATGACCACAGTGAACTTATTTTGTGATGGCTACTACAAGCATGATATTGTGCTGTGCCACAACTCACTGCCAAACATGACTTGTTAACAGTTCTTCAGCAATACTGAAACGACACCAAACAAGCTGACTAATCACTATTAAAGCTCATCTAGACATCAAACTACGGGAATCTGTCACGCTGTACACTGCAGCTGTTTCGTGACTGATACAATATCTGCTCTGACATCATTTATGACCGTAACAGTTGCACTCCTCTCCCTCATTGTTAAGACACACGGAAGAACCTGAGCTGAAATGCGTAATCATGTGTCATAAACAGGGCCAGACAGAATCTTCATATTTTTTTCCTGCTCAGAATTTTTTTTAAATGTGGATTTATGTAGAATGACTTTGAGAGTACAGTAACTGAATCCTGAAATTTAAAAAAGAAAAGAAAATTTTAACTTTGAAGTTTTACAATTATAATCCAATCAGAACCACTTGTTTGGTAAACAAAGCTACAGTAAATCTCTCATATAATATATCTATTGATTACTTTACAAACTGTATTGTACATAAATCATGCAAACATTTGTATATTGTTCAATAATATTAGTGAAATAAATATAAAAACTGAATAAATATCTATTTTCATACAATAGACTGAATGTTGGGCTCAAAAATCTGCAGTTTTCTGCTGATTTCTTTGGCCACAGATCCTGCATTGGCCTAGTCATAAGGACTGTCAGCGGCTGTGGATCCTGGGTTAACCTTGTTTAGCCATCATATACCCTATTTTTAGGTATCTTAATTCGTCTAAAAGAACAAACAAGCTACTTTTCCTGCAAATAAGCCCTTGGATCCTCAGGTCATCCACAGATATCATAAAGGTAATCAAGATATAAAGAATTTCTTGGAAATCCTTTTGAACTAAAAACGCCAAATTCAGACTACATTGTTTAATTTAACCGTGTCTTAAGCACAGGCTTTCAAAAGAGAAAAAAAGCAAGCATTTGACATGGCTCACAATAAATTGTCATTAAATGCTTGTCATGCGATGTGGCCTATATGCTAGTGCATAACCTGCATGCCAAGTGCTAGATCTGGGCTTTATAGAGCCACTTCTTGTAGAGCTGGAGTTTAATGAGCAATTAAGTTCCATTATCCCCCCACTAATTTTATAGCAAAATTTAGCGTGATGTCTTTACTGGTTGAATAATCACCGTCTGGCATGTGTCTTGATAATAACGAGCAGACTCATGAGTCAGTACTGCATTCTTGTTATGCGTATCTCTAAAAAAATTTTATGAGACTTAAGACACAATCACAAATGGGCTTATCGAGACACATAAAGCTGCACGCAAAACATGTTACAAGCTATTGTTTCCCACAGTGCTTCATTACACTCCGCTAAATGTCATCTTGGGAACTAGCAGTGCGTACAATAAGTCATCTGGAGTTTTCAGGGAGCGTTTGGCTTCACCGGAGAGGCTAATTGTTATGGACATTTCAGCACTTAATATAAAAAGCTTTTAAAGCGTTAAGTGAGGTGTCTTTGCATACTTTCGCATACTAGATTTGGATGAATCATAACTGATGTAGAATTCAAGGAATGCAGCTTAATTGTGTTTGCATCAAATTACATCAGGGATTTTAGGGTGGTTAATTTTGAATGAATGTTTACAGCCTACGAACATCAGTGGTGTTTTGTTAAATGGTCTTATATCTGAGGTGTATTTATTTTTATGGCTACTCTTGTTTTGGATACTTTTTTGTCTGATGATTTTTTTGTTTTAAAAGATTTACTTAAATTTTTTTCTTTTGGATTGGAACTGAACCCTCGAGCACTTATGGTCATGAGATTTGGGTCATGACCGAAAGGACAAGATCTCGGATACAAGCGACTGAAATGAGTTTCCTTCGCAGGGTGGCAGGGCGCACCCTTATAGATAGGGTGAGGAGCTCTGTCACCCGGGAGGAGCTCGGAGTAGAGCTGCTGCTCCTCCACATCGAGAGAGGTCAGCTGAGGTGGCTCGGGCATCTGTTTCGGATGCCTCCTGGACGCCTACCTAGGGAGGTGTTCCAGGCATGTCCCACCGGGAGGAGGCCTCGAGGAAGACCCAGGACACGCTGGAGGGACTATGTCTCTTGGCTGGCCTGGGAACGCCTCGGGATCCCCCCGGAGGAGCAGGAGGAAATGTCTGGGGAGAGGGAAGTCTGGGGTTCTCTCCTAAGACTGCTGCCCCCGCGACCCGGCCCCGGAAAAGCGGTTGAAAATGAATGAATGAATGAATGAATGAATGAATGAATGGATTGGAACTCTACTTCAAGAGTAGTGTAAAAAAAATGGATGACAAATAATGGTTCTTTTTCCCAAGAAATGATGCACAGTCAGTTGTGAATTCTGTGCTAAATTGTTCCCTGACCAAGTCTGATGGAAACCACCTACTGTACTTAAGCGGTTGGTAACACTGAAACAGCACTCTTCTGATTCACTGCGATGAACATAGTAGTAGTTTTTCAACAACTCAATCTCGGTAAACATTTTTCACATGAGGTGTACCCCAGAATTCAGTTCTGGGTCCTCGCATTTATGTAAAATACAGTACAAAACTGTACTTTAATTAAATTCTAGTGTTGTCATCTCTTTACACAAGGAATGTTGTCTAGATCTTGCACATCGATGGATTTGCTCTTGAGTTTTGGACTTTTAGCAGTGAAAATTAAACCACACTGAAATGAACTAAACTGAAATTCAACTCTGAAAACTGGATTGACACAGTTTCAATTTACTGGAACTTCTATGTTAAGCTGCTTTGACACAATCTACATTGTAAAAGCGCTATAGAAATAAAGATGAATTGAATTGAATGGAATCTAACAGATTTAAATTCCAGAAGGAAGTTGAAATTGGGGGGCACGTAATTAGATCTGTAAAGCTTAACTTTTCGATTTTAGGTGAAAAATCGAATCTGTTGGAGACGTCCAATAGATTAATAGGTACCGAAAAAGTCCACAGAGGGTGGGGGGGGGGGGGGGGGGGGTGATCAACAGAATGGGAAAGTCCCAGAGCAAAATGAGAAAATATGATACGAAGATGAATAAATACAGTAATAAATGTATTACTAATTGTTTGTTCCTGTTAGTAAATACATTAACTAATGGATCATTATTTTAAGTGTTACCTTCAGCATTCAAAATCCCTTAAGAAATTGAAGAGTGTTTTTGTCCTGTCAGCTCCAGTTGCACCAGGTTTCAGTCTTGATTTCTTCCATTACACAGCACTGAGACAGCTCTCCATGGGTTGTTAAATACCTTCTTTCTGTTGTCTAAATTTTCTCAATTTGAGCATTCAACCATGAAAAGCTTTGCATGTGATACTGTCTGCAATAATGTACTTAAGCAATTGCCATCACTGACAAGGCTCACTTCTGGTTCATTTATCACCCTGATGAAGTTAGTGGTAGTTTTCAATAACATTATCTCTCTATTTCACAAGAGGCGTACCCCAGGGTTCAGTTCTCGACCCTTTAATTTATGTAAAATATTGACTTTAGTATAGTCAAATGTTAGCAAAATATATTACATTTGTAATGCATTCTAGTTGGTTAGCATAAATGACTCCTTTTGAGTGGTTGCTAACAGAAAAATCAGTACTGACACCTTTGAGCAGGGGCTAACCAGCATGACAATGCAAAAGTTTTAACAACAGAATGATCTTTATTATGTTAGATGAAGTTGAATCCATGTGAGTTTTCGCCTTATTTTATTTTTGGCGGGCTTCATCACTCATCTGAGGGACTTACCCGACTTTGTCAGGTTTGGTGGCTTCATCAACTTTATGATGGATTAAATACAGGAGCCACTTGAGTCGGTAGAGCTTTGGATCACTCTAACTTCACAGTGTCCAGTTTTCCCACAGGCCTTTCTTGGTAATGATTCACCCAGCACTCATGTGATCCTCCTAACCCTCCTCCATTGCCTCACTGGCCCTGTCTTTTTTTCCCATAAACCTCTTGACTGTGTGTATGTAACTGAACCCCAGTGGAAGTGCCATGGACCCGCTCCAAAAACTTCAATCTTCCCTCCCTCTATCCTCTGCTGTCCTCTCGTTTTCATTTTCGGCTGTTCTCTCCCACATGCTATCCCGAAGTCCACCAGAAGGCTTCCCTCCCCCACCACCATCTCCTGCTCTCCTTTTCCACTTCCTTCTTTGGTGAAAATGCTAAAAAATGAGAAGGGGAGGAAGACCTTCACTGGTGTTGAGAGGGAGCAGATTTGGCCACATTTTTGTTTTAAGTTCATAAGCCTCATCAAGGTGAAATGGCACACTCAGCGCGTTTGCACATAAACACACCCACCACAAGGTAATCCTGAATGAGACTGTAGTGAATACTAGTAGTACCTTAGATATGTAATGGAATCTCTTTGGCTCAAACAGAGTAATTATTATATATTTTGCTTTTGGTGCAAAAAATAAGGACAATAGAACTTGTTTAATTTATCAAATATTTATCAACAAAGAACCAACAAACAGTTTTTAATTATTTTTTCTTTTAAACACACCTCAAACTTACAAAGCTTGAATCATTTTTAATTAAGAAATGCAAATTAGGCAACTTTTTCTCTCCTGCATTAAAGCTTAAAGTGTATATATATACTTGTACATTTAAAAATATTTAGATGGTAAAACAAGTAAAATTGGTATCAACAAAAAATGAATACTTATTGTCTCCATTTGACAAAGTTTGACAACATGCATACTGCCGTTTGACATACTGACACAAGTATTGTTTAATTGCATTCACTCTTAACACAGACATGTTTATAAAGATTTAAGAAACTCCGACTAGACAAATGAATGATCAAACAATTAAAAAAAACAGGAAGTGAACTAATATGTAGTTTGTGTATATACAGTGTAATGCGTGCTGTATCTTGGAAGTTTCTGTGCTTCTATAGATAATTCAAGCTATAGTAGTGCAAATGCAAGTCTATTTGTCTTCCACCTGTATACAAAATTCAAACTTCATCTTCCCTGGCATCTCTGGATTGCAGAAATATTTCAGCTGTTCTTTTATCTGACATTGCTATGCATTTTGGAAGACTCTCCACTCAATCAAATGCATGTGCAATGCATCAAATGCTGAAACAAGTTCTGCTAAGAAAAACAAAGGTTTTAAACTAAACTTTTAAACAAGTTTTAGAAAACAAAAGTGCTCACTAACTACAGCATTCAGCAGTCACACGCATCTACGTGACATATATGGTGTGTAAAAGCTTCAGCTTTGGGCGTATAACTTTCATTTGACCCAAAACTCATGCATTCATTGCCGTTCCTACCACTTTGCTTGGCACAGAGTGTTTGGAACAATTTTAAATGGGTGTCACTTAAACAGAACACCAAACCTTTGACCTTTTGGGTGTTTGTGAAGGAATCTGTTTGAGTTTTTTACAGGCTGCAAACACAGACTACATCCACCCATTAATGACCACTACCAGCATAATGACAGTTCTGACTGGCCAGGAAAAATAACTAGTAGGCAGATCAGATATTTTTATCTGTGTATAGAGGCCTACGCATTAATGGAGTGTTGATTCTGGATTGCGCGGTGGATAGGGACTCAGCGTTGCATAGGAATCTTTGGTGCATCAAGTCTTGTTTGTCCAGTTGTAAACCAGCAAGTGTACGTTGAGTATTTTGGTGATTGTGCGAGGGGTAGATTGCTGGTTTGCTGTTATGTTAAATAGCAGTATCAGCATGGGTGTAACTTGAGATGGGTAGTTCTCGGGTGAGAGCACAGCAGTGTATAATGGAGTCGTGTGTATGTGTGTGTATGGGAAGGTAAGACGTGTGCATGAGGGTTGTATTCTATAGGGTGTTGCAGTTGCGACAGAGGATCTCATCTTGTTCGGGGAAGAAGCCGGCTCCCACTAGAGACACGGAGCATCGAGAGCAGGTGAAGCACGGCTGGTGCCATTGCCGGTCCTCGAACGAGATGTATTTTCCCCCACCAAAACCTAAAGAGAGATTTAAACTGGGTTAGTTCTCAGGGATCAAAATGCATAATAGGAACTAACAGTTACATAGAGACTTTGTGTCACAACTTATATGTCAACATTACATCTCAATTAATGAGACGAACGCAATAACAAAATAGGCTCTGATATTAGCATCCTCCAGCTGCTGACGTTGTTGAATGTTTAATGATGTCAGTGTCTGTTAGCTTAGACCTCATAGTTATCAGTGAGGGTGCAAATGAACCAGCAATATTGCAGCTAGATGGAAAATGTAGTTCTAGACTGACATCCTGCTGGCTAGTTCTAGTTCCTATAACTGTTTTCCTTGGAACAGGAAATGTTTTCCTTAGTAAGCTAGCAGACTGCAACATCAAGTGTGGCATTAACATAAATTCAAGAACTGGAGGATTGGGGATGCCATGATCAAAGGTGTTTTTGATGTCTGTTGTGTCTGCTTAAGAAATCTTTTCTGAAGTAGGAAATAATTTTGCCCCAGCAAAAGGCATTCAATAACTAAAATCATAGTTCGATAACTTAAACAGTTCCTGCAAACTCAAGAAGAAGTCGCTATCTATATAGATATCTGATAAATGGCAATGTATGCAAATTACAGATGACATACAAGTTCGTATTTGTATTTCACATATAAAATAGATATCAAAATATAGCAAAAATGGCAATTTTTTTTAACCATTGGAATGACAAATATGTACATGTATGTTAAGTGTATGTATGGCCATATACTGTGTGTGTATATATATATATATGGTAATGTATATGGTAAGATGTGTGCATAAATATGTAGATTTTTTTAATGTCAATGGTTTTAAAATATACATGTAAACAGGCATTTTTCAATAATTTTCAATATATTTATATATATGTGAAGCACAAAAATGAACATTTATGTCATGTATGTAATTTGCAAATATTTCCATATATCAGATTTCTATATGGGATATTTCGGCAATTAGTTCTAGGAATTCTGAAAACATTTCTCCTGTGCAAAAGCTTCTTTCAGTACTAGAACCATTGTGGAAAAACCTCTTTTGAAATCTTTTTAAGAGTGTTGTTGTGGGGTATTACCAAGTGATGCTACTGCATAATTTACCTGTAATGGGTTTATTGCAGGCTTCACACTTCTTAGCATACAGATTTCCAAAGCATTTGATGCAGTATGGGCTGTCATCACGAGAGGTGAAGTGCTGACCAGCTAGCTGGACTTTACAGCTTGTGCACACAAAGCACTCCTTATGCCACGGCTCATCCCTATAGGTCACACCACCTTTAGCCAAGGCCTGAGGTGGAGAAGATGGAACAGTAACATGTAGCATTAAACTTTTATCAACTTGATTAGCATTCAAAAAAAGGCACCTTTAATTCACTTTAATGGACTACCACTTGAACTTTATATGTTCAGACAGAAATGTAGCTTTTATTGAGCAGCCACAAAGAATTTTTGAGACATCAGTTTAAAAAGCATCTTGAGACTTAAAATAACTTTTCATACATTCTAGATTACTTTTCTAATCAGTGTTGGGTAAAATCAAAACCTAAACTAACTGTTTCCAGATTTTAAAAATCCCTTGTGTTTCACATGCAAATACCAAGAGATAAATGATTTTTTTTTTTAACTATAGAGTCCAAACAGATGGTGGTCTGTCAAGACAGGATGTGAAATTGACAGGCAGAGTTAATCAGTAACCAGCACGACGTCTGATATTCAACAGGAAGAAGAAATGAGGTCAGAATTCAAACTTTTTTTGTGGAGGAATGTGTGCATGGGTTGATTAAAAACACATGGTTACTTATTTTTAAGCAAAGAAGCTAAAGAAATCTCCCCACTGACCTGTTTACATCGAGTACAGCGTGGTGCAAACTTGTTTTCATAGCAGGGTACGCAATAGTGGTCATCTTTATCTGGGATGAAGGACTTGGAGCCTATTGGCTGCTGACAGCTGTTGCAAATGAAACAGCCCTCATGCCATGTGGAGCCGGCATACTCAAGCTTCCTGGTTCCTGAGAGAGAGAGAGGGAAAATGAAAAAAGCCTTTAAAACAAAGAATTTCCTTGTTTTCTGTTTTCAAACAGATGCTGAGACATATGTGCCACACGATCTATAAATTTGGTTGTTAAAGGACTTTTTAGGCTGTGTTTAAACTTGGCATTAGGATATTTTTTGTTGATCTGATCAAGTGGATAATGCTAAATACAGTTGTAAACAGTGTCTACAGTTTAAATCATTTTGAGCTTGTCCACTTTTGACCACTTCAAGAGTGGTCAACAAAATAATCAAAATAAATGCCAAAAATACAACACTTTATTTTGACTAAACTTTACAGCTGTATATACATTTTTGTACAAAAATAAATTACTATTTAATTACCAATTAGATTTTTGAAAACACTTTTCTCAATGTTAATGTATAAAATCTTTAATGTGCTATTTATCATTTTATTATGTGTATATATAAAATAATACAATGTAAAAATACAATAATAGATTTTTATTTGCCTTATACATTTTATTGTAATTATTTAATTGCTTTTAACTGTAAAGATGTTCATAAAAAATGAGTGCATCAGTTATATTTTTCTGTACCGTTTGTAAATTGCACAAGCTTATTTTCCAATATTAGACTGAAAGTTCAGAAAAAGCCCATACATGCATCAGAAGGTGTTCGAAAATGAAAAAAAGAAAAAGCTTTTAATTTAAATACCAGGTGTAAAATCCAGTGTGTCTCCGTTGTCTCCTTCCATTCAAACAAAACTAATACCTCTTAAACATCTTAATTATCAAAACATCCGAATGCATCTTAATACCAAGTGTAAACACGGCCTAAAATGTTTTGAGCTTTCAACCACTTCTTGAAGTACTCGAAAACGCATTAGCAGAGGCGTCATATTGTGGGACCTGCTGATAAATTGAACCAGCAGTCTTTTCACCCAGTGCATGTTTTTTGAGCGGTCTCGCCTGAGACTACTTATCGTTTGGGGTTTCCTTACAAAAGACAAACTTGAGCTTTCCAAGTGACAAAATGATGATCTGACAGTGGAGACTCATCAAATGATTAGCAGGTTAAAGGTTGTCGCTCGTAATCCTCTAAGCGTTTCACACGTTACTCAGATCAAAAGGCCTGCTGAGAACCTCCTCAAAGAGGCCCGGCTGCCAAAGACACCAAAGAGAGCAAAAGATAAAGGTCGTAATCCTCTGGATAACCAAAGACATTTACAAGAAATATCAAGTTACATCAAAACCCCTCTCACTCGAGTTCAAAACTCACCCCTAAATATGCTTCACCACATTTATTTATTAAAGTGGAGTGTAATTTGTGAAACGGAGCCATCCTTTCTTTGTCTTTTTCTTGTCATCTGCACATCACAAACAGAGGTTTTAACCACTAACAATGTGTTCCTCTTTCTTTTAATATGGCCCTCGGGTTACATGCATGAATCTGTGGCACAATATTTTTTTGTCAACTTGTTTTTGGTTTGGCAACTCCTGGAGGTGGTAATACTGCTTGATTTTTACAGCGGATTTACCTAAAAAATAACAGCCACTAATCTGTCAATAACAGCTAGATTTAAATTTCTAAGAGGAAATAACAATTTAAATAAATACTTGCAAGGCAGCAAAATTACATTTTGCGGGACCATTCATAGTTTATGCATACCTTGCTTACTGTGCATATAGGGCTGATCGGTACTGGCCACATGAGAGCTGCTTTCTTGTTTTAAATTGGTAGTTCACCCAAAAAATGAATTTACTCACAATTTACTCACTTTGGCTGCTTCCAAATGTTTGAGTTCCAAAACAAAATAAGTTATTTTGAAGAATGTTGGAAAGCAGTAAAAATTGACATCCATGGTAGGAAATTTTTTTTTCGAAGTCAATACCATTATCCAACAAGTGGAGGGTGAGTATTTGATTTGATTGGAAATCTTGATTTGATTGAATGACTTTTTATCAAATTATTAAATAAAAGTATATTTTTTTCTGAAACAACAACAAAAAAATGACTGACCCCAAACTTTAATTCAACTCAAACCATTTGCACTTCTGTTACACTACTAATTACAAGTCAACTTTATTTCTATAGTGCTTTATACAACGTAGATTGCCAAAGCCACTTCACAAAGAGGAACTGGAAAAAATAAATAAATGGAAGCCATAACAATATTTCACTTTGTATGACATGTCAGGAAGGAATAATACTGGTGTAGTTCTAGTTAGATGAATACTGAGTAAGTTCAGTTTAATACGGTCATGGCTGAAGGACAATCCACTAACAGCAGCTCCACCGACCGCAAGGAAGCCAGAGAAGGCAAGACACCAAAACTCAACCAATTTACAGAAATGGAGAACAAAAAAAAACATGAGGTGCATCTACAAACTTCACAATAAGCATCAGTCCTGGTTAAAGTGCAGGTCCGAGTATGTCCCAGGGCAGGTGTTCAGACTGGCCAAAAGGATCTGCGTAGACACTCGTCTATCACAGAGGCCTTGCATTCTGGACGCATGATTTCCTCAAAATTACAGAAGCCCCATACTTGGGTTTAGAAACACTAACCATAATATCTTTGAAATATCATTGCCTTAAAGACCTTAAAAAAGCACATAAAAGTACTTTCAATACAAGTATCCCCAAGCAAACCCTCTAAAGGAACATAGGTGACCTCTTGAAATTGTTAGCTAGTTTTGAGATGGATGCAGACTTGCTGAAATAGTTTACTGGCTTATCTCCTCTTCTCATCAGAGGCTTTGGACGGCTGCCATGCACAATGATTTGGCTGAGAGACAGCAAGCCAAGCAGACTGGCAATTATATTGTCACATCTAACCGGGTCTTCACCGCTCAATACTCACTCACTTCGGTCTTTCTCTCTATTTTAGGCTTGCTGCTGGTACTTTGGATTTGCTTTGGCAGAACTTTACAACTTTCTCCCTTTTTCAGTCTTGGCTCCTTCATCTAATGTTACCTGCATACCTGTGGTTGTGATAGGCTGTCTGTTTCAGAACCGTGTAGACTTGCAGTCTTACTCAACAGCATTGAGCACGAACTGAAGGAGTGCGAAGGGGTTTGATTTGAGACCGGCCTGAACAGGATATGTCAAGTAATGACACGGGTTATGTTTGATGGAGCTTGCATATGATTTCTGTGATACGCAGATAGAATTACAGAATCCAGTAGTAAAGCATTAGGTTTACTGTATAAGGCCAAAAAGAAGGACTGTACAAGAGCGAAAAAATACCATCTGTGAATATGAAAGTGCAAAAAGACAGTTAAATAAGAAGTCTGTCTGAATGAATGGCACAGTTTTGTGACAATTGCTGTATCATTATATTGTCCCATTTTATTTGGGAAAAATGTCTGTAATATCATGCACAAAGAAATGAAGGCAACATTATGACAACTTGTCAAAAGTATAACTTGAATAAATAAATAAATAAACAAATAATTCTAGTTATTAGAACCGTTTTTCTTCCATTTACAGTGTGAAATATTTTTTTTTCAAATATTTCTCAAGTGCTTTTTAACGGAAAGAATAATTTTTATACATAACAGTTTTAATAACTCATTTCTAATAACTAATAATAACTAATTTCTTATCTTTTATGTGTTTTATGCATTTTTATGTATTTATTCATATGTATTTTACTAATTATTTTACAAAATAAAGTGCAATTAAAGTGCTTAAAGTGTAATTTAAAGGCTTAACTAGGTTAATTAGGTTAACTAAAAATAAAATGTATAATGTTTTTATTAAAATTGCTTGTATTCAGCCAAATTCAAAGAAATACAACTTTATCCAGAAGAAAAAATATATATATAATAGGAAATACTGTGAACATTTCTTTGCTTTGCTAAATGTCACTTGGGAAATATTTTTAAAAGAATTGCAGTTTCACTGGAGGGATAATCCTTTTTCCTTCAAATTTATATTAACAAGAAAAAAACAATTTGAGGGGGGAAAATAAAAAAAGTTCCTTTTAAAATGTTAAGTTGTAAAATTACAGTTTTAAAAATAAAAGGAAAAAAGCTAATTTTACAAACAAAAAAAACTGATGTCATTCATACCGGGCATGACGGTTTTATCACAGGCCACACATTTGGAGGAGAACTCATTGCAGTAGCAGTCGTTGCACAGAAGGGCATCATCCTGACTGGTGAAAGGCTCGTCTGCCAGCGAACGGTCACAGCGGAAACAACGAAAGCAGTGTTCGTGGTAATGACGGTCCTCGTAAAACAGCTCCTGAATCCCATGGACAAAAAAAAACAAACATCTTAATAAACACTTAAAAGGACACTTCATGCCAGAAAACAACAACAACAAACATTGTATAGGGTTTTTCTTCTTTAGAAGAGAACAAACCTGCCTGTTCCATATAGAAGAATGAAATAATAGTTTCACTTTTACCCAACTACTGTACTTTTCACTCCAAACTTGAGCATCATCAGCAGCAGATGGTGCACTCATGTCAACATATTAGTATATTGTGTGGTTATTGCTAAAGACAAGTTGACATACCAACAGATTAGGCTTGTTTATAAGAAAAAAGTCAAAAGAGGCCACAAATTAAACTGCCTTTTCGTCAATCCCAAGTACATCTCTGATTAAGATCTAAGCAATAGCAATGAAACAGCCTCTCAAACGCTTGCACATGTGCATCTAGTTATGAGTGTGTGTCTGTGTGTGTGTGTGTGTGGAGAACATGGCATCTGGGTCGACTCCTCATGTAAAATATGTAAACACATAGTAATAAGACAGGAAGGGTGAAATTTATGACCTGTGCCGCAAATGGCCAAGACAAACAGCAACTTTATTTAACATCTGCTGTCTCCCGTTGTCAATAAGTCATCAGATTCTTTGTCTCTGTGTGTGTGGACTCGATTTCCTGTGGGGAATTTACTACGACGCTAAATGAACTGCATTGTTTGGCTTTTATTTAATTTAGAAGGGATTAGTTTGAAACGGGAAGGATTAGGATTCAATAGGTTGCTAATGTTTTGCCTTGGGTTTTCAATATTGTTTCTCTGACTGAAGTTGAATGATGTTTCTAATTGGACAAATAAATGCTTCTCTCAAAAGAACCATCGGACTGTTTCATGCTGAAACCACATTAAAAACATTTTATGGTGTAATTCTAAATTTTTTTTCCCCCAACCACTAGGAAATGATTCCATAAAATCAACATTTTGCCTTTGAGAGTGAACCAGACTACTTGATTTTTTTTCCTCTGAAAATTTTAAATCAAAGGTCTGAAATTCAAATATACTTTAGTTTGTATACAGATGTGTGCTTGATATACATTTTAATATTAGAATAATATTTATTACTGTATGCCCACTGCCTGTTTTGTTAAAATTATGCATACAGGGAACACGCAGCTTGCAGGTGTTTGAAATATTTTTGTACTACACAAACTCACTTTGCATTCTAAGTCTATATTTTCAATTACAGTATGTGTTTACAGTATGCATTTAAAAAATAAATGAAGTATACATTGTGTATACTGGTGAAATCTAGTTAATGCAATAGTAGTCCACACAATTTGGAGTTTTGCAAAAGCGAAACCCTAACCATGCAGATTTTTCAAGGTAAAATTTGTTCAACTAGGTTTATTCATTATTAGTCAATGAAAATTAAGTCAGTGGAAAGTGTACCTCTTTAATAATTCTGAACTGACAATGAAAATGGCTGTACAAAACATTAAACTTAAAGTTATTATTAGTTCTCTAGTTTTGCCATTAATATGTTTGAGTAAAATGTTCATTTGTGTTTTACATACAAATTCTCTAAATGACAACACTCTTACTTGAAATGCTGAAAGTACATTATCAGCCACTTATAAAATAAACCTCAAATGAACTTTACTTAAAGATGAAATATCTTAATTTGTGTTCCAAAGATGAACGAAGGTCTCGGAAGACTGGAGCGACGTGAGGATTAGTAACTAATTACAGAACTTTTACTTTTGGATGAACTAACCCTTTAATGGTATATCAAGAGAACCGATTAGTACTTTGAAGTGATATCTTAATTTTTAGGTCATATTTCTTGAAGAAATGTTTTTTTTGTACTTATAAAAGCTTCAAAAAGTACTTGTTTTTAGAATTGTATTAACTCATATATTTGATATGAAGTCATTTAATAAATAAAATTTCTTCTTATTATTATTTTTTTAAGAATTAGATCATGATTCTCAGATTTAGATCAGAATGTCAGGTGAATAAAGATTCCCAACCTTAATTTTCACTGTATTTAAAAGAGCATCTTAAACATTCTGCAAAATATATTGTGCTTCAGAGGATAAATAACACCATACAGCTGATTTTCATTGGTGTGGGTGATGATGGAGGAATTCTTGGTGCTGTTTTAACTCCTTGACCCATTTTATATGGAATCCATGTCACAAAAATACCACCATATTCATGCTAATTCAGCTTATGTGAATGCTAAGTGAGCCAAGACTATAAATCTATAATCCCTGTTTTGGTCCAGACTAAATGAACAAAGAGAACCAGACTACATATGTAAACACAGCCTAAATTAGCAGACCTGTCCCTTTAATTAGCGTCACTCACTCTTGAATCGTGTCCAATCAGCTCTTTGCACTCGTCGCAGGTGTTGGCGAATAGACTGTCGTAACAGGGGATGCAGTAAGGGTTTTCCTCTGCCTGGATGTACTTTCTGCCATATAAAGACTCCTTACAGTTGTCGCAGTCGAAGCGCTCGCTCATGTTGCTCCTGATCCGAGTTCAGTCCCTGTAACACAAGAGGTGAGAGCCTTCAATCACAGAGAAAGACAAACTAACAAACACAGGCAGATCCATCATGAGGCAAAGTGACTATTAAGTTTTATAGCTCTGTGATGATAGCTGGGAAATGAGAGGGAGGAAGCTGGAATTTCAGCACACGACTCTATTCTGCTTGTGACGTGGCAGCTGTAGTGCAGATTCAAGAAGAGCCAAGTGTTAAACATTTCTAAGTTCACCCCACACTTTTTTTGCGATATAATCATTGTGTTTTGAGAGCTGTTTTGCTTGGCCACAGAGCAAAGGGTTTAACGTTTTTTTCAGTCACACACTGTCGTGATTGTTTTGAGATGTTTGTGAGTTATGTGTTTGTGATGCATGATTGGCCATAAGATGGTAAATAATGTAGTTGAATGTAGTATGAATTTAATGTTGACAAACATGTTAAATGGGTATTGATTAGTCACCTTACATGTTTTTTTTGCTTGAAAGAAATTGATATCATTTAATCGGCAAAGGAGCATTTAATTAATTTAACGTAACAATAAAGACTTAATCAAATGCTGTGTTTACATGAACCCAGATCATCCATTTATAATTCAACCAGTAGCCAAAACTAAATAAAATCACGTGATAAATGAGGAAGAAATTGCCAAGTCAATTTCAATGCAGTTTGCAAAAGGCAGTTTAAAGCTTTAATCAATAGGACATGTAAACACTCAATAGTACTGAAAAATCAAATTCGTAAAGTGAAATGTCAAAATTAGCTTTAAGCTTTGTCTACTACCCAAAACTTCCTCCATTGTATTCTAAATAGTGTAAAAGTTTTAATGAATTCATGGATCAATGATCAGACATCGTATTTTGGTGTCTGCATCAATTTAAATGTTCTTTGTATGAACTAACATATTTTATATACATAGAAAGCATATTTAATCCAAGTACAGTGTCTACTAATGTTTCAAACAATGTGTGAAAATAAAATTTAACATTACGGGTATAGAAACAATACCTACCTCATCAACAGATATATTCAACTCAGGGTCATTGGATATATGTACCCAGGGCTACATTTTTGAGAACCGAGAAATATGTACCCTGGGCTGTGTGTGCTTGCAGTTTTTGTTTTTACAAATTCACTAGAGGCCGCCATGTACATTTTTGACAATGTCAAGTAAGTTACTCCGGCACGTTTTTTTTTATACATGCCATTTCTTGTAAATCCACCAGAGGCCACTGTGTACATTTCTGCCAATGTCCTTCTTGGGCATCTGTGAGAGAAGCCAGATGGCTTGTAGTGCATAATATATTAGCTTGATATCGACTGATTCACCCACCTCCCCCTTTCCTAAACCCAACCGATAGTGTTTTCAAAAGCAAACTAAAAGAGAAAGGCCATTGCGAAAAAGCCATGTGCTTTTACCATGATTTCAGACAGCTTTTTTGGGGTTTTGTTTTACCAGGTTTCTGGAACCGTCATTCGCTGGACTCTAACCCCGAGCACATATTTCTTGACTCTCAAAAATGTAGCCCTGAGCACATATTTACAATGAGCCTGTGTTGGAAATATTACAGTAAAAATCAAACAAGATATTTATTCTGACTTGAGTTTATTTAAACATTAAAAAGATCATCCTAAATGATATTACATTTTAAATGATTAAAGATGTCCTGTTGATTATGGTTAACCATGGTTTGAAGGACAGTGGCAAAATATACTCTTAAAATTACAATTAATTAATATGTTAGGACTTTTAATATGCCATCAAAGGATTTTTGTTCTGAGTATTCCTGACATGATTTTTGATAAATAAACCGTTGATACACTGAATGACATTTTAGTGCCTGTTCTCTTTAAATCAAGGTTAAAAATAATAAAAGAATGAAACAGATAGATGTGATGCTATACTATCCACTGATTTCTTCATTGTTGTAGGTTTGATCAAATTTCTGGATTTTGCACTTAAACAAGGCGCCTCGCTCAGGCACCCGCATGCCAGAAAACAGACAAACCAGCCGCAGAGTGACAGATAAAAGGCCTTGAGATCACAGAGGTAAGACTATATTCTTGACTGGAAAAAGACCTCGTTCTGTTGGAGGTCTGCACATTTGCATGCTTCACCAGCAAATATTTGTGAAGTAAACACTTGTGCCTTGGATGCGCAGACCACCTAGAGAGCGTGTTTAGAGAACAGCAAAAGTGACAAGAACTCTTACGTTTTAGAAAGAACAACCGCTGATCCTGAACAACACAATGTGTTTTGATTTTGTAATTCCTGTCTCACATCTTCATAGAGGAAAATAGATCAGATTTGTTCACATTTGCTACAATAACATACCTCGGGTTCACAATGCGACATGATAAAACCAGCACAAGCAAAACTCTATCTATATATCTGACCCTGGATGACAAAACCAGTCTTGTGTTTCACGGGTATATTTTTGGCAATAGCCAATAATAAATTGTATTGGTCAAAATAATTGACTGTTAAGATCATGTTCCATAAAAACACATTTTAAATTATTTTTTTGTAAATATATAATAATGAAGCACTGAAATAAATAAGCAGTCAGATTGCAGATTTTTAAAATAGTTTTATCTTGACCAAATATTGTCCTATCCTAACAAACCCAGCACACACACAGACAGACACACAACGTCATAAGACGTTAATATTAGGTTAGATTTAGGTTGTGGCGTCAGGTGACAGAAATTCAGTGTCTAGCCAGTGTCTAAAGACAACGTTATTTTGACGTCCAATAGTGACGTCAAATGACATTGATATTTGGTTGATTTTAGGTTGTGTTGGAAAGTGACCAAAATCCAACGTCATATTGACGTCAAATACTGACATTTACTGTATTTGTCAGCTATGGCAAACAAAATCCAACATCTGATAGACGTCATAGTGGTAATGTCATTAGACGTTGATATTTGGTTGATTTTAGGTTGGACGTTGGACATTGATGTCGGCCTGACATTGGGTTCTGACGTCAACCCGATTTTCATTCCCAAACAAAATGCAACGTCCCCAAGACATTAGGGTACAACGTCAATCTGACGTCATGTTGAGGTCCTGTGCCTGCTGGGAAGTATAAATCAATGGAAATATTATTTATATAGCTTTAGGATTAAATTTAATTTCACAATATGTAGTTTTGTCAATTTGATTTAGTTAAATATGCAAAACTACTACTCTGTTTGAGGTATATGTTAAATAAGCTCAATGACAAGATCTTAATTTTAGGTCTGCATCAAATTAAACATACAAATTGGATGTAATACACATAGAAAGCATATACATTTAAAGTAAAATGCCTAATGAAATAATGACTGTTTCCTTCTGTTCCTTTCACTAGCTGTCTGCTCTAGTTCGTCAACAGTTTGGATTATGTTTGGTTTTGGTGTGTTCTTCCTCTGGATTTATTAAATCTGTATATTTCAATCTCTATCTCTGTGAGCTTTTGCACATCCTACCAATGTTCCCTGACAACTGCCAACATTATTTTCAAGGTACATGTTTAATAAGGTGATTATTAAAAATGTACAAAAAAATGACACCGACAAGTTTGTGCTTGTTGCTTTTCATCAGACAAATTATACTTGAAAATATATAACAATTGTAAAAAGATTTATTTTACATAATTTTGTTCATCAAATAATGAATCGCCTTGGTAATGTATGCATGTATGAAAAAGCATACATTCCTACATTACAATGCAATCCTACATCATAAGCATAGGGGTCAAGGACAAGATGGCTTTGTGTTTTTATTTGGTAATGCCTGTTTTGCATCAGCCACTCTTCATAGGGGAGAACAGATCAGATTTGTTCCCATTTGCTACAATAACATACCACACGTTCACAATGCGAGGTGTTAAAACCATTTACAGTACGCACATAAACCAAGAGTGTAATAACAACACTGGCTTGACCTCACCGTGAGCGTTCGGCTCTGCTAGTGCCCATCACAGAATAATATTGTTACAGCGTTGCGGCAACGCTATCAGGTTGCCAAAACATTAGCAAGACGTTGGAGGAAAGCCTTATGATAAGTGATAGGCCTCCCTGTTAGAGACAAGCCCCAGTGTATCAGTTTCCAGCCAGCTAATAATAATAATCAGCCACCACTAAAATAATGAATCTATCTGCGCTGCCCATCTTACGCATGGAGGGTGGGTGTAATCATGGGATACGAGATGAAAGATTTCAGCCAGCGTGTTTCATCTTTCCTCTGGCATGACAAAAGACTCAAATGATAGTGGGTGTGAAAGGCTAAGATAAAAAAAAGGGTGACGCGCCTCCCAAAGCTTCATAAATAATCAGCTGACAGTCTTTTACTACGGTGATAGCACTTACTCTCAGCTCTAAAAGCTTCTTTCCTCTGGATGTGCTCGTAAATTAGGGAGTGTTAATGTTTAAGGCTCCTGCGGCCCCTGCTTTACATCATTAGAGAGCTGTGTTTGAGGGAATGTGAAACGCCTCTGCTCACATCAAGGGGATCGTGCTTGTGTTTTTCTTGACGACAGGTCATGACATGACATGCTTATTTTTCCTAGTCATTCATTTATCCAAGGGTACATTAAAATGCACATTTTCTATTGTTTGGCTTTGTACAAATGAGGCAAGCAAGGAAAATGTCATATAGAGTGACTATAAAATTTTAAAAGATACTTAGGAATTAATAATTGATAAAGTGTATTAAGACTTTATCTTAAAGAGCCCCTATTATAGGTTTTTGAAAATGACCTTCCATGCCGTGTGTAACACAGCACTAAGTGAATGAAAACATCCAGCTGAGGTTTAAATCCGAAAGTGCACTGTGTTTAAAACTATTGATTCTTTTCGACTCAGAGTCGAATAAATGAATCGAGTTGGGTTTGGATCTTTTGCTTGAACGCATCGACGTCGACACGGTACATCACCGAATATGTAGTTCCAGATCCGGTAAAATGTGAACACGTTTTCCCTTCAGACACTAGCGGAGCACGAGGGATCACGGGACTGATCATGACACGAAGATGACGATCACTGACAGATGGAGATTCGGCTGCGGGGATTAAAGTTCATTTGCACAACAACACCACAGTATAGCCAACCTAGTGCTGTGTTTGTTCCTGTCATTTTTCAGATATTTGATACAATAACCTACGCTGCAACGAGGGATTCGCCGGTCGTTTGCTATTGAAGGAAGGAGCAGCAGAGACTATTATGTATGGGACTTTGTCAGACTTTGACAGGGACTTGTAAAACCAAAATATGACCTTTTATCATGCAAAATAGGGGCTCTTTAATATAGACAGTGAAAGGTTTTCTTGAAAATTTGTAAATTATTACTTTACATTTATTTGTAATTTATTGATTTTTCGAAGATATGTATACAGATTCAATGTATTATTATAATATATTATTATAGTTAATTTTTAGCTACATCCTAGAAATTGACACGTATTAAACTACATTTTAAAAATAGATTTACCCTTCTTATTTATTCTGAAAAATGTTTATAATCTATCTACTTTAATGCATACTTTATACCTTTATAGCATTCTTTATGCCCAGCAGTGATTTTGTTTTTTGTATTATGATTTAAAGATTAATCGTGATTTAATCGCATCCAAAATAAAAGTTTGTTTTAAGATAATATGTGTGTGTTATATATATTTATTAAGTGTATGTGATACACACTCATACATAGATACAATACTCATTCATTCATTCATTTTCTTTTCGGCTTAGTCCCTTTATTAATCTGGGGTCGCCACAGCGGAATGAACCGCCAACTTATCCAGCATATGTTTTACGCAGCGGATGCCCTTCCAGCTGCAACCCATCCCTGGGAAACATCCATACACACTCATTCACACACATACACTACGGACAATTTAGCCTACCCAATTCACCTATACCACATGTTTTTGGACTTGTGGGGGAAACCAGAACACCCGGAGGAAACCCACGCGAACACGGGGAGAACATGCAAACTCCACACAGAAACGCCAACTGACCCAGCCGAGGCTCGAACCAGCGACCTTCTTGCTGTGAGGCGAAGGTGCTACCCACTGCGCCACCGTGACGCTAGACACAATACTATACAAAACAATTTTGTTGCATAGATATTTACATTTATACATAATTTATATCATATACATATATATTTTATATCTAAATATAAATAAACATTCTCTATATGCATGCATCTGTGTATTTATATATACATAATAAATATACACAGTGCACACATTACTGTGTGTCAAAGCAAACTTTTAATTTGGATACAGTTAATTGCGATTAGAACTGATTATTTCATATAATACTAAAAAAGGTTTTTCACTATTTAAAAAAAATATATTTTTAGTAATTCTTAGTTAATTGTTTTAGTTGATATTGTAGTACATTGCATTTTATTTAATAAAATCAGCATTTCAGATTTTTTTTTTAAAGTTTCATGTTTTCATATAATATTTCATCTAAATAATTATTTGATCTCAGCTTTATTTCATTGACTTTTTCAAAATCAATAATGCTATAACAACCTGATGTCCATCAGAAGTTCCATGAAAAACATGCAAACCCAGCAGCTGTTTTTAAGTTCAGAGACGGCTTTTCCACAGGTGTGTGAACACCTGGCATTCATCCCACAACCACCATCTACTTCCATCAAACCCCTGTGCTAATGACTTCCTGCCAGCCTAACAGACTGAAAGGAGGATAAATAAATCCTAAATGTAGCATGTTTGGATGAAATCTAAATGATCTCATAAACATCTTATAAATGTACAGTACATGGACAAAATATGTTGCTTATAATGAAAGCGGACAGATATATGCATCTTTTCTTTTGATTTGGCAAGAGTACTGCATGTTAAATTTCACATTAAATTTAATCTAAACATAGTACAGGCTGTTTGCACATGCCAGAAAGAATCACCAACAGTGTTTGGAAAACCTCATCGTTCACCCCAATAACGTCAACAATAGCAGTCCTGCAGCTTCACTACAAGTGTGTTTACAGTCTCTGGGGAAACGTGGACTTACTTTCAATAACTCTTTTGCTGCTAATCATTAAAGATGAGGTATACTGGACAGAGGAAATATTGATTCAGCTCAGATGATACATATATAAATACTTCTTTAGTCAAGGATGATGACTGTTATTACTTCCTCTCTATGTTCAGCTTCTATAGAGTTATACTATAACTCTATTTTTAAAATATAATTGTAATTTTTATTGTTATACCTGTTACTGCAACCTTACTTATGTCAATATCAAGATAATACTGTACAGAGCTCAGCATATATGAGTACACCCCTTCCAGATCTCTCCTTAAAATTTATATTTTCTATAGGATGCTTTACAATATAATTTTTCTGCATATATATTAGATTAGTCAGTACTGAAGCCAAATCTGGAGCTTATCTAACAAAATAACTTACAATAACAGTCCAAAACTTTGTAGCCCAAATTTGTACGTTAGGGAAAAATATTAAATACAAAAAAAAAAAAAGAGGAAAAATCAAAAGAAACAAAAAAATATACAAAATTTAGTTTAAATTTTGTTTCTCTTGATTTTTTTCCTTAATTATTATTTTAAAATGATGGCTAAATTATTCTTTTAATAAATAAATCTGTTCAATAAATCTGTTTTGTTCAATTGCACCAAAATGTATTACCCATATTCACAGAGAAATGGATACAAATATACATTTTCAAATTGGGGTGTGCTCATTTATGCTGAGCACTGTATATTGTGATTATATTTTGGGCAATTATTGAAGAACTGGAACATTTGATAGCATCATACGCCTAAGGGAAGTAAGTGGAAAAAGCAATATGGGAGTAAATGATCAGTTTAGACTAAGGTGGAGGGCATGATGTCATCAGTGACCCTAAGGCTGGACGTCCAGAAGTGATTTATTCCAGAAGCATGGAAAAAGAGTCCAATCTGGCTTTGGTTGAAAGCTAACATGGTTTTTGTACAGAACCGCAAGCAAGCCTCTGACACGCTGCAGCTGAGAGTGTAAGCAGGAGTTTCACCTTCTTTGCGTAAAGTGTTTTGTGACTGATGAACCGGCCTGTGGTTAAATACCAAAACTGTGAGCAAAACGGACCTTGAGGGCTGAGGATGTCCAACAAAACACCATGACCCGTCAGCTATGTTTATTTAATCTAGTCTGCAAAATGTCACTGCTTTTAGACAAACCATCGGAATATTTCACACTGAGACTACAAGAAAAACAAGAGGTGCTTTAGCGCTGATGCTGTCTCTTTTATTGTATACATATTTATATAGATAACAAATAATTAAATTATGATTATTAATAGTTAATTGCCAGTAAAATTAAAGGTTAATTAAAAGTTGCATTTATCAAATGTATCTTTATATATACAATGCTCAGCATGAATGAGCACACCACATTTTGAAAATCAATATTTTTATCCGTTTCTCAGTGAATATATGTAATATATTTTGGAGCTTTTGAACAAAACAGATTTATTAAACATATACATTTATAAATGTCACCAAACATATTTATAAATAAGAATATAATACATTTAAATTCATGTGCAAATTAAAACTACAAAATTTCAACAACATTTTATATATTTTTTTCCCTCTTTTTAAAATTTTCATTTAATATTTTTCCCTAACATACGAAGTTGGGTGCACTCATTTTTGCACTGTTGTTGTAAGTTATTATGTTAGATTAGCTCCTGATTTGGCTTCAGTATACTGACTAAAATAATGAATAATCTGCACAAATATAATATTGTAAAGCATTCTATAGAAAATATTAATTTAAATTGGTATTAGATTTGTGAGGACTAAGAGATTTTTTGTACTTGTATATGCTGATTGGGCTGCACAGTGGCGCAGTGGGTAGCACGTTCGCCTCACAGCAAGAAGGTCGCTGGTTCGAGCCTCGGCTGGGTCAGTTGGCGTTTCTGTGTGGAGTTTGCATGTTCTCCCCGTGTTTGCGTGGGTTTCCTCCGGGTGCTCCGGTTTCCCCCACAAGTCCAAAGACATACGCTATAGGTGAATTGGGTAAGCTAAATTGTCCGTAGTGTATGTGTGTGAATGAGTGTGTATGGATGTTTCCCAGTGATGGGTTGCAGCTGGAAGGGCATCCGCTGCGTAAAACATATGCTGGATAAGTTGGCGGTTCATTCCGCTGTGGCGACCCCAGATTAATAAAGGGACTAAGCCGAAAAGAAAATGAATGAATGAATGTATATGCTGAGCACTGTATTTATATATAACAAACCACATATTAAGAGTCTGCTATTTTAGTATTTATTTTATTTTATTAATAGTTTTAATTTACTAGTTTTTTGTTTGTTTTCAGTTTAATTTGAAAGTGTTAGTAATGTTGTTTTTATAATTTTTATACTGTATAAATAATTTGTATATACATTATAAAGAAAACTACATTTATTTTCTTTGGTAACAAATATGTATTAGTTAATGCTAGTTATGTATTAGTTAATGTATTAGTTAAAGTTAATTAATTTACTAATATGAACAAACAATGAACAATACATTTATTACAGTACTTATGCATCTTTGTTAATGAAAATCAAATGATTCACTGTTAGTTCATGTTAACTCACAGTTCATGTTAAATCAATGTCAAAAAGCATGAATTTGGATATTAATAATGCATAAATAAATGTTGAACTATGATGTTATAAACATTTTTATAATACATTTTAATGAATACCTTCACAAAAAACAAGATCTACATAAATAAAAAAATAATTATAGAGACTGTAAGTGTTTGTAGATTCTGCATGATGCAAATGTAGTCCCTATGCACCTGTTTTTGACACACAATATCTCAGAATAAATCCAGTCTGCATTATTTTCCCTATTCATCAATTATTTGGTTGCAGATATTATAGATTTATAAACTGCAATGAAATGTATTTATAATATATTTAAAGTAATGGTTGTCATCATTGACCTTATTTCAATTTAGATTATATCTAACCGTATTATTGTAGTAGTTTTACATAACATACTCACTACTACCAATCTTTTATCAATTTTTTGTTGCTCAAGGATGATGAACACAGAGACGACACACTGCTTTAGCCTCCAGCACAGACAGTCTCATCTGCTGGTGTCTTCTTCCAGTACATGTAGAGCTGCTGTCAGCCCATCTTCCTCTATAAAGGAAATAAGGATTCTGGCGGCCACAGACCAGCTCTTAAATATTTCAGAGCAGCTCTCTTGTCGCCGCCTGGTCCTGTCTCTATCTGAAGGATATGGTGGCGCTTCTCCGAATGGTCTGTGAGATTCTTGGGGAATGACAAGGCCACAATGGCATGTTTGTGTAAGTTCAGAGAGGCCGGGCTGAAAGGGAGCAGGGCTTCAGGGGCAACGCTCAACAAGACCCCCGTCCTGCTGCAGCTTCACAGACAACAACACTAATCCTCTGACCAAACTCCCATCACGCTCTGCTTGACTTTAAACGGGCCGCCGGTGCCTCCCGCTGGGAATCTGACCCAGGCCCTTCCTGTTCCTGGGGTCCAGCCAGAGCCCGAACGGTCAAACGTCTGCTGGCCTATGGGAGGCTATGGCCACTTGCCACCTCACCGCGGCTATCACACAACACAGCCAATTCAGTCACTTGTTTTATCATCTGAAATTGTATGGCTATTAAAAACATGGATATAAATATGCCTTCATTGGCCATAACATTTTGAGTTAAATATGGACAAACCGTAGGGTTAAAAATGTAACCCAGTCATTGGGATATACTTTACCTAAATTTGGGTTTAAATAACATATACAGTAGTCAACATATTAAGTGAAAAAAAGTTTATGAATTTGTCTAAAACTATTGATCAACACCCATTCTTGCCTTAGTACAATTTTGAAAAACTTTTTTGATCCGCTTCAAATGTTGACTGCTGTACATTTAGTCATTTAGCAGATACTTTTGTCCAAAGTGACTTCAAAATGCAATAAAAAATAAATAACCAGCATAAGTTGAGTGTGCAATATTTATGGAATGCAATATTCTCAGTTTGATATGGGAAAATAGAAATATGTGATTAGATTTTTACTTTAAAGGGAATGATCTTTCAGTCATCCTTTACTTGCCATTCACATATTGCAAATGTGATGTGACATTGCTTCAAAATTTATTTTTAAACCATAAGAACAAATTTGCTCTAAACAACGCAAAAACAACCAATTTTCACCTGGTAGTGAAACATATCCTATTAATATTAGGATCCTAATAGTGTTTTTAGCAACGTGGCACATATATATGTCTGTCAACATCTCTAAAAAACGTGACCATTTAAGTTCTTTCTTCTGCAGGATATAAAACAAGACTTTTGGGAGTCAATGGCCACCAGATTGTTTCTAACATTCTTCAAAACATCCTCATTTTGGTGTTTAAAAGATGAAAGTCAACTTTAGGGTGAGTAAATGGTGAGAAAAATATATTTATTTTTAGGTGAACTATCTCTTTAAGTGTCAAACAGAGTAAGGAGTGCAAGTAGGATGATAAAGGTTTAAAAATGAAACTGGCATGTGAAAACACAGCATATGGATGAACAGACCGCAGCACAGTGAGATCAGTCTGTCGCTGGAGCAGATCCAGAAGCAGCGATAGCTCCAGATTTGATTTACAGTCAGCAGAAAACATCACACCAGAACATACTACTGTATATCATCTGAGGCCACACTATAGCACAATATTGTCATTTGTCAAATAATCTAATTATTTATCTAATTATTTAATAATAATCTAAATATTTTCATTTAATAAATGTAATGTCTAAATATAGTGCATTTGTTCTTCTGCCAAAACAATAAAAGTTGCTTTTATATATTTTCCACTACATTAAAATGTCTCTAAATACTTTTTTTATAAACCAAAATAGTCATGAGTATATTTTGAACATGATTTACAAAATACACAAGTTAAATGTCATTCAGTAAACTTATCATTTAATTGAAATATTACTCTTTTTAAGGATCAGAGTGTGACCCAGAAATAATAATTAATTCAATCTTTATTATGCTTTTATAAAGATTAAATCATTTATTATGCTTTAAACCATGAAAGTCAATAGTTACAGGTTTTCAGGTTTCTTCAATATATATATATTTTTTGTGGAAAGAAAAGAAAGTGGAAAGGAACTCATAAGGTTCTGAAACCACACAAGGGTTAATGTCAATTTTTGGGTGAATCATCTCTTTAAATTACAATAAACGTTACTTTTTTTATATAAATGATTAAGTACATGCAATAATGTTTTATTTTTACATAAATATATATGCTCCACTTAATGGCAATGAAACATTATTTCAACTCATATTTTGACATCTGCACAAAAGTTATTTGAAACATAAAAGTAGGCACTAAATTTTAATCTGACTACTCTGTATATAATTTTTAATTTTTTTTTAGGATGTCTAATCTATATGACCCATATATATTGACTCAGAGCTGAAATTTTGAGGTCAGACACTTGACAAATCTGAAGTGCTAAAATGAAGAGCTGACAGATTCCAAGAACAGGACGGCAGTGCTGTCAGTCTGACAAAACACTTATGCTTCTGCTGTAAAGTCACAGTATCAATCTAATACGAGAAAACTTTGGTGGAGAAGATGTCAATGTCAATGTCAAGTTTATTTCTATAGCACTCTTAACACAACACAAGTTGACCAGAGTGCTTTACATCAATAAAACATTAGAAACAGAAATATTTCAAAACAAAGAAAGAATAAAACAGAAAAAACACATAAAAAATTAATAAAAGTTTAAAACGTGGTACACAACGGTTCATCAGTGACCATATGCCAGTTCAAAAAGGTAGGTCTTTAACCTGGATTTAAAAACAAATAATGATGGGGCAAATCTAATACTGTAGGGTAATGCATTCCACAACCTGGGTGCAGCTACTGAGAATGCACGGTCACCCCTGCTTTTCAGCTTTGATTTGGGAACATGCAGCAATCTCTGGTTAGATGACCGGAGCGACACACCTGGACGATACTCTACTAGCAACTCCGAAAGATAAGAAGGGGCCCATCCATTTAATGATTTGAAAACTAGGAGAAGAATTTTAAAATCGACACGATATTGCACAGGTAACCAGTGCAAGGAGCGTAGCACTGGAGTAATATGATCCCGTTTTTTTGTGCAGGTTAAAAGTCTTGCCGCAGCATTTTGTACCATCTGTAACCGGGATAAAGCTGATTGGCTAATGCCGTAATACAGTGAATTGCAGTAATCAAGCCTTGATGTTAAAAATGCATGAATTATTTTTTCTAAATTATTAAAAGATACTATAGGTTTTACTTTAGCTAAAAGAGGATTTGACCACTGAGTTTATCTGCTTGTCCAATTTTAAACCATCATCGAAAATAAAACCTAAGTTCTTTACGCAATACTTTACAAAAAGTGTTGAGTTTCCTAAAGTTATTTGACTCCGCAAATCCGATGTACCAAACACTATGATTTCCGTTTTATTCTCATTAAAATTAAGAAGGTTTAAGGATATCCACGCTTTCACATCAGACAGGCAGGCCCTAAGTGTTTCCATCCCATCAGTATTTGGTTTTAGGGGTACATAAACTTGAGTGTCGTCCGCATAGCAGTGGAACGACAACCCATATTTCCGAAAAATAGACCCTAATGGGAGCATATAAAGCGAAAAAAGAATAGGAGCTAAAATGGAACCCTGCGGAACACCACACGGTTGCACAGCGGCCTCCGATGAATATTCATTCATTCATTCATTCATTTTCTTTTCGGCTTAGTCCCTTTATTAATCTGGGGTCGCCACAGCGGGATGAACCGCCAACTTATCCAGCATATGTTCTACGCAGCGGATGCCCTTCCAGCTGCAACCCATCACTGGGAAACATTCATACACACTCATTCACAAACATACACTACGGACAATTTTAGCTTACCCAATTCACCTATACTGCATGTCTTTGGACTTGTGGGGGAAACCGGAGCACCCGGAGGAAACCCACGCGAACACGGGGAGAACATGCAAACTCCACACAGAAATGCCAACTGACCCAGCCGAGGCTCGAACCAGCGACCTTCTTGCTGTGAGGCGAAGGTGCTACCCACTGCGCCACCGCGTCGCCTCCGATGAATATTCCCCAATATTAACACTAAACTTCCTATTTAAAAGATACGACCTAAACCATTCGAGGGCGGCTCCTTTTATTCCAACCCAGTGCTCTAAACGAGTCAGTAGTGTGGCATGATCTAACGTATCAAAAGCCGCACTCAGATCTAGCAGCAAAAGTACGGTGCTAACTCCAGAATCAGCATGTGCAAGATACATGTGCACTTGCATTGCTGTTCAAGATTGGCTCTCATCAAATCAGATAAAAACAGAAACAGTAGAGAAAGGGGGGACAGAGAGGGAGAGTGAGCCTTATCGCAGGAAGCAGGGAGGCAATTGGCGATGAAGATGAGATAACATTTAAAACAAACCCAAACGTTTGCTCTTGCTCATTCACAGATCATCTTTATTATTAAAGGACTTGGCGCATGACAGGTGAAACAGAAAAACCGTCCCTTCCACTTACATTAGATGTTTTTATACATAAAGTAGCTGATGATGCAGAGAAACAGATAAATACCTTATTAAGTCATTGCATAAGGTTTGTGAAGTATTTAAACACCATGCTGGGTTATATTATGTATTTTGAAATAATTAATTTACTAATGTAAAGATTGCTACGTATATCCCACATGAAAAGTGCTATAGTAATTTATAGTAAATACATGGTATTTTTGAACCACACTATAGTAAAGTGTATTATTAGTATTTACAACTCTTTGATCTCAATGATTCATCATGCTGTAGTATTAATATACTGAATTGATCAACTCTAATAAATACTGTAGTAGAGACTCTTCATCTATGTTAATCTGCTTTGACACAATCAAAGATGAATTGAATTGAACAGTATACTTAAGTTTTTACTAAAGTAAACTGTGGTGCATTGCATTATAATTTACCCTACAGTTCACTGAAAGAAATGATTCAAAGATGATTCCTTGGATTTACTCATTTTTTTTTAAGTTAAGTGGTTGTAAACAATTCATTTGGGCTGACTTTAAACAAACAAATTAAGTTGAACATTACTAAATTTAATTTGTTTGTTTAAATTCAACACATAAATTGTTTGCAACAATTTTGCAGACATCATTTTTTTCAGTGTTGAAGAAAACTATAGTATTTGGTAATTTGTTTATATTACTTGTTGTAGTACCATAGCAACACTCAAAAAAGATTTTTGCTGCTTGTTCAAACTACTTATTTAAAATGAGCTGAATCAACACAATTCCAGAGTTTATTTTTGGGACAACTTAATTGTTTCATGTTCAATTTTAAGTGAACTTAATCGATTTGTGTTGGGACAATATGAAGGAATTGTGTGGAACCCAGCATTTTGTACAGTGAAGTATAGAATTACCACAACAGAGTAGTTCCAATACTTTATTATAGTATGGTTTTAAAACAATTTATTATTTACTATTAATTACTATAGTATTTTTTATATGGGATTGCTGTTCTGTTCTTACTGAAATGAACTAGAATTACAACTGTAAATGCTTTTAGCCACTGAACCAAAATGAGCCAAATAAAATGTTTTATAGAAATATAATTTTTTTATATTTTTAAAGTGGTATCCTATTTTTTTCCATAGCTAAACATAGAAAAGGAACATTTTGACTTCTGTCCATTTTTAGTTTTATCTTACTTTAGTTATATATTTTTTGATATTTTTAGTTATTATTTATTTAATGAGTGAATTATAATTCAATGAAAAGTAATCACTTAACAATCACTTAATCAGTTTTATTTTAATTTATAGAGCACTCTTTGAGATCTCCTGATCTATCATAATCCTATTGGTAATGACTTTGCTTGTGAAATTGGCCCTTTGTTGTTTACTCTGTGTGGAGAGAACGCTTTGACAGTGTTAGTAAATGATCCGTTCGACTGCCGCCACACAGTTTAAATCCAACACATTTTCTCTAGTGTCACCACAATAACAGCTAACGCGCAAACTGTCCAGAGACAATGTCGCAACCGCAAAAGACTTGGTGAATCCATCTTCAATCACAGCAGATGTCAATGACCACAGAACGACCATCATCAGCAAATAAATTACTTCTTCGCAAAACAACAAGCTTTGAAGCAAACCAGACAACAACCTTTATAAACAAATCCTCTTTCTTTTTATCACACAAATGTATTATTAATCTCTGCAAAAGATTCAAACACTACAATAGCCTCATAGACTCTTGTGTCACTGATCAGTAGTGTGTTTGTTCATTTCTGAGCCTCTTCTATTTTAGCACATGTTAGACGCGAGACAGGAACAAGCCAGAGGAACAGACACAAACCAGGCCAAACATGTCATTTCCACTGAGCCCTTAAAACACAGCCTTGTGCCGCATGAGGATGGTAAACATCAATGAACATTAATGAGCACCTGCTTCAGGAGCTAGCATTAAGAAGGATGTCATTTTCCAAGCTTTAAATCCAGATGAGAGGTGTGAATAAATGCCATGAAAAACACCCTCACAAACCGCAGGATATATGGATGCTAATGCTAACTGCCTCAACAACAATAGTGGCATTATTTGACCCTTTTTAGCCAAAGTCGTTTGACGTTTTTAGACTTAATCTGTGCCTAGATGGTTTAGCTAAAGGCTAGAGGAGTAGTCATTAAACAGGACACGCAGAGCTGAACAGGCAATTAGCAAAGCCCCAAAGCTATTGTCAACAGCTAGCTAAAGTCTCTCAGCTTTAGTGAAGAAGAGGAGGAAATTTTTTGTTTTACAGAAAGTTTATTCTAAATTACAGCCAAAAGACATTTAGCCAAAGTGAACAAAAAGAGGCACAATAATACAAATATTACCAAGCTAATTGTACATTAAAGTTTCAGTTAACAGTAGCCTCATCACGGTGATAGCTCACTTGCTCATATAAAAGTGTTTTAGAATATTGCTAGGTGATTTTTGTGGCTGTTTCTGTGGTTTTACTATGCAGTTGCTAAGGCGTTGCTAAGTAAGTGGTTTCTATGGGTTTACTGGGCAGTTGCTAAGGTATTCTAAATGTTTAAATGTTGATCATTTCGCTATGAAGTTGCTAAGGGAGTTTTAGCAGATTGCACATGGCTATTTTATGTGGTTCTGACCTGAATCTGATAATTACTCTCACATATACTATATGAGAATTATAAGGGAAAACTATGTGTATACTGTACATGCACTACATTTAAATGTTAGGGATCAGCAACATTATTATTATTATTTGAATATTTTTATTCAGCAAGGAAACATCAAACTGATCAAAAGTTATCAAATAAATGCAGCCTAAAGTATAAGAAATATCTTTCAACCACACAAAAAAATCACACCAACCCCAAACATTTAAAATTTGAATGATAATGTATATTTCTGGGATAATAGAAACCGATAAATACTGTGGAGGAAGCAAAGCACATTGATGGATTTTTTTTTTTTACCATGACTTATTACTTTATAAAATGCTATGAAACCATACCCCTCAAAACTATAGTGACACTTTTTTTGTTAGCGTTTGCACTGCTGTAACTACATCTGCAATTCAGGTCTGCTTCTCCTCAAGCTACTGCACCAAGGAAAGGTGCAAATAGCGGTAGATTTATTCATGATCTGTATTTATATCCATGTAGAGGGTAAAAAAAGGACTCGCCTACATATTTCTTTCTGTGTAGTGAGAGACAGAGGGAAAAAAACTGCCATACATTACAGTTTAACATCTGCTTTCTATTGACAGAAGTATGCAGTTGACTCCAGAGTGCCAAAGTAGGTTTTGGAGAGTCACTACCCCAAGAATGCAGGAAGGGCTGTCTTTTCTTCACTTTTCTGTGGTATTTGCCGGTAAGTGCTTCAGAGGCAAGAAGAATACAAAGATAGAAACTGACAGTATGAAGGGCGGACTGGGATGAAGAGAAAGGCTTAAAAAGAGGAGGTTTGTATGGTTTGAGTTGTATCAGGTCATGGGATCCAACACAAACCAGAGAAAGACCTGGTGAATCAAATGTTCACAGCTTTGTTACATTAAAGGGAGGAGAAGATGAGGACAAAATGAGAGCGCTGGAGAGAGAGTCTTTAAACTGGAGTGAAGACAACTGAGGTTGGGTTATTGATGGGGAGGAGTGTTTAGAGGATAATGTAAGACAGTAAGAAAGAGGCAGTGAGTATATTATTGCTCCCAGAACAAACAAACACAATTGTAATCCCAGGAGCCTGCTCGCTATTCTGTTTCCCAGTAGCTACAGTACGCGGGGTTGAATTTATGACCAAACATGGTCATTGGCGTCACTGTCCTCCATGTGTCATCAGCCTGAACTGAACGCGCCTTTGCTTTAATGTCTGAGAACTGCGACATAAAGTCACATACAGTATGCTCAGGTGAATACCAGCTCAAGCATCTGTGAGTGAGAGAGGAAAGAGAGGCAGAATGAGGAATGAAAAGGGAGCAGGAAAAGTGAAGCAAAAAAGCAAAAAGAAAAGGCATAAGGAAATAAGGCGGCAAATGGGGATGGAAAAACAAGGTAAAATTGAAAGCTTAGGGGAAAAGGGAAAGTAAATGAAATTGTAAAGAGGAAAGCAAAGTGGAAAAGCGAATTAGAAAGGATGCAGTGTAAAGAAACAAAGTAAAACTGAAAAGGGAAAATAGTGGAAAATAAAACACAAGTGGAAAGAAATCAGGAAATAGGAAAACTAAGGGCATAGGGAAGAGGAAAGCAAAGGGAAGTTAATACAAAAAATGAAATAGAAACAAAAAATTTATCAAAAGAATTAAAAATGGGGAAAATGGAAAGCAAATGGGAAAATCAAATTGAAAATCAAAACAAAAAGGAAAATGAAGAGAGGAAAAATTATTGGGAATAATATAAGTGGAAAGCAAAGGAAAATGAAATGGGAACGGAAAAGGAAATGGGGAAGGAGGAAGCAAAGGAATAGGAAAAGGAAAACAACAGGAAAAATATAACATTGAAATAGTCAATGGAAAAGGAAACAGGAGAGTCAATTGGAATTGGAAAGAAAGCAAAAAGGGAATTGAAAAGCTGACTGCCAAAACTCAAATAGCAAAATCAGTAACTATGTTTTTCTCCTCGAAGCTGTATTGCACTTGACTTGAAAAGAACCAAAGCTTGAGCTGATCACTCATCGAATGTGAAGTGTGGACACTGGATGCCTGAGCGCTGCCCGTCTCGCTCCGAGTATTCCTAGAACAACCCTACGATTAGAGCACACTTCTGCAGAGTATTGGCAAAGCTACACGTCAGATGTCTGGACTCGTTCTTCTCCACACCAAGTAGAAAATAAAGACACAGAAAGGTGGTCTGGCAAACACAAGGGGCATTTGTAAAGCATTTCCTTGGGATAAGGGTGGGCTCCTAAATTTCGCCAGTGGTTTTTCGACACAAGCTTTTTAACCTCTGGAACACTTGCCTTGATCAGATGTCGTTTGATGTTGTTGATGGAAACTGCTCTTGAGCTCAAAGCTTCATCCTCAACATGACAAATTATTTACAATGGTTAGAATAATCGCTGGTGAGGTAGATTGAGCGTAACATTCAAGCTCGCCTTTCCAAACCCGCTTTATAGCAATGCCAAATGACAGCATTGACTGAGACGTTTATTGACGTTCACAGACTAGACGACAGTGTAATTGAAGAGGCCGAACTCATCCACTCAGTTACCAAGAAAGAAATTCAAGTAAATCTCTCCTATGTCGTTTTCAATCTCTTGCTCGTTTTTTCCAGCTCAAATATTTGACGGATATCTCTGAGAAACGCAAGTTTGTTCCAGTTGTTTCTGAACAAATTTGATGTGCTCTGACCTGTTTGAAGTTAGAAAAACAATGGGATCGGTGGGAACATAGTTGTGATTAGTTGAGTCAAGTTGTGATTTTCCTTCAAGTGCCTTAGCATAGCAGGCTGTGAGGGGGTTCAAGGCCTTTCTTATTTGCTCTCTTTGTTTGTACTTCTCTCTCTCTCTCTCTCTGCTAGTCACAACTGTTCGTTGGCATCACAGCACAGCCTGTTAGGTCTAGTCTCCAAGGTTTTTGGTGATATCTCCTACATTCTTTCTCTTGTCAACACAGAGCAAATTAGCCGAAGTGCTTTGTTTTTCAGGCTTTATACTTTTGTGTAGAATAGCATCAAATTCTCAGTGAATGAATGTTTAGCTTTTAGGTACTGTAACATACTGCTCAGCAACGTTTAGAAGGTGAAATATCAATAAAAAAAATGTGCTTTATATTTTATTGCATATTTTTGTATGAGGTTTAAAAAATAATCATTTGAGAATAGTACAGCCTAAAACCCTGATTTGTAAGATTAGAATATGAAATTATCCTAATATTTTGGTAGAAAATATTGGTGTGTAGATATTGATAAAGTTACATTTCCAATAAATTGAAGAAATATTTTCATTAACATAAAATTTGCTATATTGCCATTCAGGGGCAGCGCGGTGGCTCAGTGGTTAGCACTGTCAGCTCACAGCAAGAAGGTTGCTGGTCCCAGCTGGGCCAGTTGGCATTTCTGTGTGGAGTTTGCATGTTCTCCCCGTGTTCGTGTGGGTTTCCTCCCGGTGGTCCGGTTTCCCACACAGTCCAAAGACATGCACTATAGGTGAATTGAATGGACTAAATTGGCCATAGTGTATGTGTGTGCATGAGTGTGTATGGGTGTTTCCCAGTGCTGGGTTGCAGCTGGAAGGGCATCCGCTGTGTAAAACATGCTGGAAAAGTTGGCGGTTCATTCCGCTGTGGCGACTCCTGATGAATAAAGGGACTAAGCCGAAGGAAAATGAATGAATGAATGAATTAACCCAACATATAACATATTATATAACATTTTGGACTTTTGTAGATGCCATTTTAAGGTTAATAATGTTAAATGATTAATCAACAAAGTGTACCATATTAAAGTATAGTGCTCACATTTGCTTATTGATTTTTATTTATGAATATGTTCCTACTATTAGCACTAGATCTGCTTAACAACTATTTACATTCAAGCACCCCAAATAAACAATCCTTCTAGCGTTTGTAATAATGAAATGAGTTTAAAACAGTATAAGAGTGCATGCTCTCTTTCACGTAACACATTTTAATGGGTTCAAACCTGGCTTACACATAACCACAGCGCAGCGTGAGCATGGGGCTAATTTAGGTTAAAAACGGTAGCTACTGTAGGTGGTCCTAAGTGGTCTCCATCTTACTGTTTTTCTAATGAAAAGACACTAATTCAGCAAGGACAACCTGACCAGAATGAGAGCAGCAGCGGTTGTCGGGTCATTCTGCGCACCTGCAAGTGGTCAACCCTCAAAAACACTGACATAGATTTATTGCTGTTATGACTAACTTATGAAATAATGCGGCTGGACTGAGGCTACATCTACACTATAATCCACATAGGTTTGAAAAGTACATACTCCTGTTTATAGGCAAGTTACTTGGCCACATTGAGAAGTCTGAAAATGCTTACATCTTTGTAAAGCTCTCTGTCAAAACAACAACTGCAAGTAAACATTCCAAGAAAAAATGCAATCTTAAGTATATACAAAATGATTCAGTCACATGCTAAAATTGCATCATTGTTTTCAAATGCCTGTTTGTCCGGACTATAATGGAAAATGGTGTTTCTGTAATTATTTTCTCACCAACCAATGATTGCTTTTTAGCACAATATTTGATATTAATATTTCAAACATCAATGAACATAATTAACCTGAAAGGAAAAGTCTCTATTTAAAATGGCTTGCCCCACCACACATGTAAATGATCTAATCTCTCAAATTAATATTATGTTGCCAGCATTAGTCTAAAATATTATGATACTAATATTGCATTCCATAATATTAACCCATTATTTTACAATGTAATATAATAAGACCTCAAGAATTTGGTGTCGGTATGATTGATTGACTGACTTGATTTACTGGTGTATGAATCTATAGCATTCGATTGTTTGTCATCACAGAAATATATTACATTTCAAAATGTATTAAAAATAAAATCTATTTTAAAGTGCAATAATATTACTGTTTTTACTGTATTTTCTTACCAATCCCAAACTTTTGAACAGTAGTGTAGAATATAATATAGAATATATTTCTTCAGTTCAGATTATGGGAAATATAACTACAAACCAGCATTAGTTTACACTGAGTGGAATATTAATTTATGGTACGTTTGCAAACTGTTAATTAATAAAGAAGTTAAAAAAATCACTACACTGCAGATTCCTTTAGGCAAAACATTTAAGATAGAACAGCATAATTTTGAAGATTAGAACGTCATGTATTGAAACTGACATAACAGTAATTACAACACAAAATTATGGCAATTACAACATGGAGTGAACATGATTCCATGTTTTCTGAAGCCAAATCGTAGCTTTGTTTGAGAAACAGACTGACATTTAAGATCTTATTCACTGATTCTTCAAAATGTTAAGCTGAATTTGTGAACCAGATTAAGTGATTTATTGTAAAGGACTGACTCCAGGAGATGAATCATTAACTAAACCGCTTCTTACATTTAACTAATAATTTAACATATTCATTCCACAGAAATAAATCAATAAGGTTTGGAACAACATGATGAGCAAATGATGAGAGAATTACAAGTACTGTTTATTTATTAAAAGCAATGCCTTTAAAAAAAAAAAAACTAGCCTCGTGAGTACTTAATGTTTGTCTTTCTGTGTTATCACGTTTTATCCAAAGATTAGCAGAGCAGCGGGAAACAGACAATCTCTCTCTTTCTTTGTCCCTGGCAAAGGCAAGTTGACAGAGAGGGAAAAAATTCATAATGCCAAAACATGTGAAGGGATCCTGCGAAATGGGAAGTGTCCAGGATGATGTAGCGTCTGAAGTCAATCCAGGATATTATACTTTTATTTTCTACCATCTCGTTTATGGTTCCTCTCCTTGGCAACATGTAAACAGTGCCCTGACTCCAGAGAGCAATAAAATAGCCAGCAGTGACGTCTGCCCTCTTCATGCGAGTTCTGTTGGTATCACACACTTTATATCTCATGGATCTGAAGAAAGTGGAGTCTCATAGGTTCCAGCAGCTTAGGATCTTTTTCAGTGCAGTTTCAAACTTAAAAACAAAGAGATGTGGACAGTTTCTGTGCCATGTTGATGTGTTTTCTATTGAAAGAGGAAGTTTGGATTCTGTGCAGTACAACAGTTGGGTCCCAGAAGTAAAATTCCCATTCATTTTCTCTAGTGGGAAATTGATTTTTAACAGTAACTTATAAAACTTTAAAGATAGATGTACTTTGAGTTCAGTGGTAGATTATCCCCTGTACAGTATATGCTTCTGTTGAAGTCATTCTTGTTATTTAATAATTATAACCGTCATATAACCTAATTTAACCGTCATTTTCCACAATTTGCAGGTTACACTCACTCACTTTCTTTTGTCGTAGTCCCTAATTTATCATGAACCGTCAATTACTCTGGCATAAGTTTTATGTGGCAGATGCCCTTCCAACCGTAATCAAGCACTGAGTACACTAATTCGTGAACCCCCATTCCTTAAATCTTCCCTTAAAACTTATCTTTAATACTTAAATCAAAGTTTGTAATGTTTTGTGATTTCTGAGATGGCTGGTTTGGTGTATGGATTTTGGTTCAATTCTGTAATTAAGTTTATTCTTTTTCAATTAAAAAAACTTACATATAAAAACCCTTTTTAAAAAGCAATCCTCTTTTTTCTCCATTGTGTTTTGTTACAACAGAAAGTACCCTGACTTCCTGTTGTAACATGTGACCTATAGCTCAGCTGCATTGTGGAGTCTTCCTTGATGTCCGTTAATCTCAGTCCTAGTCTATAAGACATCTGAACTTCTGCAAGTCCCAGTAAAACTGCTCATAACACTGTAATGCTTTTACTGTACTGTACGTCATTCTTATTTTTTTCTCAGTGGGAGTCTTATATAGCCCTTCCTGTAAAGATCTGCTTATAGCATCTGACAGCTACACAAACAAACACAATTTGTCTGTAACAGAGACACAAAGCAAGACAGAGACGGGGAGTATGATAATAGCAATGCACACACACACACGCACACACATGCACACACACACACACACACACAAAAACGTAAATAAACGTAGCAGAAGATCTAGAGACAATGGGGGAGTTGTTCAGGAAGGCCGACACTACGAGCAGCTGCATACACACATCTTTTCTTTAACTCAGTTGGTGGTTGCTTTCCACAGCGTATAACCACAACCCCACACTGGCCTGCTCCTAATCCAACACACTAGATAAGATTATATAATGAGATAAAGTTTGGAAATGTGCTGCGCGAGACTGTCAGGTCCAATCCTCAGTGGTGGAGGAGAGAAAAACTATTACGTTGCTCTCTTGAATACTTGATTTTAGTTGTTCAGCAGTGGGATTGTGCAGTCAAATAAGTTAGTATAATAGCTGCTTTACTCACCGTTTTACAAATTTGCAATTTGTAAAGTTTCATTAATTGTGTATCAGCCTTTGGTCTAATCTTTTCAACTGAAATCAGTATTTTATGTCCATTTAGTCAAGAATGCACAACATATCAGTTATCATCAGTAACAATACTGCCAATATTGCTGCTTATATTTAATTCTTTAATGCTCCTTTCCACTACTTTTACCTTTAGCTGTAAAATCATTTAATGCACACTTTAAAAGCACTTGGCACTGTTGAATGTAATCTTTACCATATCTCAAAATCAAAGTCCATTTTCATAAGAAACGTGAATAAATTTGTAAGTCTTAAATACACCAGTAGCATTTTTAAATGGTTTGGTCACACATCTATACCAGTTATCCATTATAAGATATATCAATATCAACCAGATTTTTAATATCTATGCATCTCAGCCATATTCATTTAGTAGAAAGCAGCCAGTCAGTATTGCAAACTACAGTCCTAATCACATGTTAGTCTATTTTGCATGAAATTAATTTTCTTTTTTTATATTTGATTCAATTTAACTGTATTTGACTGTCTTAACTCACAGCAGAATGGAATAAATGCTTCTAAATATAGCCTTGCGTCTACACACTTTTTTTTCTGGTGGAAGGATCTAAGAAAAACATAACTGCCATTGGTGGCTGGATTGGACTTAAACATGTCTCCCTTGGTCCTCTTTTATGACTCTCCAAGGACTCATCTAGACCACCTCCCTTCTTTTCCTCATCCTCGCTCGCTTTTCCTGCCACGTTTTTCTCTAACCTTCAAGATAAATGTCACATGCAGAAAAGCAAACCCAGAAAAAAAACTTTAGCACATGACTAGACACATGCCTATAAATTGCCATAAAATGGGGAAAGCGTATACTTTGCATGCAAACGGCTGTGGGTGTTGGCGACCTCCAGGGGTCTTTTTTTCCCCGATTCCATTCGCAGGGGACTGAGCTCCAGGCACTAGAAAGCGGAGTACTGGCCACGCTGCTGGAATGAGCTCACTTCAAAGGTGACCATAAATCAAACAGTTGTGCCCCCGCCTTCCGCTACACCATCCCCCAAAATCCCTTCTGTCACTCTCAAGACGAGGGGGCTGGGGAGAAGCATTACCTCATGGACTCTGGGATCAGGCTTCTGCTCTCATTGGCTTTTACAGGCTGCTGTTTAATTTGACAGTTCCTTGATTGTCAAACTGTGCAATTCAACTAAATAATAATAAAAAACATGGTCATTTATTGGAAGAATTTTTAACATCCTTGGAAACTTTCCATTCCATAAAAGGTTATTTATAGTGGAAAATGTCTCTTTAGATTTTTTTGATATCCTCAAACTGGTTCTTTTAAGAAGTCTTTACTGAAAATGATGCTTGAGAAACCAAAAATGCCTCTCATATGGAATCACAACAAACCTTTTATACGCTTTTAACGTTTATGTTTTTTAAAGTTTAAAACAAAAATGATCGCTGAAATGTAACTTATAAAGCTGTGTCCTTTCATTGGCATCTTAGGTTAGAATCTAAAGTGACAGAAGAAACTGAAGTCGTAGAGTCTGGAGGTGGGTGAGGCATTTGCGGGTAACCTCCTGTTGATCTCTTCTGCAGTTCCCAAGGCGCCTGTGGTTGGTTGCCGGATCAGCGGTAGGTTAACTTGGCAAACATTTGAAAAACACTCTGTTATTCATTTCATGCACGTTTAAAGATGTATTTGGTGGTGCTTAACTCTTGGATTGTTGTGCTAATCGTATCATCACAAATAGTTTTGCTGTATATATGTAACTACAGCTTTTTATAATGCACTCAAGAAATTTCTCTCAAGTTACAGTTTTCAAAAGGCAGTTACCTAGTACTTAAAGTTTACAAATTGTACCTTCTGAAAAGGTTCTGCCCCAGTTTTGCCCCTTTGTTTCTAAGAGTGTGAAACAAAATGGCCAAAATTAGCACACAAATAAGCGTAGCATACATTAAACTGGCAATTGATCAAGCTCAAGTGATGAATTGATGTGCAGCATCAATTGAGTTTTCATGTCATGGTGATTGGTAAGATTTCTGTTTCAAGCCACGTAGTAAGTACTGTAATGCTTTACACTGATTGCTTATGCGATTTTTAAATCTGATGGGGCTCAGAAAAAAACAAACATTTCTTTGACTTTGCAGAGGATAAGAAGGGCAATTCATCATGGTCTTATCTTGTGTGTCACGTGGGACTCTCTTTATCATGCAGCCATGCAAAAACACCATTTGTCTTCAGTGTCTTGTTCATTCCAAGTGATAAAATGTATGTTGTTTCGAACAAAAAAGAAAAAACGTTAGCATAGGTAGTTTGGCGAATGCAGATAAGACGGTATAATTATGCAGATATCAAATCAGAAGGCCTCATCTAAGTGTCTATCAAAGCCCGGCTCCTCCCTCTTAAAGCTCTGCATGTGCAGCTTTCTTCAATGATGTTTCCAACCTCATTAAACTCCACAACCCCTCATAACCTCCATCTGTTCCACTTACTAAAACAAACCTGGTTGATTTACTTGACAAACTGAGTTCCACGGTGCAGTTGTGCATTTTTTAGGCCAAGTGGAGCAGCTCACCACAGATAAATGAATACGCAGACAGCCAAACAGACCCAAAGCCAGACGTAAAGACATCGGTCTTAGGTGGCGAGTGGCGCCAGGTTCTGCACATGGCTTTCTGAAAATCTCATCATAGATCATGCAAAAATATAGATTTTATCATGACAGCTGCGTATTAATAGAGAGGGGGGGGGGGGGGGGTTTGTTGGTGCTGAGCTAGCAGCCTAGTTCAAATTCAGTGTATCTCACATTAATAGAACTGATTTATGACTTTATATAGAAAAGAATGTACTGTACATATTTATAAAAGTTAAATGAATAGTTTACCCAAAAAATAAAATGTACTCACCATTTGCACCACACAAAGAAGATATTTTGAGGATTGTTGGAAAGCTGTTACCATTGATATCCAGGGAAGTCAATTGTTAACAGTTTCCAGCTTTCCTCAAATGATCTTCTTTTTGTGTTCAACAAGAAACAAGTTTGGAACAAGTGGAGGATGAGTAAATAATGCCAATTTTGATATCTTTGATTGACTATCCCTTTAAAATTAAGATTTTTTGTGTCTTTTCATAATCATAAACAGTATATGATTCCAAAAAAAGCTTTTAAGCTTAATGCTTGGCAGTTGGATATTTTCAGAGTGAGGCAATGTGCTCTTAGTGTCAGCACTCCTGCACTTGAGTTTAGGCAATCTGGCTCTTGTTTTGTGTAATTATGCATTTAATCCATTTTCCCGCAGTGCTTCAATATCTCTCTGTCTCTTGTATATAAAAGAATGGCAACTTTATGCTACGGGGAGAAACAGAATGTTATTTTTTCAAATGAAGAATCCCTCTTTCCAATTCAGGCAATTTCATTTCTTTCCAACTACTCTTAAAGGCATAGCTCAACCCAAAATAAGCGTTTTCTGGAAATTTACTCACTCTCAGGCTATCAAATATGTAGGTGAGATTTTTTTCCTTTCTTAAGATTGAAAATTACAATGCAAGTCAATGGCTACCAGCACATTTGATACTTTAAACATATACAGTCAAAACGAAATAACCACTACCAATGGCTACTCTGAAGCAAAACATGTGAACTTGCTTCTGTGCACATGTGGTTATGTGAGATAGAAAACATATAAAACACGTTCTTGAACTCTCTTAAAATTATACTGTATGTGTGAGGGGATTAAAAGTCATTTGTAATGCAGTCAGTATGAGTGTAACGAGTGTAACGTAATGCAAAAAAAAAAAAAAAAATTCCCACAATAATCAAGTTTTCATCACTGAAAAAATCTAAATGTTGATTTCATTTTTATGAGTGCATTCGAGTTTTAATACCATTTGCTTGCAGAGTAGACATGCCCTGCATCCAAATATGACAATGGTTGATAAGTGTGTTTGAATGCGATTCATGGTTCGGTGGACTTCATGTGCTAAATGTCAACAGCAAACAAGTCACTGAAGCATTCAAAAGGGGCTCTGTCTTTTTGTTCTCAAGGTTTTGCTCAGGCAGCCTTGTCAACAAGTGTCTGACAACAAGTGTCTTTGCTTTCTCATCCCTTTCCAGGTCCTCTGCACTAAATCATTTTCATCTTTCTGTGTGCTATAGCCACTATCCTTTTATAGACACAACAAGGACACTTTCTCCCATTTATGGGCCTCTGTGAAGTGCTGAGCCATGGTCAGCAAAAGTAATGTGAAGGTGTTCGCTCAAAGACGGTGACAGCTACCTCTGTTCTCTGTACTGCTTCAGTTCAAAAATTAATCTTCTCAGATCCTCAGTGCCAACTTGTGTTGTCGCAACACCAAGTGGCTACCAATACTGTTATTTACAATAGCGACTAGAAGTGAAGAGAATCATTGAAATTGTAACTTGTTATTCAAACAGACTAATGTAATATTTTATATGCATTCTGCATAGCTGTACTTGGAGAGCATAAAATTTGATTGTGCTGTACAATTGATTAACTTATGACAACACAGGAAAACAAGCTTCCTGAGCCTGAGGAATAGCTGCTAATCAAATACAGAAGAGAATGAGGTCTGTTTTGATCATTCTATATTGTATTATTATGCAATATATGGACATGATTGCTATTATTTCAGTGATGCAAAATATAAACAAGAATCAATGAAATATTAAGTGAGTGTATATTTTGTATCTTGTGAGATTTTGTAAAAAACTAAAAAATAAATAAATAAATAATAATAATAATAACAAATCCATAATCTGTCATTAGTTATTGGCCTTTTTTGCCAAATAATTTTGTCAGTTAAACCACTTTACCACATTTAATATCCTATTATTCTCAATAATACACCTTCCTTATATTCTAATGCTTTAATTGAACCAATAAGGTCATTAAAATCAAATGGGTAAATGTAATCCTGGACCATAAAACCAGTCTTAAGTGCCAGTTTTTCAAAATTGTTGATAAAAAAGTTGATAGCATATAGGGCAATATAATACAATTTATATATATATATATATAAATTGTATATATATAAAATACATATGGTGTATATATACAGCTGCAATCAGAATTATTAAACCCCCTGAATTATTAGCCCCCCTGTTTATTTTTTTCCCCAATTTCTGTTTAACGGAGAGAAAACATTTCTAAACATAATAGTTTTAAAAACTCATTTCTAATAACTGATTTATTTTATATTTTCCATGATGACAGTAAATAATATTTTACTAGATATTTATCAAGACACTTCTATACAGCTTAAAGTGACATTTAAAGGCTTAACTAGGTTAATTAGGTTAACTAGGCAGGATAGGGTAATTAGGCAAGTTGTATAACGATGGTTTGTTCTGTAGACTATCGAAAAAATATATAGCTTAAAGGGGCTAATAATATTGACCTTAAAATGGTTTTTAAAAAATTAAAAACTGCTTTTATTCTAGCCGAAATAAAACAAATAAGACTTTCTCCAGAAGAAAAAATATTATCAGACATACTGTGAAAATTTCCTTGCTCTGTTAAACATAATTTGGGAAATATTTAAAAAAGAAAAAAAATTCAAAGGGGGTTTAATAATTCTGATTGCAACTATATATACCCATTTGATAATACACAAGTATATAATAAAATTATCTGGAATCTGAGGGTTCAAAAAATCTAAATACTGGGAAAATTGCCTTTAAAGTTGCCTGATGCACATTACTAATCTTAAATTGAGTTTTAACATAGGACATTTACAAATTGGCTTCATGGAACACGATGTTTATTTAATAAAATATAATTTTGACTCATACAATGCATTTTTGGATATTGCCAAAAATATACATGTGCAACTTAAGACTAAGAGGTTTTGTGCTCCAGGGTCACACGTGACTTTTCCAAATATCACTTTTGCCCACTAAGAAGCATTCATATCTGTTTTTTTTTTTTTTTTTTTTTTTTTTTCAAAACAAAAAATATTTCTCGAGCTTAATCCCATAAAAGCACTGATGGAATTGGAGATTTCTGTGTGTGATTGCACTGATAATGCATAAATTAAACAAAGCCTCTAATTTCCATAATGACCAATACAATCTACCAAGAGCAGCGCAAATGACAAAATAATGTAATGGTAATCGATATGTTTGAGTAACGTCTTTTGGCATTCCAAATAAATGAACATGAGTGGATAAAATTCCCCCCTCTCTACCACAACAGTCTGCTCTCTGCTTTCCTCCATCTACAGAAACTACCACAACATGTCAAAAGCAAAATGGGTGCTTTTTTGGCCATTAAATATTGCTGTTTATGAATAGAAATTTCATTATTATTAATAACATTAACAGGAAGTATAACAGCATTTATAATGCTAGCCACATATTTTTGTCCCACTTGTTTACATTATCTTAAGACAAACCAAATGCTTTCACATTCATAAATAAAAGTTCATTGACCGTTCACACTACCAGATCCATGATGCACATATCGCAGCTGTCTATTTAAGAGGGAAACATTTTCCTGCAGCTGTGCACCATATAAACATCTGCATAAATTGGAGAAGAAGAAGACAAAAAATGTTTTGAAGCGATCCCAGTGAGTACCGGTTTTTCAGTCGTTTCACCACAGTGTGCTCCGTAGGTCAGCTCGGGTTAGCCGGTTCATCGTGCTCCATAAAAGATTATGACAGCTCGAATGCTGTCTAAGTCAAGGTTTGTTTATAAGTCCAAAAGCAACCGAAAGGAGTCATTCATCACTACATACAAACACAAAACAGATGCACAAACACGAAATGGAAACACTCAGTCAGATTTCCTTGCATCTGAAATGATGTCACAGCCATTTGCTCTCATCTCTTACAGATGTGGAGGCTAATTAAACATTGGGAAGTGATCAGCACTTACAAACCAGACTTGGCACCATGTAACATGCTTAAATGCATGTGGATCTGTGCATGTGGAGATTCAGAGCTTTAGTAAGATAAGCCCTGTACAAAACCATGGAAATGCGGTGGTGAAAGTGTGCATGTGTAAGATGTAATGATTGTGATTAATCCTTTTAAATGGCTTGGTGGAGACTTAATGGCTCTTCTTGACGATTCAGAGTCTGGTGAAAAGCTAAACAGCTGGGCAGCTGGCTTTGTAACCAGTGGTTTTGAATCTAAATATTTATTTTAATTTTTGTACACTGCACTCCTAGCATGCTATTCTCATAACGCTTCTGTGCTGTCGCCACTGAAGATCCAGCAAAGTTTTTACTGGATCAGATTGACCCTACTTGATAAATTACAGTTCAAAAGTCACACTGTGTGTTTGTAACAGAGAATGTGTGAGAGACAGTGGTGTCAGTAAAAAGCATTTTACATTGACTTGTAGAGATGCTTTTGATAAATGATTAAATGGACAATTGTTTTCTTTGTTTAATGGACATGAGAATAAATCATGTTGAAAAAAGCACTTTATTTAGCCATATTAAAATGCAATACTTGCAGTAGGTATAAGGCTAATTAAAGCTTAAATGTCACATACAACTTTTTGTTGTAATTAAGGGGCCTTTATACAACAACTAAAACAGAAAACAATATTTGTATGACTGTATGATTGTGATTTACATGTATGATTTACATGACTGAAAATGCTAACAATTGAAAATGAGGTTCAACGTGCAGGTTTTTGCAAGCAATTTTGTTATTTTTTCTTTTATTTTAAACTGTAATGTCATGCACATTTATTACATGTTTTTATTTTTTTACAGGAAAATGTTTTTAGTACATTGCTATCATGTAACTTTTATCCTAAACGTTCTTTAAGTGGTTTAAATATTTCTTAAAAAGTAAGTTTAATAGCAATGCACCATCTAATAATTCTCTAGCATTTACAACAGGTTGTTTTGCATGGAAATGCTAATGCTTGTTTTTTAGCGTAAAACAATAACACTAGTTTTTTTAAAACACAAACTGTTTTTTAAAGCAAAAATATACATGCAAGGCTGCGCGGTGGCGCAGTGGGTAGCACGTTCGCCTCACAGCAAGAAGGTCGCTGGTTCGAGCCTCGGCTGGGTCAGTTGGCATTTCTGTGTGGAGTTTGCATGTTCTCCCCGTGTTGGCGTGGGTTTCCTCTGGGTGCTCCGGTTTCCCCCACAAGTCCAAAGACATGTGGTATAGGTGAATTGGGTAGGCTAAATTGTCCGTAGTGTATGTGTGTGAATGAGTGTGTATGGATGTTTCCCAGGGATGGGTTGCAGCTGGAAGGGCATCCGCTGCGTAAAACATGTGCTGGATAAGTTGGCGGTTCAATCCGCTGTGGCGACCCCAGATTAATAAAGGGACTAAGCCAAAAAGAAAATGAATGAATGAATGAATATACATGCATGACACTATGTTTCACAATCTTTAAACCATCTAACATTAAATGCTTTGGTTATCCTATGCAGATTGCTTTGTGATTTTTTTTTTCTACTGGAAATGTTTTTTTAATACCTCAGCCTGACGTCACTGATTAAAGTTCTCCATCCAGAGTGGAAAGACTTGACTAAAATTCCATCAAGATGGAGAGGTGGCACAGCAGACGGAACATTACAAACATTTCATTTATCAGCAAGAATGAATCAAGTCAAAATAATCAGCCTGCAAGACAGATGTTTGAACCCTGAGTTTCCAGCATGTGGTGAATCACTGTTCAACATAGCAAAATTCCCGGCAATGAAGTAGACAGTAGTTTATATCAACTCAGGTAGGGTATGCTCTTTCGTTTCTATGCTGAATCAACAATATTTTTATTATTATTTTTTATTATTTGTTTTATAATATAATATTTTTATTCTTCTGGAGAAATTCTTATTTATTTTAGTTTGACTGCAATAAAAGCAGCTTTTAATTATTATTTTAAAAAAAAATTTAAGGTCAATATTTTTAGTTCCCTTAAGAAATTATTTTTTGTTTGATTGGCTACAGAACAAACCACTGTTATCCAATAACATGCCTAATTAACCTAACTTGTCAAATTAACATAATTAACATAGTTTAGTCTTTAAATTGCACTTTAAGCTGAATACTAGTTTCTTGCTAAATAACTAGAAAAACATTATTTACTGTCATCGTGGCAAAAGCAAAAGAAATGAGTTATTAGAAAGGAGTTATTAAAATTATTTTGTTTAAAAATATGTTGAAAAAAACTTCTGAAGGCTAAACTTTTTTACTTCAACTGTATAAACAAATTAATTAATACATACATTCATCAAATAAAATTGTCATATACAAACCTATATATACATACAGAAGGAATACATTGGAATTCATGATTTCTATAGCAGTGCATCCTGGTTTTGGTTTTCAACCATCATTAAACTACAGGTTTTATTTGCGCTGGATCTAAATTTTACAGCCAACTCCCTGCAGTTATATACATAATTCACTCTCATTCTGATAGTACGTTACAGTAGGCTTGACAGTCAAAGCGTTGAGAATGCCAAATAGACACATTTTATGTGACTGTTACAAGTACAGACCAGTGTTTACGTTCCAGTGTGGGTATTCATCGCCAGTATGAATGCATCTCTCTGACAGATTCATGAAAATTTCCTCGTGGGGGTTGTATGAAATAAAGCAGTGAAAAAGCCCAACCCTGTGATGGGACAGAGCATAGAGTCTCATATATGGGTGAACCCAACCTCTAGGGTGCCTGGATTCCTGGATCTGAACAGAGATGATGTGCGTCAAAGGTGACTCAGGGCGTGGTGACAAAAGAGTGTAGATGGATAGATTGCACACTAACATCTGTTGGTTGTGATACAGCTGGTGTAACAGACATAATAAGTACAGACCATTATAAAAACTGCTATTGGTTAATCCATGTAACCCACAGATGTTCACTGACTCAAGCCATGCATTCAGACACATGCCATGTGGCGCTGCTAATCACACTCATAAGGTCTGATTCAGCAAGTTTTGAATGGCGGCCAGCGATGGGAAATGTAGGAACTTTATTCCAGTTATGGTTCCTTTACTCCAGTTTTGGTTTTGGTGTAGAAACAATTTCCTCTCAGAAATCATGGGTGAATATTACATTCATTCATTCATTTTCTTTTCGGCTTAGTCCCTTTATTAATCTGGGGTCGCCACAGCGGAATGAACCGCCAACTTATCCAGCATATGTTTTACACAGCGGATGCCCTTCCAGCTGCAACCCATCACTGGGAAACATCCATACACTCTCATTCACACACATACACTACGGACAATTTTAGCTTACCCAATTCACCTATAGCGCATGTCTTTGGACTTGTGGGGGAAACCGGGCCACCCGGAGGAAACCCACGCGAACACGGGGAGAACATACAAACTCCAAACAGAAATGCCAACTGACCCAGCCGAGGCTCGAACCAGCGACCTTCTTGCTGTGAGTCGATCGTGCTACCCACTGCACCACCGTGCAGCCCCGTGAATATTACATTTAACTTTAAAGACATGGTCCACAGTGAATTAAACATAAAATTTTGTGACTGAAATCTGTGTAATTTTAGTCATTTGTTTGGGAATTGGAGTATGGTTTTAATTGACTAAACAGAGCAACTCATAATTTGTTCATGAATTGTAGTGTCATATATTGTTCATTAATTGGACTACAGTGGCACATGTATGATATTTGGTTCACTAAGACAATGCAGCTCATTAGAGTCATTTGTTTAGGAATTGGACTACAGTTGCACATGCTTTTTGAATTATAAGCATTTTGGGGGGAATTGTACAAACAAAGCAGCTCATACAAACAAACAAAGCAACTCATAGATGTAATTTTGGGGGGGAACTGAACAACACTCTCTGCACATGTATGGTTTTGATTCACTAAAAGTAAGTGACTCATAAGAGTCAGTTGTTTGGCAATTGGACTACACATGTTGCACATGTATGGATTGATTGACTGAAACAAAGTGACTCAGGGAAGTAATTTGTCTGGAAATTGGACTACATGGGTTGCAAATGTATGGATTTGATTGACTGAAACAAAGTGACTTTTGAGAGTCATTTGTTTGGCAATTGACTTCACTAGCTGCACATGTAAGGATTTGACTCACTAAAGCAAAACAGCTTTAGCTTCAAAAAGTCATTTTTTCAGAAAGTGAACAACACAGATTTTGCTATTCATTAATTAAATAATTCATTCATTCATTCATTCATCCATCCATCCATTCACCCATCCATGCATCCATTCACTACTGACTTATATTATCTACATTTCGCCACTGATTTATTAACAATATTTTTTTTTTCAAGAAAGATACTTTTTAAAACCGGACAGTAAAATCTACAAGCAAGGACTTAACAAGCCAAATCTTGACCCCTCAGTATTAACATGTGGCCCACAGCAGCATTTTGGAGCAAACTAGTGTTGTAGAGAAATGACCGGAAGTAAGACAGACAAAGGGGTTTAACAACAAGTGGCTCAGAGCAAGACACTAAACGTCTATGAAGGACAATAAGGCTGCGAGAGGAAGAGAGGGGAAAGGTAAACAAACAGTACAAGTCAGCAGATAGCACAGCAAGCAGCAGGTCGTGTCTCGTGGGGCCCAAGCTGTGAGGATCTGATTTCATCCATTCATTCTCCTCAGTTTGGGAGGAAGCGACCATCTCACTGCATCACAGATGCACCTGGAGTCCCCAGCAGGAAACCCACACTCACTTCCCTTAATTCAGAGTTAACCTCTCAAAACAACCAGTCATACAGCCCCCATGTGCTATTTTAATAAAAAATGGGGCAGTAGAACACAAAAAGTCTAAATCCTGAGATAATAATACTAAAGATTTTTTTACAATGAGTTTGGGGAGAGTAGACAAACAAACTAATGTAAAGAAGACAGTAAACAGGGTGTACTGGTAATTCTTCCAGACATCTAAATTCACGTTACTTCATCTGGCATGGTTTTTAAAGATAAACTGAAGGCTTCATTGTGTTAGGCTTTGTGTTATCTTAGACATTTGGATACAGAGCTGCTTTATTGAAGGACAGATGTTCAAGTCCAATTGATTTGCATATGGATGGACTGATAAAATGTTTATGGCTACAATTGTGCGCTCTTTTTGTGTGGTATTCAACTCACACTTGTAAATGAACAAGCACATTCAGTGTTTGTTATGACTAAGCAAGTGGCTTAGTATAATAGCATGCCAGGGTTTTCTGCTGTGTATACAAAGTATATTGTGCACAGCGATCTATTTTTTATGCATAGACTATAATTGTGCACAGCATTCAGTGGAGCTTACTATATGAAAAAGTACTGCATCCCTAAATGCATTGCACTCAGTCTTGTGACTTAAAAACAACAGTCCCTGTATAAGGCAAAGCTTTACAAAAAAACCACAGTGCTTCCAAAGAATGTGGCCATGACCAAGACTGTAGTCACATTGCTTTGACACGACAACAGAAAAATGCATTTTTAATCTCCTTCAGTTTCTGACAAGTCTAAATATTCCAGACGCCAAAAATGTTCTCCTGAAATGACAACATCACACTTTATGTACTTTTTCTAGGACTTTATGGATCATACGTACTACCAAAGGGTGCAGGAATTTTGAACCACAAGAAAAAGAACTCATCATAGAAATGACAGACTGAATGTTGTTGGCACAGCAGGAGACTTCAGAAACCATAGTTCTTATGAGAGGAAACCCTGTTGTGGTTAGGACTCAATGAAATACGGCCCAAATTAAGAACTTTGATTTCTTTGATGGACACCGTGATGGGTTATTCAAAAGCCCTGTTTGATGACTTCTTAGGATAGGATATGGTAGAGAAAACAATAAAAAAAACCTTCTGTCTTTTTAAAATTTTAGGCCTTGCAATTTAAGTGACAAATTAAAAATATATATATTAAAAAAAAAAAGTTCTTTGAAAGTTCTCAGGTAAGTTGCATTTATTTGTTAAAAAATACAGTAAAACAGTAATATTGTGAAATATTATACATTAAAAAGGCATTTATTTGTTCAAATATAAACTATTCCTCTATTCCTCCTTATTGAAGACTTCATTTTAACAAGATCCTTCAGAAATATTTTTTATATATTTATTTAGTGTTAAAATATTTCAAAATATTATATTATATATATATATATATATATTATTATTTAAAATATATATAAATAGAAAATATATTAAAATATTCAGAACATCAATTGAATGTGCAACTTTGTAATACAAATATGAATTTCCAAAAATAAAATAAAATAAAATAAACTGACCCAAAATTGTTAAATGGTAGTGTATTTTGTCTTTATACTTAGAGAATTAAATACAGACACATGAAAATGTGTTAAGACATATAAGACTGAATATTGCACAATCGCCTCCTGAAGCACGCAGTTAAATGAGTCATAATAGAGTATGAGCAGCACACTATGGCCCATAAAGTTTGTGGCATGTATATGAGAGGGATGGAACTTAAGTTTCAAAGTTATGATTTGGTTTCTCCACAAGCACCTCTGAACTCCTCTTGGAATAATGAATGGGAAAAGAATGGCAGAGCGCTGGCGGCAGACAGCATGGAAATCTGCCTCTGAAGTAAGCACTTTAAAGGCTGCTTAATACACCAAAAAGACACAGTGATGTACCTCAAAGATGTCTACTCTGCTTTTTTCTCATGCACACACAATCACAAGCATGCCAGAACATGCCATAAAACTTATAGTACAACTTTAAAAGTAAAAAAATAATAATCAATAAGTCACTGAGCTTTCCCAGTGATGGGTTGCAGCTGGAAGGGCATCCGCTGCGTAAAACATATGCTGGATAAGTTGGCGGTTCATCCCGCTGTGGCGACCCCAGATTAATAAAGGGACTAAGCCGAAAAGAAAATGAATGAATGAATGAAGTCACTGAGCATGACACAACTGACCGGCTGCCTGCAATGTGTACAGGATGCCAGTAACAGCAGCATGGCTTGAAAGTAGAAAAGAAAAAGGAAATGAGAAGAGAACCCCGTTCTTCCTGCAAACTTTCCTGACCTACTCACTGCATTTTTGTTTTGCACTCGTCTGACTTGTCAAGACTTTACTGAGAAACGAAGCCAAAAGTTTAGTCACCAGCTGATCTGATTTTTGAGCAGACTCACCCATTGACTGATAACATATTTCCACTCATCAGTTTTCGGCCATTCAAGGTGTGTCTTTATGAGTCACATCACTTACTGATATGTGTAACCTATCATTTCCTGTTGTATGTTTAATTCAATGCTACTTTCTATAAACACAGCAGATTATGAAATAGCGTATTATCACTCTCAACGGATGTCTATATTATTACCTCATCAAACAGTGCTGGTTACTAAAAACCGTTCACTACGCCTTGGAATGCAACATGTCCTGGGATGAGTTGTGCTCAAAGATGAGCGATCAAGTTCCAACCTGGATTTGCTTTTGGCTAAACTCAAGAATATCTCATGACCCCCATGGCACATACGTCTTCAATCTGTTTCTCTAATAGTTTTGTGCACACGTACAAAAAGACTTGAGGTTTGGCTGTCAGAAAACACAAATTACTGTCATGTCGTGACAAGTGTGACAGATTCTTTTGAGAATTAAAAGTGTGTGGAGCACAAAAAGTTCACGGCGGGAGAGTTAAAGATGACCTTGAAAGGGCTTGCATATAATAGTCTTTCTCTCACTTAAGAATGAATGGCATTTCTGTTACTGCTGGTTCAGCAAATATATTTTTAACCCAAAGCCAAACATGAGTAAGCTTTCAACAGGTGATCCTAGGGATTTTTTTATCTTCCATGAACTATCCATGAAACTGCCATTTGAGTGTTATAAAGCTATATATATACAAGCTATAACAATTATTGAAGTAGAACAACACGTTCTGCCTTCAACTTCCTCGGGGAGCTTTTACCATAACTGGGATGAATGGAAACTTTCTTAGGCGAACAGTTAATCGATTTTTACTCGCTGGCTATGAATAATAATAAACGGCTTGATAATGCTCTCTGTCACGTGAGGTTGTTTTTTTTTTTACTTTAAAAGGCAGGAAAGAAAAGAAGAATAAGCGCACTTACCAAAACTCCTTCAGTACTCTGTCCTAGTCGGGTCAGTTTTGTTGGCCTGGTCAGATGTGTAGTCCTGCAGAAGTGTCCGGCTCTCCCTCAAAGCACCGAATGAGAGAAATGCTCGCGCTCAACTCTTCCATGCGCTACTATAGAGGAAGTTGAGTGAGTCACAAGCTCCCGCCCCAGTGGATGAAAACGGTCTTCCTTCTTTACGAAGAAAGTTTCATTCAATAAGTCTTAAATTAAGTTTGCTTTGTTATCGACTGACTTCTTGTCTGCCGTTATCTTCAGCGCGCAAACGAGCATCTGTCTGTGGTAAATGAAAGCAGATCAAATGCTTGCTTACCTTTTACTTGACACTCACATCTGAGGGGGATGATGAACTTTTTTCTCTCGGTAAACGTAGCTGCTCATGGTGGGATTGAGCATATTTAATTTTTTTATTTTTTAAACGGAGCTGATTCTATTTGTTTTGTCTCATTTTACGTCACAGGGGTTGATTTTAATCAATTTGTCTGATGTTTACGTCTAGAAACATTCAGCTGTGGAATTTCTCGGAAAGTTCATCGTTAATTTTTTACTTTTCAAATGGCTTTTATGCTCAAGAAAAAGGAATGTACTACTAAATTACGTTTATGCAGCGGTTATAATAATATATGACTCTTTTAGCCAGTTTTTGAGCAAAGATTCACAATTCAAATGTCCAACTTGTGAATCTTGAATGCTTTAGAGCACAGACATAAGACACGGAATAGGCCTATTGCTGAAATTTTTTATTTTTTAAAGAATAATACTGAAGCAAATAATTTGACATTATATATATATATAGGCCTATTAAAAACATTAAAACATTTTTAAAAGCAGCGATGCATGTAGCTACTGTATGTCCACCGGATTAGCCTAAACTCCTAGTGTGGAAATCAATTTAAAACGTTTCAGTCCATAATAATGGATGAACAAATTATTGGCATATGACATTTGCAAGAGTTTGCTAAATAAATATTTAAGGCACTTAAATGTGATATTCTGTTAAAGCTAAGTGTTTCTTTGATCTGTTTTGTTTTCACAGTCATCTTTGAAATATAATAGGCTACTTAAATATGATAATTCCCCTTACCCCCCAAATAATACAGACAATTGTGTCCTTGTCTATCATGTTTTCAGGATTCTCAAATGCTTTTTATTAACATTCTGTACTGCTGCTCAAATTGTGCATGAAAATAAGGGGATGGCTGATAATTGTCTCATATCCACTCTTTACAAGGTTTTTGTGGTCGACTTTTGAGAGTGAGAACCAGACGTTTCAGAGAGGCCTCTTCCTGGAAGGATCTAGGGTTGTTAACATCCTTGGTAAAACCTGAAATTATAAGTTTTAAATCTGGTAAATGGTTTCCTATGTTTCAAGGAATATACTCCTGCTGACACAGGAGGAGTAAAACATAAATATGATTTCCCACAATCCAGACTATCCGGTATATAACATTTGTACAGATGGAATAAAGCAAACTGCACCACCCCGGTCAAAAAATTTGATGAAATCTGAGTTATTAACTGCAGTGCGCATACATGTTTTTCTTGATTTGTATTCATCTGTGCATATAAACCTTACATTGCTGGTTAAGAGAAAAAATTCCAAGGTCCTGAGCTCAGCTACTGGCCAGTAACATTATGTCATTTGTGTGATTTTTAAAGCCCTATATTAAAAACCAAACAGTAGTATATCTTTCAAGCAAGGGCATTGCAGAGCTACCATAAACCTATAACCTCCCATTCTGCCCATTTGACATTCTGTCCTCATTTAAACACAGGTTCGGACTTGGTCGATCCCTGAAGAGTTTTGTTGAGAGTCATATATAATCTAATTAAATCATATATAATGTGATTAAAATACAGTCAGGGAAATGCTTAAAATGTCATGTTTTTGTTTCACATGCTTTACTGTGGTTCACTTTCTCTAGGAAAAGTCTGTCAGTTCACTGGGTTTTATATATCTTGAAATCCCACAAACCTTGGGCCAATAAATGATGACATCATATGGAAAAAGTGACCCTTCTAAGTGAAGAGTCTGCATGTTTTGCAAATCTCACACATCTGATTTTTTTTTTCAGTCATGCAAGAAGAAAAGGGAATATGTGGGGTAATGTGAAGTAAGAATGTGTCTTCTACGGTAGCTTTTTTGTTTAAAGCAATTTCAAAATATAAATTATTTAAATATATTTATTTATATATATATATATATATATATATATATATATATATTTTACAAATACATTGAATGTCTCAAAAACATATTTGTTAAAATATATTTTGAAATATATATTTAGATAAATATTCATTCATTCATTTTCCTTTGTCTTAGTCCCTGATTTATCAGGGGTCGCCACAGCAGAATGAAATGCCAACTACTCTGGCATATGTTTTACTTTCAGCCACAATCCATAACTGGAAAATGTAGATAAATATATTTTATTTAAATATATTTTGGTTATTTTTGCATATATTTTTGTATATATATACTTGAAGAGTTTAGATGCAAAAAACGTTAAGTGCTGTCTAAATGTTTCTTTTAAAATTAGCATTTTTCTCACATTTTTCTTGTGTGTAGGTTTAGTGATTTCACTTTTATGCCAAAGAATAAATTCCTTGTATTGCATTTAAAGTGAAGAACTGAACATAAACATAGGAGGCTGAGAATTTTTTAGAAGAACATTTCAGATTTCAATTAGAGTATATATAATTCATATATATTAGAGCATTTAAAAACATATTATTTGCCTATGTGTTATGTAAGAATTTACATAACATTGGAACAAAATATTTATTTGATATCCAAAAGGTCTAAAAAACTTGACTGCCACTGTAGGATATATTTTTGTTACTATAAACTATTTTCGAATGCAATTCTTCTAATCATTTTTTATTTTAAATAATGCATCCACAATCTAGAAAGGTGCACATGTATTTTCTTGACCCTGAAATACATCGTAAAACATATTTGATGTGGTGGTTAAAATGTTGAAATTAAATATTTTAGATTATAAAAATGTAAATTATTGAGCCTCACAGTTACAAAATACATTTACATGTATTTAAATTATATGTAAGCAAGATTTTATATATTTTAGTATTTCAATTTGTAAGTTCCTCACCTGTCCCTTATTTTTTTGCCTTAAAAAAAAAAGTGGAAAAGACTTGCACCACCAGAACATGATGTTCTGTATTTCTAAGTAATGCACTGTGTTTTTGAGCCAGAGGAAAAGCTAGTTGTTATTTCAAATCTGCCCTTGCTTATATCCCATGCCCTGCATGTTTTGACACACCAATTGGCTGTTTTCTTTGCCTTTTCATTCTTAGAAAACGAGCCAACTAATGGATAAACTGGACCTTTGGAACTATAAGAGGCACACAGGTGTCGTCATCAGATTTGAGCTTTTCACATTTGTCACACTAATGGCCGAAAGCTGTCCTTCTGCTTAAGATTCTAATGGGGTGCCTGGACTATAGTAGTAAAACCTGTTTGAAAAACACCAAGTGTTATCTGTTAGTGTTAACCAATCTCTTTGGCAGATAGAGGCCGTCATTATCATGACCAAAGTGATTTAAAGTGTCAACACACTGGCCAGGATATATAAACCAAGTGTCTCAGCACCCAAGGTTTGTTATTGAGTTCTTCCCGCCATGAGTCTGGCTATCTTCCTCACACTGAACAGTGGACAAGGCCTGTGATGGATATCTCTGATTATTAGATGGCCATATAAAGCTAATGTTGTGGTGTTCGCTCAGTGTCAAGGATACAGTGTGCTAGTGAAGCTTATTTGCAATTTTTGGAAATTCATTGAATGGTTGGATTTTAAACATGATTTTAGTCAGAAACGGTTTTGACTGTTTGGAACTTTCAGTCAAATTTTAAGGGCACTTTTAGGATAAATAACTGTGTTGCAGTGTGTATAATGCGTGGAGAACACTGCCATCTGCTGTCGACACTGCTTAGGAAACGTTTCTTAATACTAATTAAAAAATTTAAGTATTCACATAAATGTTATATTTCCGATCAGTTGCTGCTTTTACAAGAGTACTTTTTTTTGTTTTGTTTAAATATTTGTTTTATTCAAATGCTTATTTTTTTTGTTGTTGCTCCGAATCTGCTGCCGTGAATCGTCCAGCAACTGTTTGCCATTGTATCCACGTGAGTGCGGAACTGTACATGTGGGATTGTTCGGCGTTCATACAAATTCCTGTTTAGGTATTTTGTAATCGTCAAAATAGGATTGGTCTTATATATTTACAGCCATGTCTTCTTTTCGAAAAGCTTTGAAGTCTAAACAACGAGACCACAAAGAGCGATCACAGGTATGTTTAAACGCACTGTTGCCTAACGTTAGCGTGTTGTATTGCTAACTTAGTAAAAGCGTTTTATATTATAGAAATAATGTATTTAATCTTACATGTCGTATTTTGCAAAGATGTATTTGTAGTGGCATTTAATGGGGTAATTTAACAAGGCATTTCTGAAAAACAACGGGTACTTTATCTTGTGCATCTTTCTACAGAAGTAAAAAGAATGTTTAGCTAATTATATCTTGTTTATGAACGTGGCTTTTATCCCTCATCACAGCTCGGCTTCAGGAAACATTTGGGATTGTTAGAGAAGAAGAAGGACTACAAACTTCGCGCAGAGTAAGAAGATTTTGTTGTTGTATTGCTCAATGTTTGCTGACACATTTGGTTTCTTGTTTATTTACTTTTCATTGAAACGGATACAACGAGATGCAATTTGTCATTCTTAAAATAAGCATGCATGTTTTTCCCTGAGAGTTTAGTTGACATTAAAATTAAGTTTTGTTATATTTTTAAAAGAGTTAAGGTGTCCCATTTTGGTGCCTGCTCTACATTAATAATCATACAGAAGTTATATTATGGAAATAGATATTTAAAGACTACTTTAATGTTTTAAATAACTTTTGTAAAAAGATATAGTTGGTACTATGTGCAAAATAATGTTTCTTTGTTATACAGAGGAATAGATATATTTATATAAAAACAATTCATGGTTATTCTGACTTGTACTTTTTAATAATATTAGTATACTTTTTAAAAAAGTTAAGAACTTGCTGAATAATGGGTGAAAACTAGTATAAAATAAAAATGTCAGAGTAATGCGATCCCCAAAGGGATAGTTCACCCAGAAATTAAAATTCTGTCATCATTTACTCACCTTTCGCTTGTTCCAAATCTGTTTGTCTTTCTTCTGTTAAACACAAAAGAAGATATTTTGAGAACCTGTAACCTGTTGACTTACTACTGTGGATGTCAATGGTTACAGGTTTTCAGCTTTCTTCAAAATATCTTGTTTTGTCCTCAACAGAAGAAAGAAACAAGGTGAGTAAACTTTCATTCGTGGGTGTAAATAATCTTTTAAAATAGATTATTTTCATATATCATATAATGTTTATATGAACGTTTGACACTGAATGTCATTTTAGCAGTTGTCTTCTGTAAATCAAAAAAAGTATATGATACTTGCTGTTATGCTTACAAATTTATAAATTAGATGGCACAATCTGATGTACTGAAAAAAAGCGAAAATTAAAAACTGTATTACTCTGTTATTATTTTGATGCTTGAAATCCCTTTTTTGTTTTTCAACCCATAGGGCACTTTCTACAGATAGCAGATAGTTATTTATATGTAACATTGTTTAAGTTGATAGTATTACCTAGAATATATTACCTATGTCTTTGTACTGTTACTTTAGATTTGTTTGTTTAAATACAGCTCTTTATGATTGCAGTATAGTTTAACCTGTTATCTGTAATATAGTGACTACCACCGGAAAGAGAAGACCATCTTGGCCTTGCGCAAGAAGGCCATGGATAAGAACCCTGATGAATTTAACTTTAAAATGATACACAACCAATTAAAGGTTTGTCACCTTTCAGAACGCCATGTTTCCGATTATTGTAAAGTGAGCGCATTAGTGACACTTGTGGTATTGTGCTTCTGTTAATTCTGTTTAGGATGGAGTTCACATGGCTAAACGAAAAGATGAAGAAATGACAGAGGAGCAGAAAAAGGTGATGAGGACTCAGGACATCAGATATGTGGAAATGAAGCGGGTGTCAGAGATGAAGGTATGGCATCTTATTCCTAAATATCTGTGCAGTTGTAGCTTCATCTCATTAAAGGATACTTCACATAAAATTTAAATGTGCTATTATTTAACTGACCCTCAGCCCATCCGAGATGAAGGCGACTTTTTTTATTCAGTAGAAAATTAAATTGGATTTTTAGCTCAAACTGTGACTCTGGTTATCATCAATACAACATGCAAAAACAAGTAAAACTAAATTAATACCTGTTTTCAGAAGTTGTAGATTAAAGTTAATAATGTTTCTTTTTTGTAAAAACGTTTCTTGCACAATAAGTTTTACTTAAAAGTATTTTGTTTATTTGTTTCCTGTATATTGTTTATTTTTCAATCTAAAGGGATGCTAGCTGGTGATTCACATAACTCAAAATCAACAAAGTCCACAGTTTCTGCTAAAAAATTTTTAAAGAAATAAAAAGTCAATTAAATCCTGAATTACCTGATGGTAGGTCAATTACCAGCAAGGTTTCATTTTTTTGGTCAACTATACCTGTAAAGTTCAGAATAAAACCTAACTTTTCACTTTATATTGTAGAAAATTGAAAGGATGAAGTCAGAGCTCCACTTTCTTGATGAGGAAAAGAAAAATAAACATGTCTTTTTTCTGGACACAAAAAAAGAAGGTAAAATTATTATAAATTGAACAAATATTTGACATCAAATAGTAATTGGTGGACTTCGTACAGAACTCTGATGCACCTCTATCTCAGGAAGATACATTATTTTCTTTTTTTTATTAAATGTTTTTATTTGTTTTTGTTCTTACCAGTAAAGAACTTTGACCTGGCTACACACCTTAACACAGTGCCTGAATTGGTGGACCGAGCATATAACAGACCTACAATAGAGACGCTGGAAAACAAGAGCATTGTGGGAGCAATGAAGGCCAGGGAGATAAAAGTAACATAGTTTCTATGTGCCATACTGTAATAAGTAGTAATGTTAGTTATTCTTTTATTATTTTTTATAATTATTCTCATTGTTAATATAAATAATCAATAAATTCTGCAATGTTAATTATAATAATGCATTGTCAATTTATTCATCATTTAGTACTTATTTTATTGCTCTTTTTCTTGTCTATTCCTTTCAGAGTCTTGCTAAAAAGAGGAATGAACAGTATCTGAGGCTTTCAGAGCGTATTGACAGAGAAAAGAAAATGTTTGTCATTACTCAAAAGATTCAAACTAGAAAAGATCTACAAGTGAGTGCATTCATTTCCATTGAACCCTTTAAGATGGCTGTTCTTTTTAATTATCCATGGATATTCATCAATGTCATTTTTTATATTAGGATATTTTCTTATGATGAGTTATTGGTAATATTTTAAGTTTTTTTTGTTTTCATTATTGATTGACTTCTTGGTTGTGCTTTTATCTCTGACAGGATAAGGTGAAGAAGGTAAAAGTCCGCAAAGAGACTAGCACTGCTCCTGCCATCTATAAATTTCAGGCTAAGAGGAAAAGATGAAGTTTTTGGAAACGGTCTGTCTCGTTGTCATCAGTCAGCTGTAATCTAGTGTCTAGGAAGTGGACTGAAATTATGGATTGATTTTTCACTTCTGTAAGACAGGGATGCCATGCTGGGAATCTTGCACATATAAGGCAAGAAGTTTGTACATATTTATTTACAATATTTTTTGCCATTACAATAAAATGCTGCCTGCAATGTTTTGTAGTTTGTTGGTTTTATCAATAGATGGCACTAGCACATCTCATCTGATCTCATCAAATCCACAACCAGGATACAAAATGAGCAACTTCAGTGTCACTTGATGTTGGCATCGGTTTATAAAATGTAACTATTGAGCCTTCAAAATTCATCTTCAACTTTTGATATATTTAAAATATACATATGTTTAAATTACTTTTAATGATTTATTATTATTATTATCATTTTTTTTTTTTTTACGGTTGAGACTTGTTTAAAGTCTTGTTTATTCATGGATGGGGCCTCATTGTATACTGTGCGACTTTTTTTCAATTCAGTAGTTTTTATAGTTTTTACTAGTTATATGTTAAAAAAAATGTATAATGATCATTGATTTTGTGTTGATTTTTATATAAATATATTCATTATGCTAAGTGACAATTATTATGCACAATGAGCATTAAGGGCGGCGTGGTGGCGCAGTGGGTAGCGCTGTCGCCTCACAGCAAGAAGGTCGCCGGTTCGAGCCTCGGCTGGGTCAGTTGGCATTCCTGTGAGGAGTTTTGCATGTTCTCCCCGTGTTCGCGTGGGTTTCCTCCAGGTGATCCAGTTTCCCCCTCAAGTTTAAAGACATGCTGTATAGGTGAATTGGGTAAGCCAAATTGTCTGTAGTGTATGTGTGTGAATGAGAGTGTATGGGTGTTTCCCAGTGATGGGTTGCAGCTGGAAGGGCATCCGCTGCATAAAACATGCTGGCGGTTCATTTCACTGTGGTGACCTCTGATTAATAAAGGGACTAAGCCGAAAAGAAAATGAATGAATGAATGAATGAGCATTATTAATTTACCCTCATTTTGTCATTTGTTACTAAAGTAATTTGAAACATGAAATATTGTATTTTAGAATGCATTTAGCTTTAAATTTATATGCTTTCAATGTATATAAGAGTAACCTTTAGTTTTGTTTGATGCAGACACCAAAATGGGACATTATTAATATTATAAGTGGGACTTGTGAGCCCTCAGAGGTAATCTGCAAAGCCTGGTTGCATTTGCTTTGCCTCTTCATTTGAACACAGTATTTTAAACAGAAGTGTGACAGAAGTTTCTCAGAACTTTAAATGGCCCACTTTTAAACACTCTTGTATCAATCTCGTTTCTGCTAGTGCAATTGTTCATGTGAAAGGTTGAGCTCTGTCTGCGCAGACTGAGCTTTTTGTCATCTCTGCGTGGCTTGATTGATCATGCAGGTGGCAGCGGCTTCATAAACAGGCCTCATCCATTACCCTCTCCTGGGACAGAGAAGGAGGGGTGAATCAGGAACAGGGAAATGTCACTGTGTTCTCGAGGAGCGATCCAGGAGTCTTGTCTGTGCCAACGCTGACCATAGGAAAAAAAAATGTTTGTAATGCATATACAATGTACTCTAATGCTCATGCTAAACATGTTATACATGCATGCTATCCCTTTTTATGTGAAGGAATTACAAGTGCGTGTTCAGAGTGACATGAACATGCGCATCTAAGCCTGGTGATATTTACAAAGCATCTCCGTGTGACCTATCAATATTGACCTTCTGTATTTGCACAATTCTCAGCCAAAAGAAGTGACAGGCGGAGTGTGCGTCATGTGGCGGAGTATTCATCACCGCGACTGCCTCGGTTTGGACGGGAGGGTCACGCAGCCGTGTGCGCAGTTCCGCTCTGCTTCCGTCTGTCATCACACAGAAGGCCACTGTTCTTACTGAAGCCTGTCTTTCATTCGGATTAGCTTTTGCACTGGGGTCATGGCTGCAGGTCTTCCACTGCAGTGTTGGTAGTGACCCCTAGATTCGAAAGATATCTGCCAAACATCCTCTACATTGTGCTGTAATGTTATTCACATTTGGAGATGTAAAAGAGGCCTCCGTGGAGCTCTCCAGTAATTTGTTAAGGGTTTGGGGTTGAGTTGATGGCTGTGAATTGGCTCATTGGATGGGATGCCATGTACTTATGTGTATAAGTGTGATGATAAACTGCAGGTCACCATTGTTCTTTAGTTTAATACATAAATATAAAATATTGATCAATTTATTTTAAATACCTTTGTTACATTGTTAAAGGGATTTGTCACATTAAAATTAAAAATCTCTAATCATGTACTTGTTCCATACCAGTTTGGTGTTTTTTATTTTTATTTGTTGAGCACAAAGAAGAAATATTGAAGAACGTCGGAAACTATTATTTCCATAGTAGAAAAAACAAATATGGAAGCCAATGGTTACAGGTTTCCAAGATTCATCAATATATGATTTTTAGTGTTCATCAGAACAAAAAACTCAAACTGGTTTGGAACTAGTAAAGGATGAGTTTGGGAGAACTATCCCTCTAACTCACATTAATATTTGGGTGATCACATAATTTGTATTTTTTTTTTTTAACGTCATTGATTCTGAGATGATGTAAGTTTGATAGGTTGGCTAAAATACCTTTACAAAAACACATGCAGCATAATTTGGGGTAATTTACATTGAACACTCACTTAAGATTAAGTTGTCAACATGAGTTTTGTTTTATATAAAGTGGGTCACTTCATGGAAGCAGACATTTTAGGATCAAATGACCAGCTGTATTTTGTGTACTTGTACACTATTGGAGCCAGCACAACACAATTTACTGACAAATATAAACAGGATAATATACATTTTACATTTGGCATTTACAATTCTACAACACTAAATAACAAAATGTGAGTTAAAATGCCGGATTCAGAGTACATAATATTTATGTCTGTTAAGACGGTCACTATGCCAGATTATGCAAATTTTGATAAAATTTGCAAACTTGTGTCAAGTTGTGGACAAAGGAAGCAAGCACTATAATCTCTTTTTCGTAAGAGCTTCTGTGCTCCTATTGGTCTTCTTAAAAAAAATGAAACATGCTAGTCTTTCTGTCATGACGCATCTCAGACGTGATGTTGATTGTTGGCAACTATAGACCATTTTGAGGAATGTAAACAATAACAATGGTCTTAATGTATTTCCTGTTTAACATTTTTAATTTCCATAGCTTCTGAGAATCCAAAAAGGTCCACATATTGATAAATAATGTTATGATAGCTGTTTTAACGTGAAAATATGATTGAATTACCTCTTGTCACAGTTATGATATAGTATGAGAACAAGCAGGAATGTTCAGGGGCCAATGACATGACCACATTGAAATGGTCTATACAAGATGAACCATTAGATTCTTGCATCTTGATGTCAACTGTCATGTATGAATCATAAAAACACCCTATATCAAATAGATAGTGCCAGAATCTGACTCATTGTGTAGTCTGAACCTGGCACAAGTCACAAAGTAATTTAAGTAGCAACAGATAATTTCTTACATGAGACATGCGTTAACGTAAAGTGGGTTTTCGAGAGAAAAAGAAAATTCTTGGTTCTGTTCTGTTGAAAAGCTGGAGTCATCGGTGGTCTGGTAGTGTGAGTTTGCTGACTAAATGATTAAAGATGTTTGGCATATGTCAAAGAGAACACTGTTTCAGTTTGAAGGTTCAGTTTTCATTAAAAATAACGACAATTTTTTTTCTTCATGCATTGATAAATTGTTAAATGATCCCAGTGATGATTGGTCCTGATTTGGTGATTTTGCCTTTAGTAGGAACAGTTTTAACCTCAACCCTACAGAAATAACAGAATTAATACTGGTGGCTTCTCACAACACATGAGCCCCTATAAAGCAAATGATTTTGAAGAAGTATAATTATCATAACATTACTTTTAATCCACCAGCAAGTGTTCATGACAGTCTGGAGTTCAATAGTCCTTTTGGATAATTTGCATGTAATCTGTTTTTTTTTAAACGAGCATATTTTGTACTGTTCATCAAAGTTGTACTTGTGCTTATTCTCTATAAGGCAACTTACTTAAATGTTGTAAATCAACAGTATCAGTTCACATGGGGAATGAGTGTGTATGAATGTTTCCCAGTGATGGGTTGCAGCTGGAAGGGCATCCGCTGCGTAAAACATATGCTGGATAAGTTGGCGTCCCGCTGTGACGACCCCAGGTTAATAAAGGGACTAAGCCGAAAAGAAAATGAATGAATGAATGAATGAGTTCACATGGGACTTAGTTTACATGCTTGCATCATTATGCCACATTAAGCTAGGACTCTAGACTGTTGTGAACACACTTGGCACCATTTGTTGAGACTGTAGATTAAAGGTAACAATGTAAATAATGTAACGTTTCTTCCACAGGCCAATGCTTTTGCTTCATGAGACCTCAATGTATTGCCAAGAGCCAAATGTACTCATTTTCTTTTCTTCTTTTTTTATTTTTTGGCATTTTTGCCTTTATTATGATAGGACTGTCAAAACAGGAAACAAAGTTGGAGAGAGAGAAAGGCTTGGATGAGATCGAGAAAGAGTCCATGAGTTGGGAGTTGGTGCAGTTGCACTGTATGTCAGCACCTTGCCATTAGACTATCTGTGCCAACAAAGGTACCAATTTCATTTAGCCTGAATATGTTTTTAATACTCTCAATACCGGTAGTTGATTACTTTATATATTTTTTAAACACCACAGCTAAAATATATTCTTTAAAGTCTGTATGAAATCAAAATTTACAATGGGTTATTTTGATAGCGCACATTGGTATTTTTAGGTGAACAATTATTCATTCAAGTTCGTCCACTAAAAAAAGTTTGTTTTGGTAATCTTCAATCAAAATTCTGACCTTTTGCTTCCGCTTTTGGAGTGGCGGTCTTTCTCTGTTGACGTCAGTTTGACAGCTTCAGCATCAATATTCTTAACCATGCCCCTCTTACTGTTAGCAGAAATGATGTATAAAAAGAAAGCCCCACCTCTATTTGGTATTTCATTTCAGTTGGAAATACATTAACATACTGAAATGAAAGTCTCAGCAACTTCTGTTTCACACAGACTTTAATGTTCTGCTGAAGAAAAAGTCACCTACAAGTCATTTTTTTTTTCAGAGACATTTTTTCACTAAAATAACTTGCATCACTAAATTGCATGAAGTAAGACCATTTTAAATCCATTTACTTTAAACGGTACCCTACAAATGATTTGAGATGTTTGAAACCCAAATTTTTGTGATTCAAATATATAAAAACCTAGTAGTAGAGGTCATATAGATTTTATTTGTGATTCTTATGAAAAAATAAAACTGTCTGAAACCTTAGTCTCATTAAGACATGTAATCGGGATAATGTTATAATCTGACTCCTGAGTAATTAATATGAAGTGATTCTGAACGGCACTAATAAAATGAGCAGTAAATGATGCCGAGGCCCCTCCGTATGCAAGTGAGTGGGAAGAACCATTTCATAGACGAGCAATTTAGTTATCGCAGATTTGTTTCTCACTGTTTTGTGTTTCATTTAGAGATACTACATTGCACAAAAACATTTTCCATGCATTAAACTTGCAATTACATACACATATCATTATTATCATTGTTATATAGGCAATTAATGCAGGAGCTTTTCACACTCTTTAACTAAGGCCATTGCTTAATCACACGTAATAACAGCTTTTGGTGACTCTGAGTAGCTTTGACCAGAAAGCGATTGGCCTTGGCTGTTATTACAGCACCTGAGCTTGCTGGATGTCAAGCCCTTCACCGCCTCTCCTCCACCGTTCCTCAAAGACTCCTTTCATGACTGAGGTTAAGAACAGCACTAATCGATTTGCCAATTAAGGTGCAGGGTAACCAACCGGGTGAACAGCAGAATCGGCGGGTCATGTGGAGAAGAAATGGCTGAGGATCTTCTATCTGCCCCTTTGAGTTGCACCGTGGTTTGTCACTCGGCTTTTGAAGTAGCGGATTGTAGTGAGAGCTGAAGAGGTGGGGGTTTGTCTCGGTGCCAGAGGGAAAGCGATTGAAGGAAAATCTTTATAACCCTCACTGCATGTGTGTGTGTGTGTTAGGTGGGATCACAGAGACCCCTTTAAATTGTCACTAATTAGCCATGAGCCTGTTTGGAAGAGGCACTCGAATTGATTAAATTTGCATGGGAGTCTAAATCACGCTAAGGCCTCCTCCCCGGTGGAGCTCGTTTCCCTTTTCTGCTCCCCAGACGTGGGCCTATGGGGGGGACCCGGTGCGGGTGAGGGGACGGGACAAGGCGTGGCGTTCACCCATCTGCCTGGGTATTACCGTTAGTCCATCACTCTCCCACTGGCAGCAGTGTGCCTGGGGGATGTGTTCATTACACTTTAACTACTGGATCTGTCCTTGTCTGCTGGCAGCCGGGTGTCATTGTCTGTCTATTTCGGCATATCCCTCCACACTCTGCTTCACTCAGCTTTACAGAACAACAGTCTGTCTTTATGGTCTGTTATGGCCTGTTGTTGACCGTGCTTGCTGTGTTGTTTTGTCTCACTGATGGTTTTTGTGAATGGCTCTCCTGAGATCTTAAAAGGTGTAGTTCATCCAGAAATAGAATTGGTCATTTAGATTTTGTGTTGTTTCAGGACAGTTTTAGTTTTGTCCATTGGTCAAAGATGGGTTAGCATCAAAGTAATTCATGTGTGATACAGCTTTACATTTTTTTATGCATTAGAGTGTGTTTATTGAAAAATAATGACTATCATAGGTTTGTAATTTATGGAAAACATCTAAAATGTCATTCTGTGTTTATATTCCAAAAATCTTGTCAGGCATATTTAGAACATGAATCACTTGATGATGACATATTAAAATACTCTATTTAAGAGACACAGTGCAGCCCCAAATTAAGTAAGTATCTGTCATTTTAAATCATTTTAATTTGACGGTATCCTAATTTTTGCCCGCTTGTCATATTTTTTGTTATTATTATAATTAATAAATTCAAGTATGGAAATAAGTGTCATTAAGGAAATAAGTGTCATTAAATGTCATTGGCTCTATATATATATATAAACAGTGCTCTGCATATAGGTACACCCTTCAAAAATCTATCTTTTAAATTCATATTTTTAATAGGAAGCTATACAATATTATATTTGTGCATATACATTAGATTAGTCAGTACTGAAGCCAAATCTGGAGCTTATATAACAAAATAACTTACGATAACCGTCCAAAAACTAGTACACCCAAATTTATATGTTATAGAAAAATATTAAATACAAATTAAACAAAAAGAAAAAAGAGAAGCAAAATAATAAAAAAAATTTGTTGAAATTTTGTAGGTTGTAATTTTTTTGCAATATTTTGCTTGAATTTAATTGTATTATCTTTCAATTTTTAAATATGTTTGGTGACTAAAATATTATTTTAATAAATATATCTGTTTAATAGTATGTATAAGTATGTATATATATAAAAATATATATTAATATATATATACATACTTACTGTATATTGTTTTGCTCTGCAGAAAAAAGTCAAACAGATCTTATATTAAATTAGGGGGGAAAAGGTCCCCTTTGTTTGACCTCACTGATGTATATGTAAAAATATTAGCATATTTTTAGCATTTATTTTTTCAGAATTGTAATTAATAGCAATGCACAATATCAGTACTAATTTATCAGTATTGATTATAAGCTGATATTAGAAATTGCTTTTTTTCTTGTTATGAGGCACAACATGACATCACATGAAAATTATTACTGACTTCCCATATCTGCCAGCATTACCTTTTTCATAACATGAGTTCTGTTTGGTGTCAGTTTTATCCTAGCAAAAACACATTGTAGAAAACTAATGGCGAGTATGTCTACTGTGTGCATATCAGTCAGACAATGTGGATATAAGTTCATTAAAACAATTTTTTCCAAACATGTACTTTTTTCATCAAGTACATTTTTTAGGCCCTTGGGGTGCTAGGCAGACTGTGAGGGTAAAATCTGCTGCATTATTCTTTATAAAATACTTTAAAACAATGATCTTATCCATATTGCATTATTCCTGTAATTGTAAGAATAACATCAATGAGCATTCCAGTATAGCCTACTTAACACACATTCCCAATAAACCTTGCACTTTCCCTCTCTCACTCTCTCTCTCGCTATCTCATGGGACTGGTCCTACGGGCTGTGTGATTGCTGTAATCAGATCGCGCTGTTAATCAGAGTGTGTTCGTCAGTGTCCTGATGAGCGGCCCTTGCTGATTGTAATGTGATGCCTCTGTTTCAAAAAGACCCCTCCTTCCTGAGCATCATCCCTGTCTATGGCTGAACGGGGCAGCCGCGTCTCCTATAAAGGTGCAACGGGAGAGAGCAGATGGGGGTTTGGGGTCCGGTCTGAAATGCTTTACGACCCTGTCCTGTCCTGTCGTACACAAACAACAACACTCTCCGTATCTCGTCGTCTTTCTTGTATTTTAATGAGGTCCAAGCAGTGATACTCTTATGGCTGCCTCATCAGCCAAGTCCCTACAAGGGCTGATACAAATTAATTAACCTAATTAGAGGCTGTGATTGCAGGCGTGATTGTGGGGGCCGGGGGGAGGAGGGTGGCGCGGGGGGCTGCGCTGGCAGGCAGGGCTCGGGCTGTAATAAGCCGCGAGGTGTGGGAGAAAAGCCAGATCACTGTGCATGGCTAATGAGCGGTAAAGAAATCCCCCATCTCTGCTTTTCTTTTCCCTCAGACTCTGTAAAAAGCTCCTCTCGCTGCCTCATAGGCCTCTCTTTTTTGCCTATTGTCTCTTCAAATCAATCGTGTTTCGACAGGATTTTCTGTCACCTCCCACTTCTCTATGTTTATTTAATATGTTCCCAGTTTTTTGCTTTACTTTCCTCCATCTTTGTGGTTTCTTCTCTCTGTCTGTGTCTATTCTTTCTTATCATTTCCTCCCTGTGATTTGTTCTGCTTCTCCTTTACTTGTGCTCGTCCTGTATTCTCTAATGTTAATACTTTAAACCCATTCAGTCCACTGGGTACTGTGATACTTATCTTAAACCTCACAATCTATCTTTCTCTTTCTCGTTTTCTAACCCTCACCCCCTCCTTCTCTTTCTCTTTCTCTCTCTCTCTCTCTCTCTCTCTCTCTCTCTCTGACACACACGCACACACTCACACACACCACAAGAGCAATATTTAAATTTCTTGCTATTTGTTTTGGAAACAGAACAAGGATATTCTGGAAAAACGAAGCAAAGCGCATTTTTTCTTGCCTGGATCAGCAGTTCTAACGTTTCTAATGAGTTGGAGGAGGACTGGAAGCGTTATCTGAGGAGAAAAGAGAAGACTTTCTCAGGAATGCACAAATGTTCTGTTCTGCCTCGTTTTGAGAACACACAGTGCCCACCTTGAGAACTAGTCAGAGTATTGTGTTTGGTATAGAGTCCAATCTATCTTATGTCTTTTGCTTGGATAACCGAATGACAGAGTCTTCTGTGTATGTTACTAGCATGATTGACATGGCTTTAATGATAAATTCAGCAATGACAGGCTTTGAAAACATATTAAATTATTTCCACATATATTATATATAATAAGAAATAGTTAATAGATATAGTTCATATATTACAATATTGTATTTGTATTATACACATGTATATTTTCTACATTTGTCAATATATTGTTATATATAATTTTATATATTACAATAATGTATTTGTATTACATGCATATTCATACTTTTTCCAATCTATACATATAGTGTACTATACATATAGACTATACATATATATGAATGATTGATGGATATAGAATCCTGTAACCTTGTACTGTGAGATGAGGAAGTGACAATTAACTGAAAGCTGTATATCATTGCCATCTCTGTCTTTCTCTCATGCACTCACTCTCTCTTTTTCACTTTAGATAAGCGCTCTGCTGTTGTGAGGAAGGTAAGCACAGCTCTTTTGGATTCTCTTCTCATTTAACGGTCACATTTAGTCTTTAATTAAGCCGAGAGCGATACCCCAGCAATGAGCCGATGCTATCATGGGGCCGACAGGGCACACTAGGTGATGAGGGCCCGAGATCAGACCAGTAAGTGCCTATGTTAAAGCCGGTGTGTGTATGTGTGTGTCTGGGCTAAGCGTTGCTTTCAGAGCTAAACAGCTGTAGAGCGGCCGCTATCAGATATTTATAAGAGGCTCATGAATATGGATGGCGGCAAGATGGGGCTGATGTTTGTCCTCTAAAGGGGATGAAAGGAGAATATGCACTCCTCCCAGAGAGACACAGTCAGGGCCGCTTGGAGAGGAGGGGTGGAGGGTCTGCACAGGGGACCGATAGGGAGAGTATGATGGTACTAAAGGGAGGGATGATTCTTCCTCTCCTCCCAGTTAAACTCTGTAGAATCTTGGCAAGATGCCTTTTAATTTTGGAATAATAAAGTTTTATCTGATATTTTAGTCAAAATTGAGTTAATCACATATTGATATTCTGTGACACCTTATTTACATATGTGATGATTTTTTTTGAAACTGTATAAATTCTAATAATAATAATAATCGTACAAAGTTGGTTATCTACAAAGTAGAACTGAAACTATAACTTTAAATGCAGGATAGTCTCAGAGGCCAAGATAAGGGATTTTATGTTCATGTTTAAATTCCTACTACTATTAGACAGAGAGTATGGTAGTGCTGTGTTGAAAAAGTGGAAAGAATGCACTTATGCACACATCTTTATGGAAGCTCAAAAACATCTCAGCCTGAGTCAGTCAATGTGATGATTTAGAGGCATTTTATGACACCAAGTGTGGTAAAATGTTTCAATTTTCATTGTTAGCACAAACTGAGTTTGTGCATTGTCTGTTCAGAACATTGCTGCATTGTCTACTTTTTATTAAAGTCTTTAAAATAGCCAGATAGTCAGCAATTTTACTGATGGGGTCTTAATTACAAATACAATTACAATTAAATACAGTGTGGGCCACACTGATCTCTAGAGAGACATAGCTGAACTACTGGGCTTAATTACCCAAACATATTCCTATTTGCATAATTTGAACAGGGAAAAATATATTTGTCCTAAAATATTAATTAAACCAATATTAAATTTAGCTTTCACAAATACTTTGACACATTATTGCAACGCTAGTTTTGTTTTAAAAGAAATGTAATCAAATATTTATTCAACTACATGTTAAAAACTACATTTCTTTTTAGAATGAGTTGGTTCTCATTCATTCATTTCCTTCGGCTTACTCCCTTTATTCATCAGGGGTCGCCACAGCGGAATGAACCGCCAGCTTATCCGGCATATGTTTTACACAGCGGATGCCCTTTCAGCTGCAACCCAGTACTGGGAAACATCCATACATACTCATACACACACATACACTACGGCCAATTTAGTTTATTCAATTCACCTGTACCACATGTTTTTGGACTGTGGGGGAAACTGGAGCACCCAGAGAAAACCCACGCGAACATGGGGAGAACATGCAAACCCCACACAGAAATGCCAACTGACCCAGCCAAGACTCAAACCAGCGACCTTCTTGCTGTGAGGGGACGGTACTAACCACTGCACCACCGTGTCGCCCTGAGTTGGTTCTAAAAGGCAAAATTTATTTTCAAATAGTAATAAAATTACCATGTTCCAAAAATCCCCATTGGGATTTTTAAAATTTGGTGGTCTTTGGGGACTCATAAAATGTCAGTCAATTCCTACCATCACACTGATATCTAAAAAGAAATAAAACATACTATATACAGGCAAAACTAAATTAACACCTGTGACTCCTGACGATACATTGAGGTCTTATGAAGCAAAACAATCAGCCTGTGGAAGAAACTGATTAATACATTAATACCTTTAACCCACAGCCCCAGCCAATGACCCAGAGTATGTTCACAACCGCCAGGAACACAAGCATGATTCGACATCTAGTGATGTTAAGGCAATAACCAAATGTTCCTTAAGACAGTTTGTGCACTAGGCCTTTTTTCCTCTATGAGGTTTGCAAATTAGATGAGCGCACTGAAGTTGAATGAGCTCAGTGCAGTTCAGGGTCAAGCTCTGACCAGTCGGATGGGCCTAAAGCATGTGACCCCCTCCCCCTACACGTTAGTAGCTAATCCATTATGATTAATTGCCTGGAGCAAAGCTACCTAAAGTTGCATTAGTAGTTGCCAATTACCATAATTGCGATGTTTTAATATGGTTAATAGGCTGACATGACCTTGCTCAAGTGCTTGGCAGGTACATGGTGTGCAAGAGCGGAGCCATGCGGAGCTGCCATATTTAGAATATTATTGATGGAGAGCCGGCCCGTTGATTCATGGCTATGCTGGAAAGGAGAAGAGGTGAACTAACAAGGGACAAAAACGTACATTTAGGAACCATCAGATTGAGACATTCAAAACGCGGCCGATGTGCGCAATCGTCCAACAGAGCCTCTTCTGTTCAGTGCCAAAACAAAATGGCCTCTATGGTGGCGGCTTTGACCACGCAACCTTTGAAATACCTTCATGGTGACTTTGGCTGCGTAGGAGCACTGCTGGGACGTCAGTGTGGGCACAAGAGTGGCTGGGAGGGGGTCAGAATTTCAAAAATGCACCCCCAAAGACCAGAGGGGTCAATGTTTTGGTTTTCGATTCTTTTGTGAAGTGAACAAATGATCCCCGAAGCTGCACAATAATGTTTTTATGAGACTCTAAATTTTGGGATGAAGAGGCCCTTTGTGGGCGGGGAGTAGCCAACACGTGGACGCTCTTGAACAGTGGTAGTCCTGCGGCATGTCTTCAGTGAGATGGGTTGATCTTCGAACACTTCTTGTAACAAGCAGCCACTTTGTTCCCATGAGACAAGGGCCACTCAGAGAATTAATTACCTAGAGGACACAGAGAATCGTACCAGTGCGGCTGCTGGAACCAGTGCGCTGGCTCTATTCGGAGAGATAATGTTTCTCTCTCATCTGGGGCTATACACCCACCGCTGGGAACAAAGAGGCTGCTTAGCCTTTTTTTTGCTCTGGTTCTTAGTTTTTCACTATCTCTCTCCCTCCTTCTCGTTTCTCACATGCATTCTTACATAACTATTTGTTGACAATTATACAGATAATACTCCAATCGGAAATGAAGTGAGAATGTCTTTTAAATGACAATTTCATTGCTGAAGTTAAACAAAAAAAATGCAGAATTGCAATTTGAATATTAGGAAAATTATTAAAATTCATTGAAACTTACAAAGAAATTCAGTCTATTTTGACAATAATGCTACTTTTAGGAACTTTATAAATCGCTCTAAAATGTTTTTTTTTTTTAAAGAGAAAATAACAAAAAACAACAACAAAAAAGAGTGGATGCCAAATAGGGGTCTGAGATGCACTTTACATTTTTTTGTAATATGACAAAAATACTTTATGTTTTTCAGTAGAATTTTTTTCTACCACATTGTATTATCATTGTAGCAATTTCTGAGTGTAAATTGTTTCTACATCACATTTTTCAGTGCAGCTGTATTCTCAAAGGATTTTTAAAAGAATTTCTATAGAAAAAAAAAAAACATCTATTAATTGACAGTTTCCCTTATTTTGTGATTCTGTGTTTTCCATTTATTTACACTTTTGGACTTTTTACCTATTGTATTATGGGAGCTTGATTTCTGCTCTGATGAGTCTTGATATTGAAAAGTTTTACAAAATGGCTTTTTATCAAAATTTGTAGTACTCTGAAATTATCTATTGTGTATTGTGTATTGGTTTCTCAAATGCTTGCAAAAATGTATCACTCAATACATCATTTCAAACTAATACAAATGTCCCTAAAAGTCACTTTGTTAAACTGTACATTCTCAACATCAAATTATAGATATATAGATAGATAGATAAACAGATAGATAGATAAATACATTGCTTGCTTGCTTGATTGATTGATTGATTGATTGATTGATTGATTGATTTAAATTGATATTCTTCATTTTTGGACTTTGACCAGCTCAGTACACGCTGTCATAAGCTCATCTGGAAATCAGTGGCTTTTATCGTCATTGCTGTGAATTTAATCTTTTTGATGAGAATTCATGTTTTTCCCATTCCTCTTAATCTCTTTTATCTAAACCCACCGGTTCCTGTTTTAGATATTGAAATGATATAGCACAGATCCTCTCTAATATCTTTTCAAAAAAGCTATATGAATAATTAGTTACAGGATGGTTTTCAGCCTCAGTCTACTACTGCATTCTCCAGAGACCCCTTAGTTTTAAACTACTTTGCTTAACGCTAATTACATTGTTTGCTAATTGTGGGAAAAGGCACATGCATTAAAAGACCCCCATTATAATGTCAGTGATCCACAGCAAGCCCTTTGGATCATACATTAATCTTTAGCCCCAACCTTGTTGGGTTTGATGTAAACACATGTGCTCTGAGGGCGACATGAGATTCATTCAAATGAATCATTCAGTTCATGCTGGGAAATGAGTTTTTATAGTGTGAATTTTCATACACTACACTTAAACTTGCTCTATTTTTTTTCAGACTCCATTTCACCTGCTGGGAGACGATAGGGCACATGGAAGAGGTGCATTATGGGCTGTGGCATGCCTTCCTAATGTCCCTAGAGTGATGCCATATGTCTCCTGTTAACAGGGTGAGGGCTTCTGGACACATAATCAATAGATCAATCATAGAATGATCGTTTGCAATCAATCATCTGGCACCTTAGGGTAGCTCTCTCTCTCCCCTCCTTACCATTCCATCGAACAGGGCGTAGTTATGACACATTTATTTCTATCCTGCCACATTTCTCTTTAAAATATGAATGGTGTGCTTAACAGTGTGCCGAAGCATGCGGGGTGGCAAAAAACGAGAGCATGGAACAGTACAGAGGAAGATCAGAGGAGGTACACTACCCTGTTCAGCCATTCTTCACTTCCCTGAGCCTTACCCACTTTATCATAAAAAATCTATAAGCCAGCCCTGTGATTTAACACACATCTGAAGGCCTCTCCGTAGTAATCAGCCCAAGTCTGCCAGGGTAAAGCCTGGTATCCGCGCGCACCAAAGAACCCCCGATAGGTCTCCATCACAGCGAAAGTGCCGCATGGGACTCTGGCAAGCAGAGAGAATGGGATGAAAGAATAATGAAAAGCCACTGTGAGAGAGAGCGAGAAAGTGAGTGAGGGGAAAGAAAGAGAGGGGTATTGTTTCACATCTGCATGCTCAGCTCGTCAGAGTTGCCATCTTGAATTCCATCCATTCAGATGGCAGGCACTGTGTAGGCCAGGCCTCCGACGCGTTTCCCTGCTGCGTTCACAACAGACGCATTGACACGGCACCGCTGCGGGACATCTGCACCCAGGCGCGCGCTTGCATGCTCACGCAAACACTGGCTTGCTTTTGTGTGCTCGCTATGACGCAGAAGTTTAGTGACAAACACTGGAGTGCATATGCTCAGGACTGAGGGTATTGCAGGGCAGGAGAGGTTATGGGCTACTGATGGGGGTGTGACAGGGCAGGGGTGTGTGTCCTGTGGGGTTTGCAGATATGCTCTTGCGTGGCACTGACCTTCAACATTCTTGGGTGTCTCCTCAGCATGGAGTGACGTGGGTGGGCCATTCACCCTTGAACCCTGAGAAGTGCTCATGTAGGTCCATTCAGCAGGGAATAAACAATTAAGTTTCTGCTGAACCCAGATGCCATAAAACAGAGGGATATGGATATGGTTTGTTGTTATTCCAGACTGGTCTTGCTGGTTTTATTTTAGTGCTGGCAAACTTAATGCCTTATTTAAGTATATACTGTTTAATAATGTTTCGTTATTTTTAGTTTTCACCTTTTCTAGCTTTTACTATTTTAAGCAGGGAAATTAAGGTTTATGGTTAAAAGTGGGTTCTTTTTTCATTCAGCCTGTTTGGACCAAACCCAGGGGATAGACTTGCAAACCAACACTGTGTAGGAGCCATAGTCAATGTTATTGTTAGTGATAATGCCATGCACTTGTTTTGTTGTTGTCCGGCAATCGAAACATACATAATTAATAATGGCGGGCCATGAATACAATTGTGCCATTGTCAGAGCTTTCTCACATTCTGAAACGCTGGTCTAGATTATGAATACTGTCAGTGCTGAGACTTCACAACAAATTCTCCTTTTTTCCATTATTAATGTCAGATAAATACTAAATCTTGACCGAAAAGAACACAGGACATCTTGCTCGATAGGCAACCTGCTCTTTCAAAAGGCCATCACAATTGTCACTCTCCACCAATTGGTCCCTTTTGGGGCTTCCTGGCATTTTGCACACAAGCCACTCATCTGTTGAGCGTGGCAGAATTGATGGATGGAGCTGGAGAGGAGGTGGGGTGGGGGGGCTTGTGGAGGACAGAGGCTGGCTGGACCTGCCCAAACGAGTGTAGTTGGATCCTATAGAGGGTACATCGATAGTCATGTCAGGGTTGAGTTATGGCGCCAGTCCCCCAGCAGGGTGTAGGGGGTGTGTGAAGCAGACACAGTGATGGATGAAGACTAGTCTGTGGCCCCAAAGATGCTCTAAAAGGTCTAGTTCAGGGGTTTTCAAACCTGTCCTAGAGGCCCCCCGCATTGGACATTGTAATGTGTAATGTTGTGACTGACCAGTTAGAATAAAATATCACATAAAATGCAGTAATGAAACAATAATGTCAGTTACCCCACAGCAACACAGCGGTGTGCATGTGCCTCAAGCAAAGCCTTTGGATCGTTTATGCTGTGAATGAAAGTGTGTAGTTAATTCTTATAAACATTCATTGTCACAGTTGTAAACTCAGTCGCTTTCTTCCACGAGGGGACTTGGTGTCATGGCTTTGTTTCTAGGTGGGCCATTAAAGAACGCAGCACACGTGAGTTTTCCATTCTGTGTGCCTTAGGCATCAGACATTCAGCCAACGGTCCATGGCCATGATGTCTGAGGCCAAGACCAGCTGCTTAACGGCTTGGTCACGGCCCTAAGCCAGAATGATCCAAATTGTTAAAGTAGTCTCAACTTAACTAGCCATTTTTCCGATTAATATTGTGGAGACAGCAAGCACGTCCCCACTGACTCTTCAGTCCAGTTTCCACAGCTGGACACTCCAGCATTCAATAGCTCTTTGAAGACAACTTGAAGCACTATGTGAGTGCACAAATACTGGCCCCAAGCCAAGCCACTCTTGTGTGCGAGCAGCCTGGTGCAGTTGAAAGGCCCTTTAGCCTGCTTCCTCAACACACTATTCATCCTGGGAGGCATAGACCAGCACCCCAGAGAGCACCCATGGATAACCTGGACAGTGTCTTATCCTAACCTTCAAACGTCTTGCTGGGAGAGAGAGTCAATGTCACTGCAACAAAGGCACATGTGAGGAAGAGTCTGGCCCTCAGAAGCTCGGGCCCACTAATTGACGGCTTGAGGGAGTGGAAGCAACATAGACAGAGAGGGAGAAAGAAAGATATGAAAGCCACTAAACCCACCCCACTAAACTATTCCTCCTGGCGTATACAGACTTAAAATGCGAGCTTGCTTTTTTTATTTGCTTTTTCTTCTTTCATGTGTTCAACTTCTTGTGCGTTGTCCGTTCCTCCTTTTTCTGTAAATAGTAAACCCGATAAGCTTTTGAAATCCCTTATTTACCCTCTCTCCTGTCCCTTTGAGAAACTACTCTCCAAGTTTGGAGCGCAACAATCAATTACGGCTGGGCCTCAGAACGTGGAGATGAATTTAAGTGTGGCTAACTTTTTAACGCCTTGCTAATGCGGTCGTGGCCCTGCGTGCACACAAACATGATACCGCAGCGGCCCCAGTTAACACTGCATTGTACGCTAATGGTCACAGAGGGCCCAGGGCCAATATTTAATTGCTGGGACCAAGCATAGCAAAAAAGGCGATAAACCAATTAATCCTCTGTGTTTCACCTCCAGTGTTGGGGAGAGACGAGGGGGATGAGGCTTTCCTCCTGAGGGGATGCCAAGCTCCTTCACATCCAGCTGTCACCTAGATCAGCTCATCATTCATGTTTTGGGAAACAAAACATTGCAACTTGCAAATGAGGGTGTTTGATTGGAGTTGGATTGGGAATAACAGAGATTTTTCTCAATTTTTCTGACAGACTCTGATTATGGGATGGACTGAGATAGAATTTTCAAGACATTTTAGGGTAGCTGTTGCTAAATTGTCTGAAAATATGGATCTGTGCACATGTGTACTAATACTGTTTATTATTTTTTTCTTTGATGTAAACAAATGTAATTTAGTCACATTTACTAACATTAAGTAAAGGATAATGTACATCCAGCCAGTTCGTATTGGAGAATAAGCCCTGACAGGCTGATCAGGACCTTGTATCACCCTAAAGGGAATTATTTTGTGATACTGCAAGTAATTAACTGGACACAGTACATTGATATGCTAGCATTGTAGACAAAATGAATAAACTGCTACAGTATATAAACATTTCGGTGATACAGAACAGTCAAACAACTTATTACACAGCATTTCAACACATTCATTCATTCATTTTCTTTTCGGCTCAGTCCCTTTATTAATCTGGGGTCGCCACAGCGGAATAAACCGGCAACTTATCCAGCATATGTTTTACGCAGCGGATGCCCTTTCAGCCGCAACCCATCACTGGGAAACATCCATACACACTCATTCACACACATACACTACGAACAATTTAGCTTACCCAATTCACCTATAGCGCATGTCTTTGGACTTGTGGGGGAAACCGGAGCACCCGGAGGAAACCCACGCGAACACGGGGAGAACATGCAAACTCCACACAGAAATGCCAACTGACCCAGCCGAGGCTCGAACCAGCAACCTTCTTGCGGACTACAGATTAATTGATATGATTTTTTTTATTATATTAAAGTCCATTAAAATATGCAAACAAATGTCCTGATAAGACAACAAAAACAGCAACACTAAAACTTCTGCAACACAAACTTCCATCTCAGAAAAGACTCTGAACAAAATAAAACCTCATAGTTTCCTAAATGCAACAGTATCTTTTAGAGAATGATCTTTTTATTTCCCTGAATTTGACATGACTCAGACCCAAATCAATTATTTTGCTGGTTATTCCAGCAGTATTTTGGAAGGTCACCTCTGACACAGCCTGCCTTCCCTGTTGAATGAACGCGTTCTGCATGTATAGATACTGATACTTTCATTTTTAGTATTCACCACTACCTAAACTTCCACTTTTTTCGTATTTGCCGATAGCAAAACTTACATTTTTAAGTACTTGCCAATAACGATACTTTAATTTTTAGCACTCACCTTTACAGATACCTTTGTAAGTTTTAGTACTTGCTGATATTGATGCTTTAATATTTATTATTTGCTATATCTATACTTTCAATTGTAGTACTCACTGATACAGTATTTTCATGTTTTAGCACTTGCCGATATCAATATTTCAAATAAGTACTAACCAATACCGATACTTTCATTTTTAGCACTCACCTTTTCATATAATTTCAGTTTTAGTACTTGCCGATATTGATACTTTCATTTTCGCAGATACCAATAATTGTATTTTAATTTAATTTGTCGTTAAAAAAAACTGGTACAATTATATTTTCCTTGCAGTTTTAACTATTAATCTCAATATAATTCAAATAAACACTGAATCAATTTCAAAATCAATATTTTTACCCTACACAGACCTCCATCTCAGTGGCAGTGCAGGGCTAAAAGCACAATAAAACCTTATAGTCTCCTAAATGCAACAGTATCTTTTAGAGAATGATTTTATTATTTCCCTGAATCTGACATGGCTCAGACTTTATTGGGACCCTAATTTACAGATTATTCCAGTGGTATTTGGATGGCCACCTCTGACACAGCCTGCCCCCTGTTGAACGAGCCTGTTCTGCATAAACCAATACCAATTTTTTCAGTTTTAGTATTCACCAATACCTATACTTTCACTTTTTTGTACTGGCTGATATCAATACTTACATTTTTAAGTACTTGCCGATACTGATTCTTTCATTTTTAGTACTTGTTATACCGATACATTCATTTTTAGTATTCACCAATACTTTCTTTTTTAGTACTTGTCAATATTGCTTTAAATTAGGTACTCACAAATACCGATACTTTTTTAGCACTCACCTTTACATATAAAGGTGTATGTTTCAGTTTTAGTACTTGCCAATATTGATACTTTCATTTTCACCAATTTTAATTTCATTTGTATTAAAAAAAAAACACTGGTACAATTATATTTTCCTTAGGGTTTTTAACTATTAATGTATAGTATAATTAAAATAAACACTGAATCAATCTCAAAATCAACTTTTTTACCACACAAAGATCTCCACCGCAGTGCAGGGCTGAACACAATAAAACCCTCTTAGTCCCCTAAATGCGACAGTATCTTTCAGCGGATCATCCTACATGGCTCAGACCTTATTTTGACCCAAACTTATAGATTTATTCCAGCAGTATTTGGAGCGTCACCTCTGACACCGCCTGCCTCCCCTGTGGTAGGAGCATGTCCTGCAGGCCGTGAGCCCGATTAGGAGTGTTAACGGCGTGAAAGTGTCACTCGCGTGGCGCAAAGAGCAAGAGGACGATCTTCCTGACCTTTGTTTTGATTTAAAAATCAAACGAGTGCCAGCGGTGGGCCAAGGGAGTGCCTGGCACAGGGTTGATGGGTTGACCTCTGACCCCCAGGGCCGTGTTGAGGGAACATTGGCTGGGTTTTGCCCCTGAATGTCAGGCCCCTGGGCAGCAGACCCTCACAGGCTTGGTAATGATTTATGGGGCAGGGGTGTCATTGATGGCCACTCGGCCCTGGGGAGGCACTAAATGGTAGTTTTGACAGTGCTGAAAGCAGAGGTTAAAGGTGATCAATAACATGGCTGGTGAGGAGAAAGAGAGATGTAGGCTGTTTTAAATGCTTGCACTCATTATTTGCCTTTCTCTTTTGTGTCTTGTGTTCAGACGGAGAGAGGTGGATGAGTGGGCACATTTCACTGACGGATAGTGGACATTAGCATCTGTCTGCTTTCTGTTTGTTCTCTGTGCTTCTGCTGTCTGTGATTACCTCTATTGTCCACTATTTAGTCATTGTAGAATAATGTCTTTTAGTCACTTAATCAGCACTGTGTACATATTAAAATGGCCTTGCGTAAATGGAAAGAGTGTTGTGCCATTAGCCATGTCTAGCTGATCTGATGATCAGTTTTTACTTTTAATGGTGTGACCTGATTTAGTCAGGTTAATGTGGTCACATACTGTATGTTCTGTTTTTTTATTATTATATATAAAATCTTCAGTTCACCACATTTTTCAAGATTGTATTTGTCAATCAATCTAGTTTTTATTAAATTAGTTAAAAACCAAATTTTTGCACTTTTTCAACAAAAATATTTAACATTGTGAAAAGCAATTTCTTTCGTTTTTAAAAACAGTATATATTCATTTTTTTTTTTAAATGATATTTTATTGTATTGTTTTATAATAAAAAATATTGTCTTTTGTTATTTTGTGATTACTACTGAATAATAAAAGTAAAAGTACAATTTTATTTTTCAAAAGCTTTATAATTCCTTTATAAAACTCTTGTTGGGGAAAAAAATTCTGATGGCATAAAAACAATAAATGTTTTTAAATATCTCATTAATAATAATTAAAATGTTATAAGAATATTTGTTAGTATACATTGGATACATTGTTTTTGAAATATACAAAATACTTATTTAATAAAATTTAAAGCTATTTAAGATTTTGTTTTAATCAGTTATTTATTGGAACTTCAGTGCAAGGCATTGTTTCCTGATATTTTCCAAATGAATTTAATAGTATTATAATAATTATTATTTGTAATAATATCTACAATAAGTCACAAAAAAGAAGATAATAATAGGAAATGTATTATTAATATCAATAACAATTTATTATTTTTAAATATATTTATTTTATATTTTGTTATTCCTTTATCAGGTGTATAGTGGAAATTGTTCCCACTTCCATTGTTCATGTTTCCTTTTTCTGCCTCTTTCTCTCACATCAACCTGTCACAGCTCTTAATCTCTTTGTCGCCAGTCAGTCTTTTTTGCCTCAGTTTTTCTCAGTTCTCCAGTCTGTTGGACTGCAGCGGATGGTTTCTGTCTCGTTCTCCGACAGAGTTTGTCTCCCTCCCGTCCATAAGCAGCTCTCAGAAGTGAGCTGATTAAGATGAAGACCGGCCTGCTTTCCCTAATCACATCCCTGCATCTAAATCGTCTGTGTACATTTCTAATTACGCAGTCGCGCGCCGCGTCCTTGAGCTCAGCGGCAGGTCTCTATTTCATCTCGCTCCGTCTCGCGCTCCCTCCTTGTCTCCCCTCGTTTCATCTTTCTCATTTATTTCTTTTTGTTGTTGTTGTTGTTATTTTGGCGGTTGCGAGCCGAGGGCTCGTTTGCACATCGCTCTTCTCTCTTGTGGCACTTCTTTGGAGGGCAAAGAGGGTGGGCATGAATCAGAAGACAGAGAGAAAAGAAAAGAAGATGGTCATCAGCCTTAAGTAAAGAACTGATTTTGTGGGCGAATGCTGAATTACATGTTTTTTTTTTCTTCTCTTTTTAAAGAGGTAAAACCTTCATTTGCAACGTATTATTGTTGAACCAAGACCATTTTCCAGAATTATGGAAATACAAACAATCACGCAGCACAACAAGTGTTTGTTTACCTGGTTTATATAGTTTTTCAAAGTGCTAACTAACAATACGCCAGAGCCATTGTCTAAAAGACCCTGAGCATCTCCCAGCCCTTGTGACCTTCCTATTATTTAAGATCGTCTTCATTTAGAATCTGTAATTTTTGTTTCTTTTTTCTAGAGCTACATTCAGCCTTGTGATTTAAGTCTTGAAAGAGGATGGACACCACACAAAGGCCAGGTTTTGAATGTGAAGTGTTGGAGAACCTATAGCCTGACTTACACCAGTGGGAGAAGAGGTCTTCGGGTGAGCTTTTAATATGCGACCTTCAATAGAAGCATTCAGCTATTGACAAAAATGACAGAGGGCAGAGAGGTGGACATCTGTAGTGAAACATCATATTTAAGACAAAATAGAGGAGACTATAGAGCAATTCAACTGCAGGTTGTAGAAGTTTATTCGATTACTCTTAAAAGTTAGTAGATTTTTTTTTTCCTCAACCAAAACTGGTCATCACTTTTTAAAGTCAATTACAAACATGTTGATTGCACTGATTTGAGTGTGGGAAGCAAAACTAAGTGACTCTTCAGACAGAGATTGTGCTGTACTAACAAACAAACAAACAAATTAAATAAATAAACAAAAACATAAATAGAAATAGTTCATTATTAGTAACAAGGGTTCCATGGAATTCGTCAGCATCTGTGAACTATTTTCATTCTACAAATCACCCTTTATAGTGGAATAAAATAAAAAATATTCAAATGTTCTTTATGCTTATTACCAAAGTGTCCCTCACAGGTCAAAATGGATGTTTTGGATTTTGGTGTAGATTGAATTTTTTGGGTCCATAAATTGTGTATCAGTCAAATTGTGTATTTTCTTTTTTTAATCCATATTTTTATATCGACCTTATTTTTCACGTATGGGTGGGCGCAGCCATTTGAATCTTTTTGGCACCATCTTTCCGGTCTCATTCACTTCCATTCATTTTTAGACATTAAAAACAGCTCGTTATGCTGCTTGATGTTGACAACTGATGTTTTTTTAAATATTTTTCTACTTTGTTTGTCTAGTCATGAACACAATTGTTTGTAGAGGAAGTAGTTTGACCGTTTTCTGCCGTTTATTATTGCTAGTCATTTCTCCCATAGGCAACTGAATCTGAAGTTCTAAAACAATCGCAAAAATGAGTGCACTTCCGCATTGTAGAATAAGGTCAATAGGTGTTTACATTTTTTTTATTTTTATGATGATTACTATTTTGTCTTATTTTGTGAAAAAAAAAGACAAAACCAGTGTTTTTTTGCAAATGACCCCAGGAAGCATCTGATATTGATATTATCAATATCTTACCTCCCTCTATCTTACCTTAATATCTTACCCTCTTATACCTCCCACCTGCTCCTGAAGGTCTATATCCCCTCCAGGAGCCTCAGGTCAGTGAGTGACCGCCGTCTTGTAGTACCATTGCAGCGAGGCTATAAATCACTTTCCAAAACCTTTTCATTTAATGTTCCTCACTAGTGGAATGATCTCCCCATTCCCACACAGACTTCTTATTAGCTAGTATCATTCAAATGACAACTAAAAACCCATCTCTTCCACGATCACCTGAACCCTTGTGAACAAAACCAGGACCCCCTCTTATCTTCCCTGCACCACACCACACGACATCCTCAAAACATTATGCAATTCTTAGTGTGACTCACAGGTGAGTGGGCTTGACAAACCACCTGTAGAAAACACATTCTTTCATCTCTCTGACACTTTAACCAACATTTTAACAAGACACCTTCTTATAATCACTCCATATCTCAAAAAATAAAAACATTGTGTATTTATGAATTGAGCTTCACACAGGTGAGTGGGATTGACAAACCACCTGTAGAAAACACACTCTTTCATCTCTCTTGACACTTTAACCAGACACCTTCTTATAATCACTCCATATCTCAAAAAAGAAAAAGAATAACATTGTGCATTTATGAATTGAGCTTCACATAGATGAGTGGGCTTGACAAACCACCTGTAGAAACACTTCTTCCTTATTAAAAACAAAACAACTACACCCTTCTTACTGTAGCACCTAATTATCAAAGCGCTAAAAGTTCCTTTAAATAATTTGCATTTCTTGTATGTATTGCCTCAATCTTGTTAAATCGGCAAATACCTCCTCGATTGTTAGTTGCTTTGGACAAAATCGTCTCCTAAATGACTAAATGTATATTCAGAACTCTTTCTCTTGACAAAAGCTGCTTGATTCTTTTGTTAGTGCTGGATAGTTACTGATTATACAGCATGTAATCTGGATTACATAATCAGATTACAAGAATTAAATACAATCATCCAAATCAGTCTAGAGTTAATTTATTGATTACGTGATTACTTAATGTTATTTAAACTGCACTTATTTCTTTGCAAATACTTATTTTTCATCGTTTAAACATTCCTGCTAATAGGTAATCAGAAAACAAAGTACAAAACAGAAACCCACTCAATGTTCTAGAATCAATAACATCCGTATCTTTATTCATTTCTGGAATGCAATGACTCTTTTTGATCTATGCTAATAGTGCAGCTGATCAGCGGTCATGGGCAAGGCTTATGATGTCACAGTAGAGGGAAAACTGAAACAGCAGATTTTCAGATTCTGATTTATGCATATTTATTGAAGGAAGGAGTGGGCATATTTTTAACATTATATGATGGTTGTTTGCACATATTGAACCATCTGTGTTTGAACACCGTGTAAAAGTGAATTTTGTAAAACAGGCCCCTTTAATGGTTTCAAATTTTGACTGGTAGTGCCAGTGGTATGCTGCAATAAATAAATAAAGAAAGAAAAAAAGAAAGAAATAAAGGGCGGCGCGGTGGCACAGTGGGTAGCGGTGTCACCTCATAGCAAGAAGGTCACTGGTTCAAGCCTCGGCTGGGTCAGTTGGCATTTCTGTGTGGAGTTTGCATGTTCTCCCTGTGTTCGCATGGGTTTCCTCCGGGTGCTCCGGTTTATCTATAACCAAATCTTCACAAGCCTTTAAACTCTATGAAATCTGCATGATTTACAGAAAAATACCTAGATAGACTATCTACCTAGAAAAATCAGATTTCAACATATAACTTCTATATAACTTATTGCAGATTGAATAGTAAACATTTACGTTGAATAGTTCACCAAAATGGCAAGCTTCTGTTTTTAAACCCACTGCTACTATTAGTTTGTGGGCTTGCATCTACATTTCAGTAAAAAAGTATACAAAAGTCAAAATCCTTACAAACTTATATACAAGTTTTCTTTAATAGACCCAGTTCTGAAGACTCCTTACATGCAGTCAAAGCAAAGGAGAGAAGCAGCGGAAATGTTGTCGGACCCTCCATGACTCCACTTGTATCTCACTCATTTTCTTTTTGGCTTAGTCCCTTTATTAATCAGGGGTCGCCACAGCGGAATGAACCGTCAACTTATCCAGCCCTTGTTTTACGCAGCGGATGCCCTTCCAGCTGCAACCCATCACTGGGAAACATCCATACACACGCATTCTCTATGGACAATTTAGCCTACCTATACCACGTCTTTAGACTTGTGGGGGAAACCGGAGCACCCGGAGGAAACCCATGCAAACACGGGGAGAACATGCAAACTCCACACAGAAACGCCAACTGACCCAGCCGAGGCTCGAACCAGCGACCTTCTTGCTGTGAGGCGAACGTGCTACCCACTGCGCCACCGTGCAGCCCCTCCACTTGTATCTTATATATATATATATGGGGTCTGGATTTGAGAATCAAATTGAAGGAGGGTCCATATAGATACAAGGCCTCAGCATCATAAATAACTCAGCATCTGACTCCTCCTGCGCTCAGCCGAAGCTTTTCATATGGTAAATAGCTGATCGCTGTGTGGCCACATTGTTGCCCATCTTTCGTACAGCTCCGAGGTGAAACCTTGAGGTATGGAAGAGAGAGAATTTTTGATGAAAAAATAAATTTTCGCCTCCTTCCTCCTCTGATTCTCAAGCACTCTGCCCTTCGCTGTCGGGGTCAGGTGTTTATTACATAAATGATAGCGAGTGGAGAGGCAAGGGTTCGACAGAACAATGCGCAGGATTATCAGATCACTTGCTGGCTAACTTTTGGTGATGCAAGAGCGAATGCACAAGTGCCTTCGTGTCTCTGGCTTTCTGTCTTTGAAGGGGACAAACGCAGCCTTGTGTGGCAGTGAGAGCTCTGTATCACGCACCATGATGTGTGGCCATTGCTGGAGAAATTCTGCTTAAAGAGGGTCACATCATGAAGAATCAAATTTTCCTTGGTCTCCTCAGATAAAAGAGTTCATTGTATTATCAAAATATACTTTCGGAACTCAAAACTTCCTCCTAAAATAGCTAAAATAGGATTTGTTGACACTGAGATGCAAAAATAGTTCGTTCTGAACATGTGCAACTTCTTCTGATCAGAGATGAACAGCGCTGCCCACTTTTACACTTCTGTTTTGTGTTCAAAAACTTGACCCTCCAATAAAGAAAATGGGTATTTTATATTTAACTTAAACTAAAGCAACAGTGCTAAAATTATTTTGTTGAAAATATATGTGAAAAGAATAGAAAAGTATAAAAAGCTTACTTGATTTCAAGAAAATCTTAAAATAAAACTAAAATAGAAATACATTTTAATAAAAATGACAAAAACACAAAATAAAAATCATTTATTCAACAAGCAAAGCAATCAATTATTTAATTAAAATGAAACAGTTTCATTAAATGACAAAGCAAAAAATATTAAAGTAAACATTTATTCAAATGTTTAAAATTATATTCAGTGATACTTCTTTAGTAAGTTTACACACATTCACTATGAACTATGATTTTCCTCACATTAGACTCCTAATTTTATGATATTTAATAATTCTGTTCTAATAATCAGCCATGGATTGGATGGATTGTTTTGGAAAATTGGTAATGTCGAATGTGAAGTTAAAACTGTGCTATTTAAAGATAAAAACACATTTCAGTTTAAAACGGAAGTTTAGATATACGAGTCTTAAAAGAGCATCAGCAAAAAATACAGTTCGTTATAATTAATCACATTTTTTGTACAATTATATCAAATTCAACAGAAAAATGACCATTTCGTCATTTACTCCATCTCGTGTTTTTTCACAAATGTATGGCATACTTTCTTTTGTAAAATATAATTTGAAGAATGTTAGCAAACAAACAGCTTTGGTTCCCACTAGCTCCCATTAAATATAACTGAAATCAATAACCAAACTGTTCCGTTACCAACATTCTTCCTGGTATCTTCTTTTTCTTTAAAAGAAATAAATCATGCAGATTTTGCAGGTCAAAATTAGATGATGTCTTAGTGTTTTTTGTCCATACACTGAAAGTCAGTGAGGCGCCATGCCATGATGTTTTCATTATTAAGCCATACAACTTTAAAACAATTTGAGGACAAATAAACGACCACTAAATTGTGTACTATCCCTTTAAGAACAAGTTTTAAAGCTCACAGCACATTCCTATGGTGCATTTCCTCGTAATCTCAGCTCCTGAAAATCTTCACACACATCAGAACAAGACACAGATTTAAAAATACCATTAAATGCATTATTCGGCCCATTTGTTATAATTACTGGCATTGTTGTGGTCTATGTAATGTCATTAATAACAGCTCGTGCCCAAATAATGCGCTTAATGTTATTTATCTGTAGATAGATGTGGCTAATCCTCATTCATTTGCTTTGGATCAATGCAAATCCGCTAGCGTGAGCGAAATCCCTCCCTGAGCCTGTGGCTCCTAATGTATTTTCCCACCATTAACCAGCTATAATCCCTGCTAATCATTGCTAATCCACATCTCCTGTGTTTGATGATACTCTGCTGATGAAGGAGGTGGCGCCGTGGCTCAAATGCCCATGCTCAACCCGGGTCTGTGGTTCACCAGATGTGGCCAAGTGCCTGGAACTGAACTGAAGAGAGAACGAAGGTAAATCTGAAGATATTACCCATCCCAGAGTGCATTAGCCTATTGTTCAGCCTAATTATGCATATGTAACAAAGCTGTACTCATCAGACATGCACATTTAACTGCTGTTCTCCTATAGATTGTCTTTAATGGGTCTGTTTCTAATTCCACCTTTAAGCATTTAGTGTCTTTATACTCTAAAGTCTGTATGCAAGACATTTGAGAAGACTTTAGTAGTCAGTAAATGTAAATAACATCAGTTAATGGTACACTCTTAAAAGTGCTGGGTTAGTTCAATCCAAATTTGGATTAAAATAACCCAGTTACACAATTTTGTGATTTTATCAGTTTTATGAGGGTTTTTATGCACAACCGTCATTGCTGGATGCTAAAACACTTAACAAACCAGCAAAACATGACTTCCAGTCTCACGTCGTGATGTATTAAAGCACATCTTGTGTCCAGAGAGTTTAACTGGTGGTCATTAGAAATGTATGGTGCAGTATTTAATGATTCTGAGCATAAGTCACTGTCAATCTGGACACACATCCTATTGGAACAAAAGGCTGACTCTTTGCGAATGCAGCCTGCTGTGGACATGCTCTCTGCTTTCTTACAGAGCTGTCGTTCACAGTGACATCTGGACAAACTCTGGGCCCTGAGACTGTTTCCACACACATTCATTCATGCTTCACTATTTATAACCACAATGGTTAGTCATTTTTAGTTGCAGATTAGTTATGATCTCACGTTTGGAACATTGCACAACTAGTGTACATACATCATATATCATGTTTGTGTTATAATAATAATAATAATAATAATAATAATATTATTATACAATTCTCTGCTTATGAGTCTGTTCCTTCTTTAATTCTAAATCAGGAAATATCAATTTTCAATTCCACAGGAAAAAAAAAAAGTCAGACTCCCACGAGCTCTTCTTCACCTACAGACACACCTGTGCTACCTTTGCCCTACGTCCAGGTGGGCTAAGATCTGGCAGGTATGTGCACTTTAAGAATGCTTATCTCTTTCCTGATCTTTGTGTCTCTTTTTTCTTAATATATATATATATATATATATAACATAAATATATCAAGTTGAAAAAAAATGTTTTTAATTTTTTCCTGTTTCCCAACGAGCACTGGATAATAATATTAATCGTTTCACTCTTACAGTGAATTTATAATGTGATACACAATCTGTACGATTTGGCATGTAGGCTATAAAGCTTTGAGAATTGGTGTCTTTAATTTTCTACAAACTGATTTATAGAGAAAACGGTGTGCCAAACTAAATATGAAATAAAAATAGATATGAAATAAAAATCTGATTTCGATATGGGAAAGGGTACGTTGTTTTAGAACCAATGGATTATTTGAATACTTTTGGAAAAAGATGATGTAAAACTGAACCACGAACCCAGTGCACTGTGCATTAACACTTCATGTCGTCAGGGGGCGCTTAGGAATCACTGTTTACTCGTCCTATGCGATGCCTGAATTATTGGACTCTCACAGCTCGTATAACAAACAACATCACATAAACAGAAATGCTAGTTGAGAAAGATAATTTTTTTAAAGAGAAATAAAATAATAATAATAAAAGGGCATAAGAATTTTGATCTTAGTGACTTATAATAGGGATATTGTTATTTTATAAGCTAAACCAGATTCCACTTGGTAGCTTTTAACAGGCGGATGCTGAACTTTTAAAATTTAGCAATCATGCTAAAATTATTTAAAGAATTGTGTTATTTCTATGAATTATTTGCACTTCACAGTTAAACTCGCTTGTAATTAATATAAAATCATTTTTGTATAAAACTGCGCCGTCCTCTATCCTACACAATGAACCATTATTATAAATCCAATGCGAACGGAGAAGAGCCGGAGAAAACGAACAGAAATAGAAGTCTTTGAGGCTTTACAAAGGGGGAAAATTTTGTCATACCCCACAGCATTTTCTAAATAATTTTACACATTATATATAGTAAAATAATGATAATATAATTTAGTAGAAAAACTTTCTTTACATTACTTTTCGTTCAATTATTATTTACTAAGACATAACATCCCTTCATCAAATATTTTATAATGCTTTCATTTTTAGGCATTTCATCAACCAGTGTTACTGATTCTTTGATCTGTCTCAAGTCGTTATTAAAGCATGCTAAAGACGAGAAATACATATCACACAAAACACTAACGATTAATGAGAGCCAGCAGAACTGTGTGGGTTGTTGTCTATGAGAGAAATCTGCATAATAAACGACGATCGGAACGTGCATCTATGAAGCATAAACATCTTAAAAACTTCAATTTTGTTTTTTACGGATAAAAGCAAGCTATCAAAGCAAACTCACAATTCTACTCTCTTGTGAATTCAAACATGTTTAGCTATGCCAGTGTGTATTTAACATTTGTTACGTGGTAAATAGTTAAAACTGCTTTTAAAAATTATTTTGAGATATATTTCCATAGAATAGTAGGCTATATTGCTGTTCTAAAGAAAATAATTTTCACAGTCTAGTTGTTTTGTTTTTTTAAGAACAATCACAAAAATTGTACACTTTAAAAATATATAGGCTAAAGCACTAAAGCTATGTAATACGAAACTGGTAATTTATTACAATATTGGTGCTGATATTAGGCTTTAAACGTTCGACGTATTTCAGTAGATACATGTATTATTGTAGACGTAATAGTGCAATTATATTGTGGTGCTGTCTTATTAATCGAACTTTTAATGAGGTTAATAGGACGAAAGCGAATTTTCAGTCGTTGGTAAAGTGTGTTTAAAAATAGTTTATTTGTTTAATTTCTTTTACATAAATTTCCAGTCAAAATGATGTTCCTTGTGTCGGTTATTTTTATTTATTTAATCGTTCATGAACAAAAAGTGTTTTGAGGTTGTATAATGGCAAAAAACACAGAATCTTGATTATCATTTCATAAATCATTATTTCGTTCACACACATCATGATAGGCGTGAAAATGTGCTTCAAAAAAAGACAGAAGTCGTGTTCTTGTATATATGTTTTATGTAAGTAATAAAATATTACTATAACATAAATATAAACGTGACTTTGCAGTCTACATTTCGCAATCAACATACAACCAATGTAGTAAACAAAACATTTGTAATCCACTGCAACATAATCAACAGAGCTGAACAAAAAAAAAAGCTCCAAACACACGTAGGAAATAAATATATAGATATATAAATGGTCATAAATGAAATATTAAAATATCTTCTTGGAATTAGTAAGTGTACAAAACTGCCCGGAAAACAAAACAAAACAAAACGAACCCAGAACAAATACATATGTTTACATATTCGACATATTTACATAATGGAAATAATCCTGACAACTATTTATTTAAAATCTTTTCTCTTGTAATTTATTTTTATTTTTATTACTTTTTTTGGAAAAAGGTTGTAATATTCACACTGTTTCAAATAACATTGCAGAAATGAACACCTGCTGTCCAATGAAAAATGCCAGACCATGAGAAACGACACGAAACGTTACCAGCCTCTTATTTTTCCCCCCAAAAATCTTGAAAAGAAGTCCCGAAAACATCCCTTATTTACTACAACAGCTACTTTTCTCCGTGTCCAGGCTCAAGAGTAGGATGCAAAATGCAATTAACATAAACTAAACGGGCACAGCTGACATAGAGAGTGTCAAGAGTTGGCCAATATTCAAGAAGAACTAAGAGTACAGCACGATTTTTTGGGCACTGAAAATTACCTGAGATATTTCTTTCTTTTTCATTTTGACTCATCACTCTCATTAGGCTATGTTTAGCTGGAGCAGACATGCTGAAATAGTGCCGGTTCAAAAAAACACGAAACTGGAAAAAAATGTAAACAATTAAAGCATTAATGTCGTATACCTTGAACAAATACATTGTAAAAACAATTAAAAAGAAAGCAAGAAATTGAATTTAAATTATTATAAGTGCCTCATGCAAAGAGGAAAAAATAAAAGCAGTGTAACTCAAAATAGCTAAATATGGTTTCAGACAGTGTATTCATGTTGCCATTTTAACGTCTCTGCATCTTTAGACGATATCAGGTGCTAATGAATGAACATTGTAAACAGTTTCTGGTGCACTTGCTTGTATTGGAGGATTTGACCAAGTGCCTGTTCTGTACATCACGAATTTCATCTGTCTTAGATCAAATAAAGAAAAATACTCGCTAGACAGAAAAAATACCTTAATGTTAAACATTCCAAATAACGTAAACAACACAAATAATATCAGATAAATGATAATTCTGATAATTAATCTGGTTAATTGCTTTAATCAAAATCACTGTCCGCTCTCCTTTGTCCAAGGAGACTGCCCTTTTTTGTGTGGCTCGTAGCTCCCTTTGATCGACGATGAAAGAATCGAATTTTTCCAAAGTGGCACAAACGATACGATTTTCGTAAACACTGGTACTGATTTAATAAATAGGTACACGCGAATGCTGACGCGAGAAAGGAATAAATTGTCGCGTTATTGAGAAATTATTGTTGTCCCGTAACCTGTCCGGTCACTGTCAGCGAACTCTTCCCAAACTTTCTGTCTCTGGTGACTTTGATAAACAAAGGGGATAAACAAAATCCATTGTAGTTTAGTTTCTTTTCAAACAAGGACACTGTTTATGATAGCAGTCACTGGACAGGACTCTGTAGCGTGTGATGGAGAGGGGGTGTCTCCGCTTGTGAGTAAACGTCCTCCATGGTTGGATGAGGGACCCCCACCGGTGTCATTCTTTTCTCTTTCTGTCTTCTGTTGCAAAACCACACGCGCACAACCTCTTTTTCCAACTGCAGAGTGCCCGCTAAACTGGTGATTTCGTGGGCTGAGGGCTTGGGACACTTTAAGAAATGGTTCTCCAGTGCCCCTTTCACTCCGACTTCGATGGAGGTCCTCTTCTTTCGTTTCCGGCCCTGTGCTGCAATCTTGTCCAAATTCGTGGGGCTGCCAGTGTTTGAATCTGTCTCCTCGAGCCATTTGTTTAGCAGAGGCTTAAGTTTGCACATGTTCTTGAAACTCAGTTGCAGAGCCTCAAATCTACAGATGGTGGTCTGGGAAAAGACGTTTCCGTAGAGCGTGCCCAGAGCTAAGCCCACGTCCGCCTGCGTAAACCCAAGTTTGATGCGCCTCTGCTTGAACTGTTTGGCGAACTGCTCCAGGTCGTCGGAGCTGGGGGCGTCTTCGTCCGAGTGGTCCTGGTGGTGGCTAAACGGCTGCTGGGGCGATTCCATCTGGTTGTCGTGGCTGCCCGCGTCGTCGTGGAGCGGGTCCCGCAAGCCGTGGTGCAGCGACGGCTGGGGGCTGAGCATGGTGTAGCCCGTCTGCGAGTAGACCAGAGACTGGTGACCATTGGAGGCGGGAGAGAGCGGGGATAAGTGGTGCGTTGTGGTCGGTGCCCATGAGCTGTGGTGGCTGTTTTGCGTCGGCTGGTGGACCAAATGCGATCTGTGATAGCCGTTGCCCAGGTCTTCCCTGCTCTGCACGCTGGCTTTGTTGTGCTCCGCTTGTCCGATGTGTGTGCCGCTGGTCCAGTCGGTGTTGGAGGTTGGCAGCCACTGGTGGTGCGTTAGGCTCATCGGATGTCCCGTGTTGGTCGCTAGCCCTTGTAAGTACTCGTGGTGCATCATTTTTTGCACCTCTCTGTAGGTCGTCCCCTGGTGCATCCTGTCTGAATCCGGATGCATTAGCGGGTTCGAAGGCAATGAGTTATTCCGCGGAATATACTGAGCTGTTGTCGCCATGGCTCCGACTTAGAAAACTGACAAGCACTTCGGAGATCTTTGAGCTTTAGAGCCCAAAACGCAACAACCTGCTCTGGGAGGTCTTAGGGAAGAGCTAAGACACGCCTCCCTTGCGCGTGCATTGGTTCCTCGCCGACTACAGCCCACCAGGTTTCCTTATTACCTCTCGCGGGCCGCTTGGTTGGCTGCCGGGCGCCGTGATCCCAGTTACTCGCAATTGGCCGCTTTCACTAGACGCTTTCTCTTTTTCCCCTTTCTTCTCCTTTCCCCACTAGTCAAGAGAGCGTGAGCAGCAAAACCGTAGGAAATTACTGGGCTTTGAGGGTTGTTTTGCAAATAACCACGTGGGGGAGTGTGGTACTCTTTTTGGTGGGGTGAAAGAATGACCCGTCTTTGCAATTGCCTCTTTTAGGAACTGTACTCCTCTTTGCGAGTAGATTAGTATTCTGAAGTATCTCAGAAGCCACCCACGAGAAAGATGAACATCAGTGTGTACATTAAAAGATGTTTAAATAGCTCTAACAATATCTTTTATATCACATATGCACAATTAGGCTATTTATGAGTATCGTGTTTTTGAAGTAGCACACAAACGCACATCACGAAGGCATGCATCGAATTAATAAAACATCATAGAGAAATACAGACCGCCCACCCTGTAACATATCAGACAATCTCTATCATTATGCATATGCATAAACAATTTTCCACGGACCCCACATATAAATAGGCTGCACATCTAATTTAATTTAAACTTATATTAATACAGCATGGGCCTATGGATTTAAAACATTTAAATATAAATTTAACGAAGAGTAAATATTTATAGGTACTTGTACATATTTTAAAACTAAAATCCACTCACATGATCATTTGCAAATTTCATTTGTTGTCTTAAAAACTCAAATTTAAGCCAACAGATCCTTTACAGAGTCCACACAGAGCTGCCTTGTGTTGACAATATCTTCACTCGAAGCATTTTTCTAAACAGTAACTTCGAGAGAAATCCAGTGTTTCTTCCTTCTGGCCTCCTCCGTATTCCTTTCCCGGCTGATCTGATTATTTTTCCCTTCACGTTTTGTCCCAATAGCAAATTACCAATTCTATGAATTGCAAAGCAGCCTCGGAGACGCTGAGGGGTAGAGAGGGGGAGATGCGAAGATTGAAAGGGATCTTTGCAAACACAATCACGTTCTTAAATGGAAATGTGGGGCTTTAAACAAATCTTACATCTCTCCTGTTCCATTCGTCTAAAACTCCGCAATCAGGCACACGTTCGACTCCATCTAAAACCACAGCTCTTTTAGAAGATTTTTTTTGGTATCACTTCTATTTAAATTATTTACCTCACTGTATTTTTTAGTTCACGTTCGTGTTTGTCTGTTTGTCTTGCTCTTATGGGGTGTTTCCACAGGCTTTTGCGAGGAAAGTGCCGGAGAATTCAGGCGTCAAACCAAGCCGCTTCTCTGTGGTAAGTTTGCACACAGCTTTTCCTTTCTGTCCATCTGCACGAGCTTCGCGCGTTCATGGAAGTGTAACCTAAATGATGTTCTTGGGGTCACAAGTGCTCGTCACCACTCTGTCAAAGGCGTGGTTATGTAAAGCCGCCATTTATTTATTTATCACATATGCAATAACACTCGCAGGAGAAATATTGCAACATATTTTGAAGAGCAGCTGATGATAATGTGCAATTTATAGACTGCTATTAGAAAAAAAAGTGTCGGTTAATTTAACACATATTCAAGTGGTTGACACCTGTACTGTAACATAAATAATGTAATGTATCTATTTTCCTTTAACGCATTCCGTTGTGTGTGTTTTCATTTTAGAATAAAGCTTTTAAACTAAGATTTGTATATGATGCGAATTGCTGAACTTTACATCTGAACTCCACAGTGGTTGTTAAACGTTAATATTATAATTTCCATAATTATTATTTTGAATGTATTGTCTAAATTTTATTTCTATAGGCTACAATTGTATTTGATATATAAAGTTAGACGCATTGAATTTAATTGAATATATTTTTTTGAGCGTACCCTAAAGGCGAAACTTATAATCAAGCAGGGTTTTTTTTTTTTAAATCTAAAGCGTGCTGTACATCCGAATGCAATTCAGTGGTCGGTTCTGCCCAGAGATCCGCGGTTAATGAGGATGCTTCACTGTACAGTTGCTCTCATTTGGAAGTCTATAAAAAGAGCGGTCATTTATGTCCAGAGAGCTGCGTAACAGTAGCAGCACAGTCAAACTCTTCGTTTAGTTGGCCAGCGAAAGAAAGTGGTTCAAAAAGCGCCCAGACGCTTCCTTTTTCCTTCGCAAAGAATATGGCCTTGTGTGAAGCGAGGTGAATTTTTCCTGGGACGCACGAGGTTGCTATGGAGAACGGTTTGAAAGGATCACACTGATCCTGCAGATGAATGATTTGCCATACAGGAAAAGACAAATAATAGCCCTTGTTTTGTAAGATGGCTATGAAAGACAGTAGGGAACAATTGTGGCCTTTGAGTATCCAGGATGTACTAAATCTGGTTCCAGCATTTTATAGCTCAAAGTTTAAGAAAAAGTTTTACTCTCGACTTTCTGTAGGCTGCATTTGAATTGAAATATTAAATGAATTAATTTAAAGTCTTTGCTGGCACATTTGCTTTCATAATCTCTGCAATTCATTTCAGCTCATTAATTTTCACTTTAACGAAGCTACTCTGTGTAGTTTCACAAAAATATAAGATTGGATTCTAGGGGTCTGGTCTTCTTTTCTCACGGCTCACGCGTCTATAGTCACGTGCTTTAATCTGCACGAGGGACCCCCTCCACTTGAATATAATTAGAGTCTGCTCGGTCAAACCCTCCATTAACCACAGGCCGTAAAAGTGCACAGGAGAAAAGAGTTCAGAAAACAGCAAATATACATGGCGTTATCTATTGATGCCAAATGCTGAAACGGTTCATTATCATAGTAGAGATTAAAAAGTTTTATTGTTTTGACCTTTCTTGTATTTCACATAGCTGTATCAGCATTAGCCTATTTAGAAATAATAAAAACTCTGCATGTTAATGCATTTTATTGCATCAACTAAATGTTTTATCACTACTAAGATTCGATCTAACAAAAAAAGCTAAAAAGTTACAACTTTACAATAATAAATCTGTTTTGAAAGAATTATTAGTTGGTAATATATTAACTGGGCATTTAATTGTGTGTAATGCATTGTAACAAGTGTAATCTAGACGTATTAATAATAAAAACAATGTTACACAATAGTATGCAAACAATGAATGATTATTATGATTAATCTACTGTTTTATTGGTGACTTTGTAGTGAAAATTTAGAGAGAGGGAGAGAGCAAGACAATTAACTTTTAAACGCCTGAAAACATACAAAATTGCTCATAAACTCATTTTTACCCAACTACAGAAAGTTCCAGCGGTACAATGCTGACATATCGACTCAAACTGAAATGAGTGTTTTAATTAAAGATTCGTTCCACTAAAGATTCACCTCTCATTCCATTTACCCGTTTGTTTTTCACCGGCTCGCTTTGACAGACATGCGTAATGGGGAGCCGCGCTTCCCAGCTAGCCACGAATTTACAGACACATCCTGCGCTTTTTCAGGTACCTCTTTCTCTCCTTTTTGGTTAATGAACTCAGGCGATTCCGCAAGCATCCCGAGGGAATGAAACGGGAATGTTTTCCTTTCCGTAAAAGGTGTGGGCTATCTCTCTCCAACTCTCGACTTATCTTTGGGCTAATTACGCGGGGCCCTGAAGACGCAAGCATGAATATTCATGTGAAAGCACCGGCGCGCAATTAGCCATGGAGTGAGTTCCTAACTTCAATCACTGGCCAGTGCAAAGAGAGAAGGGTACTCTTCCCTCACAGCCAGAGAACAAGCCTTTTTAAAACATAAAGTGTATGAGAAACAGCTAAGAGACTAACCTGACTTTTTTTTCTCTCTCTCTACATAGTTAATTCTATGCGCAGTCGGTACTTTTTTAATGGATGGCAGCCCTATTTATAAATTACAGGCTACCCACATTCAATTTTTCCATTACCGGCATTTCTGAATATATAAAGGTTCAGAAGTGCATTAAGTCGGTCTAGTATTTTATAAACTAAACGATGTTTTTAAATCAAATCTTTACAGTGTCCTAGACTGGGGGTTTCAAGAGTTATAGACCCAGGGACCTCCATGCAGAAACTTGGTAACCTAGGGACCCCCACTACATAAAGCAGCATTTTTCATTAAAAGATGAACTTTATTACATTACGTGGTGCCCACCAGAACGTACTGTAAATTTAAATAATGTTTTCCCCTCATCTCATCAAACCTCATGCAGTACCTTTACAGACCCCCAGGGGTCCCCTGATTGAAAACTCCAGAGTTTTTTTTTTAAAACAAAATTAATTGGATGCCAGATAATGTTTTAACTAAAATAAATGTGAATTATTTTATACATGTTGATGATGTTGAGGGTGACCATCAGCTTATTCTTGTAATTCTTCAGTGCAGTTTTCATTCTGAAAACACTGGAAATGTAACTTTTTTTTGTCCAATTCCAGTTAGCTACAACTAGGAATATTTATCAATAATAGCATTTTGCAAGTATACTTCAAATCTAGATCTAGATTGTACCTCACTAAGTTTTTAATCATTTGAAATAAAATAAACATTTGTATGATCATGTTGTTTTGAATATTTTTTATAAGTTCAGTTCAGAATAAGTGTTTTTTTTATTTACATAAGTATATTTGTCACACTAATGAGTAGTGATGGAACTTGGGTTCTCCCATATTTTGACATTTTATTTTCACGAAAGTTACATTAAAATATACACCCTACTTTTATGCTTGATATACACAAACATTTTTTTTGTAAATTTACATCTCATGTTTTAACACTGTAATTTTTGTTACTGTTAAAATCCAGGTTTCCTTAGTTTCTTCTCAGAAATCTCCTTTTCACTCACACAAAGTTGGGCACCGCAAGCTGTGTCGTTCTGTCGGCCAAGGCCTCGATCCTTTGCTTTGAATTGAAGGCGATCTTTATTCAGCCCTCTTCCGGGTGTGCACTTGCCACACTTTCTTCCATAAAGACATGTTTATGTATGTATGTATGTGCAGAGGGGAACAGGGAGCTTTTGGAGGGGGGCTTGTGAGATAAGCAGTGGAATTTGTACCGTCTGAATATGGATGGCAGCCAGACCCTTGGTAAGCAGCTGATAGAGTGGTAAACAGCTTGTGGGCTGAAGGGGTTAGAAACATGCTCCTGAATACATTGGGCCTCTCTTCCACTGACTGCCGGCACAATGGTCAATCAAATCAACGTCACTTTCCCCTCAATCCCTCTGATGCGCTGGGTTTGTAATGTTGGACAAGCTGCCACTACACCCATCCGCTCACTTATCAACCGCTGACATTAATGTTCAGGCCTGGTGGAGGATTGCAATCGCAAATATTTTCGCTTCACTTTTACTTAATTTAAAATTGTTCTGCGGATTTCAGGACTTGACCTTTGAGTCATACACTACTGTTGAATGTTTGCTTGACTGGAATCCTAAATATCAAACTCCAGAAATGGTCGAAAAAGTGACATGCATAATGGGGGAATGGGGGGTACCTTTTATCTCCTTTTTGGCTAATGATCGCAAGGTTAATAGTTTGGTTAATGACTCATAATGGTGGATGATTGCAATGGCAAATATTTTCTGTTCTGTTGTTTTACCAGATTTTTAAAATTATTCTCCAGATTTCAGGACTGGAAACCTAAATATTAAACTTCAGAAACAGTCTAAAATGGCTGGGTTGTGTTATATGGAAAGTTATTTTTAAACAAAATTTTTAAACCAAAGGTTCAGTTTAATTGTCCACATTTTACCCAATTTTTAAAATAGCTTTACTTCATACATAAACACTATTAAACATCATGTACAGTACTGCTAATCGTTTGTTCACAATCACATTCAGTTGAATTCGAAGTATGGTTATATATAGCTTTTCAAGCTATTAGAATGTACATTATCTTTTATAATTTTTTTGTATTACAATGTACATTATCTAATCACCTAGAAATGAAATAGAATTTTTAACCCAGCAGTTGTGTTTGCCCATATTTTACCCACATTTGGGTTAACACATCCCAGCATTTTTAGACAATGTAGACTCTCTCCAGTCTTTATTATAACTTTAATTCATAAATAAACCATCATCAACCATCATATTCTGCTGATCAGTTGTTCACAATCACATTCAGATGAAAATAAATGATATAGCATGATTTTCTTTTCCAGCTATTAGAATGTATATTATCTAGCCATCTAGAGAATATTCTGAAAGGTTCGATGATGACTAATTTGTGACAACTTCGATAAATTGTAAGCATGATGTTTTATAGATTTATGTTTATAATAATACACAGCTTGATAGTGAAAGAGTTTCATTATCTCTCCTGACAGGACTAATGGAGCTGAAAGCTGATGATGATGATCGAGAAAATATCATACAAACATCATTTGCCATCTGTGAAAGCAGATCTAGAGATAAGAGGTGATGCACATCACATTGTTAAACAGAACTGTGTAGATATTTTTTGAAACTATAGCTAATACAACAAAATAAAGCAACAGTTATTGTTGTAATAATTATTTTAAAATTCATTAGGCTAAATTTTATTTATCTTGTTTTGAGGACTCACTAAATCTTTAAAAGGCAACCTTGTGGCATTTAACACATATACATCATGTTTGCATCAAATAAAATGTATAGAACTTCTTTTCTACATAGAAAGTGTATTGGATGAAAGTAAAGAGTCTAATATTTCATATAATTAAAAAATGGTTAAAAATTGTTAAATAATGTTCCATCATCATTCAGTGTAGCAGATATATTTATGTAAAAACAAAACAACATATTTTTTTCTTGACATGTATTTAAAACATTTTGCTGACAGCGGTTTAAACAATGCAGACTTGTGACAATTCATAACTTTTTGATTTAGTGGCTAAATCGTATGAATTTGTACAATCTCATTCCTTCATTAGTACAATTTGCTCATCCCCCAATATCGACTGAGTTTAGGGGCATGCTTCCTTTTATATACGAATTAAATAGTTTGAATTCCTACAATTTAGCCACTTTTCTGACAATACGTAAAAACGTAACAATTCCTTGTGAGATTGGGCTGGTTTAAAGGATTGTGGCAAAGTATGAAGATTTAAAATGACAAAGAAATTGGTAATTTGCAGATGCACTGTGATCCTGTGAGTCTTTTAATGCCATCTAATGATTCTTGTTATAAATATGACTGACAAGGTTTTTTGCTGTTGTTATACCGGATGAGATTTTCTCAGAAAAAATAAATAAATTAAACAGAACACATTCTCATACGTCAATGCACAAAACCCATTTTTCCTTTATCTTCATTGTTATTATGCACAAAAATATTTTGCAATACTTGCGAAAAAAAACTGAATATATATTTTAGTCACTATGTTGAAGACACAATTATTAGTCCTGTGAAAATGTAATTATTTTTCAAATATTTCTCAAGTGATGTTTAACAGAGCAAGGTCTTTTTTTCACAGTATTTCTTATTATATTTTTCTTCTGGAAAAAGTTTTTTTTTAAAGTAGTCTTTCTTTCTTATAGTTTGGCTTGAGAATTTTTGTATTGCACTTTAAGCTGAATACTAGTATCTTGCATAATATCTAGTAAAATAGTCTGGTAAACAGCACTTGGGAAGTATTTAAAAAAGCATGAAAATTTCACAGGAGAGCTAATCATTTTGTCAATAATTTGAAGTTGTTAAAGTTCCCAATTACAAATTCTAATTAGTAGTTCACCATCAACATCTGTTTACTACCAAGTTACAGAAGTGTCATTATCAGTAAATCCACAGCTGACTCTTAATCAAACTTGGGAAAACAACAGCAGGACTCCTAAGGACCTTGTGCAAAGTATTTAATCATTATTCAGTCACTTAAATATTTCATGATTGATTCGACCACCCTTTGTGGCTTTCCTCACGTAAGCTATCTGTTGCGCTGGAGCATTTTAGGATCCATCTCTCCTCCCCGATGGCAGCCAAAGTAAGGCAAAGCCAAAGAGCTCCACATGTCACTGCGCACTCCAGAGAGCATCTAGAGGCCCTCACCAAACTTATTAATGACTTGCTTCCTTTTAATTAGATAGTAATTCATGTTAATGCATGCTTAATGAACCCAAATCGTTCCCTTCGGTCATTCCACTGTGTTTACTCATTCTGTCTGTTTTTCCCGCTTTTGTGTTTCATTAGGCTCAAAGGGGACCGAGCAACTTGCTTTCGACACATCTGAGGAGTCCACTGAAAGAGCCAATAACGGGATCAAGGGTATGCATTTCCACCGTATGATATCAAGAAAGTGCTTCCCCAACAGATGCTTTGAGATCAACACAATATACTTGCGATGAACTTCAACGTGTGTGCGTTTTTGAGGGTACATCCATAGTATGACTAGCTATGAGACAGTACATTTCCATGGACAACAATATTTATAATGCCATGTTTATAGCATGATTCATTTAATACTCTGATTAAGAATTTACCATGTAAACAGAGATTTTTGATTCCCTTAATCCAGTCATATATAAAGTCATATTTGAAGTAAAAACAAATCTAATGGTATGTGGCGTATTGCTATTTTAGTTGTATTATGGGAGTGCAGTATAGACCTATATACACCTTGATCACACTCTTACTGTTGTTCAGGACTTTACATTGCATTTTGTGACATGTGGCAGTCGTCAACAGTTTGTCAAAAGAATATGGCTCCATCTTAAATCGCATTCTCTACCCCCTCGTTCTCTAATCACTATTCCCTGCATTAGTCCACTAATATAGTTCACTTAAAGGAGTGAAGAAAAAAATGAGTGAGCAAATTTGTTGCACCAAGAATGGATGCCGTTTTTTTGTGCTCTGCTGATTGATGCATTTTTTTTAATTTAAAGATTTTCAACTTCCTGGGCAGACTCTGTGATAGTTACTTAACACTTAGCAAGCTGTCTATTAGTATTGAAACAAAGTATTTTGCTTTCTGTCTTTTATACAAAAATCTATTTAACTATTAAAGGTCCCGTTAAGTGCTTTGAAATGTGCAAAGGGCGGGGCAAAGAGTTGCTCCTCCCCCTTTTTAAAAACAGCCAATAGTGTTTTGTTAATATCACAGCTCCATAGGTGAGAGTGGCTGAGCTCCAGTACATACATCAAAGGGGGCGGGACATGTCAGATACTAGAGAGCATTTGATTGGATGAGAAGCTGAAGTATGAGGTGACGTCAAAAAACTTGTTGATCCATTTAAATGGAAGTGACAGACTGCAAGCTTTGGATGTTTATATCTTCTTAATGCAAATTGTGTATCTATTTTGGAGCACACTGGTTTATATATATCCTTAAGAATATCATATGCATACTAACATTTAAAAAACTTGATGATTTCACAGGGACTTTAAATACAAATTATTTGGAAACTTACACTTATAGGATGCTGCTGTGAATGGCATCTTGTGGTTGGATGCAAAAATGCATTTGGTGCGTGAACTCTCACAGTGCATTGTGAGTATTCTCTAGCTGTTTAGTGTACATTGGTTGTACACTAGTTATTGCAGTGCATTAACTGAGAGCAGTCCACTATGGGTTCAGACACCACTACAAATGGCTGCTCCCTCAAGTAGGGCACTATTTAAGGATATTGTGGCAATTTAAGATACAGCCTATGATGTTGAGCAAAATGTTGTATCCGTCATCGTCTGTATGCATGTTTAGCAAATAATTAACTGCACTTGAAGTTTTTGTAAAATTAAAAATGAAACAGCTAAAACTGTTTATAATAGCACAATGAAGATTCTAAAGGAAATGTCAGATGGCGTTGCATTAATGCATAAAGTGTACAGTATGTACTAGAACATGAAACTAATATTCAAAAAGCCACTCATGTAAACACCTTATTGAAATTATCATCTTGTTCAGAATAAGGTAAATAATTTGATTACTCGTGTCCATGTAAACGTACCCAGGTCAGTTCCAGTCCAAAGGGGGTCACGACCAGACGCCAAGTGTTCCTCTGTCCATGTCGTCTGTGGTCAAGCACTCGACTGAATTAAATTAGACTGCTTTTAATTGAGGATTGACCGGTCTGAGAGCAGCTGGTGCACGGGTCAGTCGAGATAGCAAAGCGCTGAATCCCCCAGGCCCCAACTGCAATTTCGGCCCTGCGGGTCCTGGAATGGACTGGACGGCCAGAGCATGTTGGGAATGCATGGCTGATGATTAGCAATAAGAGTTTATAGGAAGGCTTAGATGAGATTTGGCTTGTTTGCTTGAGTGGAAAGTGTAACGCACACACACACACACACTCAGAGCCTGTTCTTGTGTAGACTCAGCGTAAATCGGCTTAAGGTTTGCACCTTGCTGAAAATCTCCTCAATCGCCCCGTCGACACAATTAATCGCTTCATTAATTAACAATCGCTGTGCAAGATACACCACCCCGACTGTGTTTTGGCAAGCGCACAACTTACAAGCAGCCCTTCTTTTTCTTTGCACATTCTCTTGTTTCACTCCTCCCACCTGCTCCACTACTCTCCTCTTTATCTTTTCTTCTGCTCTCCTTTTCTTTCGCTCCTTTATAAGCAGCATTGCAAAAGCCGACTCTGCTGTTTTAGCGAGAACAGACGCGCGGTTCTCTCAGCAAAGCAGGTCGGAGCGCTCTGCTAACATTTGTTATCTATAATCCTGCAGGTCCCCGCGCAAAATGAGCATAGTAAACTCTTGCAAAGCCCTAATCCCTTCATTTCTTTTAGATGTGCTTTCTCTCTTTCTCCTTTCTTTTTCATCTGTGGGGTAGGAAAGCTTTTTTTAGAGGAGGCATCTTTGCGGCATTTCTGAGTTACAAAACTTCTTTTACACTCAAATAATCATTCATGATCCTTTTTTTTTTTTAATTACCTTCAGTAGGTACCTGTCAGTGTGCTGCTCTTTCTATTACTCTTTTGTTTCACATATTTTAGTCATCAGCCAAATTTAGATGTCATTTTAAAAATTGAAAACTTAAAGCATTTCAAATGTTTTGTTCCTCCCACATTGCTTCCTTGACAAAGCATGTTTTGTTAGAAAGATCTGACAGTCAAAGTTCTGTATTTGTTGTCTGTTTTGTGTGAAGCAATATTTTGATATACTGATTGAAAATCTATGGATTTGGATATCATCCAGTGGCTAATTTTGGTATAGCGCTTAAACAAAGTTACATTTTTTGTAATATCAACTTTAAATCTGGAACATAACTTTGCAAAAATACAAAATATATGATCACAATATATTTACTTATTTTATGTAAATTAAAAAAAATTTGACTACAGTACATTTTCTTTAAAGCAAACTTAGACTTTAGTAACTTGTTTTTAGGTCCCAATTTAGCATTTTGACATATGTTTTAAAAAGGCGGGACAGTTAAGATGTTAAAATGATCTTTATGACCTGCTTTTCTTTTCTTTTTACTTTGGAGATCAGAGTATCTGTGATGCTAAATCTCACTTTACTTCAGGAATGCATAGAAAAGAGAAATTAATACAAATAAAATAAAATAGAGTAATATTAAACTAATTTATCTCAATGTGTTATTAAATTCAATATCTTTGGAACGTAACTTACAGAAATAAGATTTTAGTTTATATTGAAAATGTTTAGATTCCAAAATATTTAATACATTTTTAACTTTATAAATATAAAGCAATATGTTAGTATATTTTCTTTAGAGTAATCTTAAACTTCTGTAACTTTTAATCCTTTCATTTTACAAATGTTTCATCATAAACTTCAGCAACAATCTACTGAGCAATAATCTAAAAAAAGACCAACCCGGCATTCCAAAGCATTCATGAATTACAAACACTTCAGTTCATACAGTGTATTTTCTACATCTATGTTCAAAAAGAGAGTTGACAGGAGGTTAAAACGATTTTTAAACCTGAAGAATCAGTCCGCCCATGCATTCATGAAAGTCTTTATTTGCCTTTCCGACTCCTTGTGTGTGGTTCACATTTGCCACGAAGCAAAATTCCACTGTATTCACACTATATACACATTTCTGCGTCAACTGTCGATGTCAGTTAATCTCCCTCATGCTGTTGATTCATCTCAGAGAGGCATGAATATGTGAAAAAATCAAACTTTTTCTTTTGCCATCACTCTCAATTATCTATGCGCTGATTTGATTTGAGTTCGATACTATGCAAATTATGTACATGAATGCTCTTGTGCAGTTCGGCTGCATTTTGTCTTGGTCATGCACACCCACACATGCAGCGAGCGCTTCTGAGTGTGTGTGTGTGTGTGTGTGTGTGTGTGTGTGTGTGTGTGTGTGTTGTATAGTGAGTAATAGCAGGGCTCAGTGGAAGGCTGTAGTGTTGACAGCATGGTAAACGATGCAGCCTGCTAGCCTGCTAATCACACACACCACATGATAATGAGAACAAGCGCTGTCCTCCAACACACACACACACACACACACGACTAACCACAGCAAACAGACACTCTCACACACACTGACCCATACTTCTACAGACAAATGGAAGACATAATGGTAGCCGGAGGCAGTGCATGGAGCATTTCTCCCTCTCTCTCTCAAAGCAGGCACATCTCTATCGCTTTACTGTCCTTACACACATACTGACGGACATTTCTGTCATACTAACTTTTTATCTGACTTAAGACAAACTTATGCTAAAAAAATGTGACTTGTGGTTTGACATAGATTTGTGAGAGACTTTTAAACATTAGGATCTATAAGGCAATTTAGTTTTAAAGGGACTAAAATTTGTCATTTGAAGTAAAAAAAAAGAATGAATGCAATAATGTTTGATTAATATTATGAGATAAAATGCATCGTGATAAAGTGAATGGAATTGATGAAATTTTTGATTTACACAACTATTTAAAAAATGTGGGATGAGAATTTCTACATGTTCATAAATGAACATTATAAACATTATATCCTTAGATTTTTTTTTGGTGATATAAATTGAATTTACAGATGGTTGTTACTCGAGTCTTTATTGTCACCTGATCATTCCGAAATCATTGTAAAATGCTGATTTGTTGTGCTTTTAAAAAAATATATATATATATATATATGTTTTTCATATACACACCATGTTGTGTTTTATGCTGCTAAATATATTTGTGGAGACTGTGCTTTTTGAGAGGACTCTTTGATGACTCAAATAATGTAGAAAATAACAAAACGTTATTAGAATAAATATAATAGAAATTTATGAAAGACAATTTAAAGGTCACATTTACATTTATCCTAAGTCACTTTTGTTAAATTAATGCGTCCTGCTTAATAAAGGGGAAAAAAAGAAAAAACAATAAATTTACAAGTTAACTTTTTTACTGTCATTTTTTTCTTTTTTTGTTGTAATACTTTATTAAGCAGAAACTTGAATGACAGTAAGTACAAGACATGCAAACTGAAAAGTATAATCTGCTGGTTTTGAACATGTTGTAATAATGAAATACAGTCATGTAAACAACTAAAACATTACCCTTAACCCAACCCAAATCGACCCCACAAAAAAAGTAAATAAAAATAAAATAAAATATAAGTAAATAAAAATAAAATAAATAAAACAAATAAAAAATAAATAAAAACCCGGGAGGGGAGGAGGAGGTGGTTTATATCTAAAAAGAAGGTAAGGTTTCTTTTTTACAGTAAATTTAAAGGTATACTTCCCCCATGCTAAATATTTTTCCCCTTAACAAAAATAAACACTATGTTGAGATAATTTCAGCTGAATCATGAAGACTGGGCGGGACATATTGAGCAACCCCTACCCTTTTTAAAAAATAGCCAATGGCATATTGTTTAAATTACAGCTCTGCCAGTCACATCTATCTCATGAAAGCCACAGTTTATAATAGCAATGCTTAGTTTGTCTAACTACTTCTCCACTTTAAACTATAGCATTTACTGTAGAATGCAAATTGGTCTGATATGTTTGTTGTCTGCGCTGACTCTCGCATAGAATCTGCTCTGTGTCTCTGTGTGTGTGTTTGCGCAGCAGCAGTTTGTGTGACATTAATATGAAAGACTTCATTCACCTCAATGGAAAACATATTTACATGCCATTTATCCCCTATATAGTGCACTGTTCTAGTCACCATATAGAATTTATGTGTGTTTCCCCTCTAGGCAAAGGTAGAGAGGTGAGTGTACATCCTTCTCTTATTGTTAAGATGAATACATGGAGGAGTTAAAATAATAAACAGGGTTGAGTACCATTTATTTATATATTTTTTCTTTTTTTTTTTGGCATACCCTCAGTGTTACATGTAAGTCGATTACTGATTTCATGCACATCTGATAGGTTGCGGGATGCTTCAAATACCAGAGCATTTGATTGGTCAGAACATCGAATGAGAAGCTGAAGTGCACAGTGATGTCACAAAACAATTTATCTTTATTGGCTGAATTTGGATGCTTTTATCTTATCCTAAACTAAAATTGGCTTTCTTTTGGAGCACACTATAGCTTATATATAACCTTAAAGGAATAGTTCACCCAAAAATGAAAATTTCCTCACCATTTACCTACTCAACGGGTTGTAAACCTTTATGAATTTCTTTCTTCTGTAAAAAACAAACGGCTGTTTTTTAATCAACCCTCCTTTAAAGTATATCTTCCTTATTGTTCAACAGAAGAAAGAACCTTGAGTAAATGATGACAGAATTTTCAGTTTCAGGTGAACTATCCTTTTAAAGGTTAATCACACTGCACAATCCCCAACAAACAAGTTGGCCGTTGGATATAGAATGTTATTTTAAACAATTTTTTATTGTACTTTTTTTAAATTGTAAATTACTGTCATGTCCACACTGCCCTTAACAATTGGCATGCACAGTAATTACATAATTAATTAAATGATCCTTCTCAGGACTAAAAAGGCATTTATGTGAAGTCTATCTGGTCTCTCAGATTATGTCAGGGATTTTTGCCGTTTATTGGAAAATCAAATCACAATGCCTCACAATCCAGCAAATGCAGATTGAACATGTTCAGTCTGTTGAAGAGAAACTTAAACTGCCAACCAATGGCAACAGATGCCGACAGGGTAACACACTGATCCAACAAACTCCAACACACTTGATTGTTGGCGTCCGTCTGTGTGGTGTGAATTTGCTTAAATGGAATGCTTGAGTTGGAACAGTAGAGTTTTACTATTTTTTTTAAACCATTCAGCCAATCTCAGGTTTGGCAAGAGCACTTTTAGTTTAGCTTAGCATAGAACTATAATCTCATTTTGGCGTAATAATCAAGGAACTTTGCTGCAGTACCATGGCTACAGCAGGCACACTGATATTACGCAGTGCTCTTACCTACACTGTAATAAATGTAGGGTTCCACACAATTCATTCATCTTGTCCCAACACAGATTGATTAAGTTAATTTAACACATTTAAGTGGATTGAACATAAAAACAATTAAGTTGTCCCCCCAAAAAACATAACAATTTTAAATAAGTAAAGCAAGAAAAACCCTAAATATTTTTGAGTGTAGTTACCTTGCTGAGGACTATTTCAAGCGCTGTGTAATAGCATTGCACTTGCTGCAGCCATGGTACAGCAGCAAAGTTCCTTGATTCTGAGTTGCTAATGGTCTAATCTGATTTAATGGTCTATGCTAAGCTAAGCTAAAAGTGTTCCCGCCAAACAAAGAGATCGGCTGAATGGTTAAAAAATGGTAAAACTCAGCTGTTTAACTCTAGGTGACTAGTAAAATGAAATTTCCAAAAAAAAGTGGAGTGTTCCTTTAAGACTAAAATATTGTTACTAAGCCCTAAATAAAAAACATATTTTGATTTAAGATGACTTTAAACTTAAAGGTCATTTACAGTCTCACACTTGAGCTTCTGAATTCCCAAGATATTTAAGGACTGTTCCAGAAAGCAGAAATAACAGAGCAGTTTGTTTGAGGCAGTGTGCAGATTTCCTGTATGATTATTATAATATTGCTTCCTGGCTCACGTGCGCTCTGAGGAATGGAGATGTGTGAATGGGTTGGTTCATTTGAAGTAAGGTGACGCTTCACACAGTTTTACATTCACACTTGTGTGTATCTCGCAGGGTGGTGGTGTGTGCAGGATGTTGACTGGAGCAGGTGTGCAGCCTGTGGGCATTTTCTCTACCATATGCACTCAGGTAAGGCCACGGGGCGAGATGTCACCAAAACTGTGACACATCCCAACACTTCATTCTCTTTGTCCCCTTTCTCCCTCCCACACACACAATCACATGAAATAGTCAGATTGTTCAATGCTTAATTTACATTATTATGATTGTTATTAATAGTAGTGGTATTTATTCATCTATTTAATAATAATAATTTGTTGTAATTATTAACCTAAATACTACAAATACTAATAATGTTTATTATGTATTCCCTTATTTTAATATCAGGTTAATATTGTACTTTAATATTCTATTTTAGAATTAATGTTATTAATTCTATTAATTTTATTCTGTTTTGAATTTAAGTGTTACCACTCAACACTTTACTTCCCCCTCCCCCCCTTCCTCACTCTCTCTCCTTCTTTTATTTTTAAAAAAAGAATAATTATAATAAAATGTAATTATACATTTAATATGTAATAACTGTTATTATTATCATTATTACAAATATGAATGAATTACTATGTAGTGATGTTAATATTTTTGTTATTGCTACTACGATTAAACACCACTAGTTTTTAATGATATCTGTAATTAGTTTTTAATTATATCAGCTTTAAAATAAATAAAATAAATGTTCTATTTACTGTTTATCTCAACAAAATTATTTCACATTTATCCTTTTAATTTTGGCTAACTATAAAAATCCTTGCTTATTATAATTGATAACAGAAGCTATATTTTTACTGAAATTGTCAATGTCTCATTTATTTAAAATATCATGTAAAATGCACTTGACAATTATTTATTTTGTATCCCGTCATTCTGAAAATGCCTTGAATAAAGAAGAAAAACAGCTGGAGTTTGTAAAATGTGTGTGTGTTTTGTATTTAACTCTGCTACTTCTCATTTAGCAGGAGATTATGGTCAGTTCCAGTAGGGACAGTTTCCCTCGAGCAGCCTGGCCTACTGTACTCAGGGGTGTTTGGAAATGAACCTGCACCTTTTGTACTGTCATCCTAGATCCTTAACCCTGTATTGGTGTTGCTAGTAAAGCGGTAAAGCTTCTCAAATGACAGAGAGAGCGAGTAAATGTGTTTGTGTGTAAAACGCATAAAAGCCATTTAGAATTTGACCTCCTGACACTGCTTAGAGGCAGCTTTTCCTTGTAGTAGATTTGACACGCTCACTTAAGTTTGCATTTTTTTTTCCTTCTGGTTGTTAAGCCACATAACTGGCAGTGCTGGTGCTTTACTGTATGTCTGCCCTGTCACTGTATGTTCAGAGAGCTGTTGCATCATTTCTTACACAATCTACAAGTGTAACTTTTTTGGTTATGCTTACAAGCAGCGTCTAAAATTAACTCTCACTAAGCTACAAATGTGAGTAAAAAAATGTGAGCTGATAAATATTGGCTAATTGGTTGGTCATTCAATTGAATTCAGCTGATATACAGTAATGCATTTTCTTGCATTTATGTTTAAAGGTTTGAAATGCTTGTACATGAATAGCCAAATAAACATTTTTCATTTGTAATAAAATAACCGTTGTGTAATGTACCTTTTATTTGAATTGCATTATTGCCATTGTTTGTGAGGCAACACATGCAGGCATGCAATATTCTGGAATTCAGCCAGAAAAATACAATTATTAGAAAGAAAATTAAAGTGATAGTCTATCCAAAATGAAAAAAAAGTTTGACACTATATCTTTCGTAAGTTTGGGGTCAGCAAGCTTATAGTTTAGCATTTTTATGTTAGTTGTCTTTAAATTTTAGTTTGTTAAATGAATGGTTTTGGTGGTTTTAATTTTGTTTTTCTTTTGTAAACATACTCCTGTAATTTTTCTATGTTTAGTTTCAATAATTATAGATTTACAAATTATAGCAAAGTTTAATGTTTACATTCTCTTGTGCAAACCTCTTAGTAATAAAAATGTATTCATTGTTTGAAAAGAAACTGAACCAAAAACCATACAAATGCAACTGAAATGAAATAAAAAAAGGTCCAATTCAATTAAATAAAAGTAAGACAAAATTAGGAAGAATTCAGACAAACTTCTGCATGGTAAACTTAATGTACATTTTTTGGCAGGTGAAGAAAAGAAAGAACACATCCTTTATGTTTAAGGTGTTTTCGAAAATATTCATGATGTGTTTGGCTCTAAAAAAAAGCACCATCTACTGTAATTTCTCTAAAGGCCTCAGGTCTGATTTTTAATCAGAATTAGAGCTCTTTAATTCTAGAAATGCTTATTACTTTTTGCTAATTGTTATCATATTTCAGTTTTTCAGTGACTGTTGTTAGTTTCCTTTAGTTTTACATTTATTGTGAATATTTTATTTCAGTTAACAAAAATGTTTTTTTTGTTTTTTTTTAACTTTTAGTCTCAGTTATTGTTTTCATTTACTAAAATAACCTTGGAGGTGACACAGTGGAGAGAGAGCAAGCAAGAAGCTCACAGCAAGAAGGTCGCTGGTTCGAGTCCCGGCTGGGCATTTCTGTGTGGAGTTTGCATGTTCCACACAGAATCTCCCAGTGTTCGCGTGGGTTTCCTCCGGGTGCTCCGGTTTCCCCCACAGTCCAAAGGCATGTGGTACAGGTGAACTGAATAAACTAAATTGGCCCTAGTGTGTGTGTAAATGAGTGTATGGATGTTTCCCAGTACTGGGTTGCAGCTGGAAGGGCATCCGCTGTGTAAAACATATACTGGTAAGTTGGCGGTTTATTCCGCTGTGGCGACCCCAGATTAATAAAGGGACTAAGCCGAAGGAAAATGAATGAATGAAAATTAACCTTGGAGGTGAGCAGAATTTTTTTTTAATTTGCAATTTTAGACAGTTTAATGTCACTATCAATCAATTAATGCATCCTTGGTGAATAAAAATAATAATTACTGCAATTAAGAGTAAGAAAAATTCAGGAAATAAATTCTGATCCTATAGTTGAGGTAATTTGCTTAGTGTCTATTTATTTCGCAGAAGAAACAACAAAGAAACTCACAGACAGACCCAAAGTGTCATTTAAACTAGAAGTAAAGTTTGAATGGAGGCTGAAGTACTTCAATGGTGATGTTCGAGGTGAGGTGCACCAACCATCACCAACACTTGCACGTCAACACACACATACACACACACATACACACTCCCCCTTACCAAAAGTGAGAGGAGTGGAAACGGTTCCCGCTCTGATGAAAGAGCCCCTCTGATCGAGACGACAACAAAGAGCTGGGCCGCCTGTGTTTGGAAAAGCTTCCCCTTTCTTCTCTCCTTCCTCCTCCTCCATCTCCTCTTCTCTGGTCTCTGATCTCTCCCTCTCTCTATCTGCCTCTGCCCAGTGCCACTCTCTCTGGCAGGGCCCTGCTCAGCTCGTCGTTAGCTTGGCGATACAATCGGGGCGACCGGATTAAAAATCAGTGTGCGTCCTTGTCGAAGGCGCCCAGGATGGCGCACTTTGATGTCTCCCTGCAAATTTGAAATTCATATGTTGTCACACTTGATTTTATTCTCCACTTCTTCTCTCTCTCTCTTTTTTTGGGTTCGTTCTTTCGTCGCACACATGTACTGTTTGAAAACGTGAATGGGAAAAGATGTAAAACCCATTCTCACTGGTGCCTTTCTTTTATTTTTCATGTTTCTACATCTTTGAGTGGGCGGGATGAAATAATGAATCATTTAATTTGCTTTGATTGAAGGAGGCGTGATGGAGCTGCCGAGGTTGACAGTGTAGAGGACAGAGAGAGTTCAGAGGAAAAGAAAGAAGGAGGGGAGATGGGGGTTTACACTTTGATGACACTTCAAAAACTGTGTGCCAAGTCTAAGCTATCAACCCTATCTGAGAACTAACTAGCACATGTGTGCCCTCTTTTAGAGTCCCTGGTGAAAACAAAACACAACGCAACAACAAACAACGCCAGTAACAAACAAGGCCTTCTATTTCTTCAACCAACAAAACAAGAACGACGGCAGGCTGAAGTAATCTCATTAGCCTGTGAGGAAAAACAGCTATTAACGGCAGTTCAATACACTGGGCCAATTCACTGCAGTTGGACTTCGGATCGATGCGACTGATAATTATCCTGCTCGGGTTTTACATTCTCGTGCAACCAATCCCACAATGCATGCATGTTCGTCAACTTCAGTGTCCTCCCCAGATAGTAACAAATGGGTTTAATGGCTGCGCTGATGCTGGCGTATATGTTGGGGTTATCCCGTCGTTGACGCCAAAAACCAAGCGTCGTCATCAATCTCTCCAGTATCACTCTTCAAAAGCCCCGTTCCCCAGCCAATGGCAGCACAGCTTCTGACACGCTGCCCAACGTCTCGCTCTTCTCTTTATGACGAATGGGTTTTAATAAAAGCTGACGGAGTGATGAAATTAAAAGTGCGTCCCATGGCCTCCGATTGCTCCCGTTGCTCAATTACAGGGCATATCTCAGCACCCTCGCCCTCACTCCGCTAACATTGTCTTACATCATCATTCCCATAATATTATTGGACTTATCATCGTCAAGCCCGATTGTTAAGTCCAAGTCGTTGTTCTGACAGACACGCAAAAGAGATGCACGCCGCCTGTGTGTCTTCCCTAACCTAATAAAATCTGCTTTCCTCGACCTTATTAGCTAGTATTATGTCGATTTCCCATGCTACCTCATTACAGCAGTGATGGTGTACCCGAGGAGGTGGGTAAAGAGAACAAGTGTGCGTCTTTCTAAGGGAAAAGTCCCATAAGTACTAACCGACAGAGTCCTAAGCTGCCCCATCACCTCGTTTGGAAAAAGCATCCTTTGTTTTAGATTATGCAGCATCCTTAATCCTGCTTTCATCCCCCTCTTGTACTAATTTATAATCTGAGCTTGGAGGGGGTGGAAAGGTCCCGGTGCTCCGATAGAGGCCAATATTGCCACCAAGGCAGTAATGTTTTCTAACAAAGTGGCCTATTTTGGAAGACAGCAAATCCTCAGAACTGCTAAAAATTTGAATACAATTTGTATGCAAAACTCTTTTAAAATTTATTTACAATACAGTTCTCAGATTAAACGAACACTAGTGGCGGTAGAACACCAACTACTTTTAATCCTTTTCACAGAAATTATGATTACAGGGATTAGTCAGATTATTAATTAACAAACGACTTTTGCATGGTTCGGTGAACAATAATTATGTTATGGTTTCTAATCACTTTTACCATGGTGAAGGATTTTTAAACGGATATATTTTCATGTTTGCACCACATAACATTGTACATTAATACCACGAAAATGAGTGACAACAATTCAACAACCCATCATACACTTCCGATATAATACTTGTCTAATGTGTCTCCAAAGTATGTCACTGAAGTTATACTGGTGTGTTTGTGGGAATAGCCAAAAAGAGTAAAAATGATATTTTTAATTTAATGCAAAAAAATCATAGGGATATTGAGTAAAGATCATCTTCAATGAAGAGATTCTGTAATTTTTTATCATACATGTTAGAATGCTAATTAAAGATCATATTCAATTAAGACATTTTGTAATTATTTACCATAAATATATCAAAACTTGATTTTTAATAACAATTTGGACAAGCTTAAAAGTAAGTTTTGCAGAATTTTTCCCCTTGAACAGATTACAGATTTATTTTGACCAAATATTGTCCTATCCTAACAAACCATTGATCAATGGAAAGCATATTTATTAAGCTTTCATGTACACGTGTGATTCTCAATTAAATAAATCGACCCTTATGACCCTTTTTGCTCCAGGGTCACAAATAATTTATTATATGAAAATGACCATCTTGAGGTGAAAGAAAAAAAACAAAAAATTTTTTCTTTACAACATTTTTCGACTCCTATAAAAGACAATGTGTCTTCAGGAGTGGAGCTTTATCTCACATTTGGTTTTATATCAGTAAGGTAAGGTTTAGTGTAGCTGGACATTATTTCCAAATAATGCCAGAAAATTAACCTTTCAGTTATAAAGTGCTGCAAGAAATAATTTAAAAATATATTTTTATTTTTATTTTGTGAAGCTGATTTATGAAAATTAACTTGATGGCTGAAGTCTGAGTGTACATTTGCATGACAGTTATGTAGATAGTTATGACACAAAAAAAATCAATCCACAAATATTATTACATTTGCTGTATTTTACATGCCAGGCCAGTAGTTGGCGCTGTCAGCTCACCTGCACAAATACTCTAGTAATCTACTACAGTTGTTTGGTAGTCAAGTCAATTTTTTTATGTTTTTTTTTTTTGCAATATAACTATAGTTAATTTTAGAAAGGTTTGCACATGCCTATAAACTCAATAAGTAATATAAATGCTCATGTCATGCCTGTTTTCACAAAGTCACAAAAAAATCTTCCGCAACCTAAAACACAAAAAATGAACTGCCAAAATGCATATAAAGTCATCCTAAATAACCCTAAAAATAATCATTGTTGCCAGCTGATATTGTAAAGCCCCTCACAGGAACTGTACGCATTCCATGAATATAAACTGAACACACATACATCAGAGCTGAAAATCTCAAAGTGGCTCAGACAAAATTAATTGCATTAACTCCACACCAGTAATTTGATAAGTGATCTAATTGCTTTAAGAAAACAAACAACACATAAATCAAAGTAATGCAGGATTAGGAGGACGCTTTACTTTAGCAACGATTGTGTGTATTCGAGGGAGCAAGAAAGAGAGGAAGAAAGTGCATTGTGTGCTGTCAGGGGTCGAGGGAATTGGAAGACGCAGCAGCCATCGATGAAATAACCTTGGAGGGCGTCCAGACTGACGGCGTGAGTGGCAATGACTTGGAGCCGTTCCACGCGGGGCCTTTTGTGCCTATTCCCAGCACATTCCAATCAGACGCGGACATTTAAACCGTTTCAGTAATTGAAAGGCTGTCTTGGGAGCCATCTGTGTGTAAGCAGCCCTCTGCTACCATGTTCACAAACAATTAATGCAGCCCTTTATATGAGATTCGTTTAAAAAGGAAATATGATTCATGTTCAGTTAGCTTTAGAAGTGCTTTTCAAACACTTTACACCCGCAAATTAGCAAAGCAAAACAAGAAAAAGCAGTTTTGTTACTTTTTCACTTTTTGCTCATTGACTTCAACCAAATCACTCAGAGACATTTTTTACAACAAGGCAACGTTTGGGCTAAATTTGGAGCACTTTGCAGGAGTTCAGCACATCAAACTGCATGTGGCTGCAATACATCAAGGTAACTTGAACTTTCCAGCCTGCATCAATGCACAATGATTAAATGGAGTTCCTGCCATAAGTACGGAGCGGCGCTTTGATTAATTCATATATTGAAATATAAAAAAATAAACTTTAAATGCATGATCTAGAGGTGAGTTTAGATTTTCTGCTGGATTGCGTGGGCATTGTTCCAGCTTGGGTCAAGAACTTGTTAGGGATTCTTTGCCAACTGGCACAGGCACAGAGGTCTCTGTTAATTCATGACCCACCTCAAACCTTCCCAAAAAACTTTGTTTAATGGCCTCTGCCCAGATTTTTTAAGATAAGAAACAAGTTTCTTTGAAAGAAACACTGCCGCTGAGGCACACAAGTCACAAAAAACAAATACTTCTCAACACTCCAGGTGAAAAAACTAAATTGCAGTTCAACAACAACACACAAACATACAATTAATGATGTACAAAATAAGATGAATGGCCAGGTACATTTCAGAAACAAGGTTGATGATTCTGGCTTGTTTGGATACAAGTTAATGTGCCTGAGACCTTCAGATATTCAAAGAAATTCAATTCAATTCAATTCAATTCAATTCATCTTTATTTCTATAGCGCTTTTACAATGTAGATTGTGTCAAAGCAGCTTCACATAGAAGATTAAATCCTTCTTAAGCTATGGTCACACTGCACCTTTTGCCTCATAGACTTGAAATACAAGTTTGTGAGACAAGTGTTGCATGCCGCTTGTTGCTGCGTTCCAAAGTTCAAGTTTGGTGACCTGCAAATTTGCATCATGTGAATGCATGAGGCCAATACAAGATCAAAACCTGACCTCTCTGTACAGAAATGTCAAATATGGAGCAATCGCTCATTTTTGCAGTGTTGCATCAATTGTTTTATCCCACCCCTTTTTGCCGCACCAAAAGAAAATTAATGAATGAATGGATTAATATTATATTATATTATCTTTTCGGCTTAGTCCCTTTATTAATCTGGGGTTACCACAGCGAAATGAACCGCCAACTTATCCAGCATATGTTTTACGCAGCGGATGCCCTTTCAGCTGCAACCCATCACTGGGAAACATCCATACAAACTCATTCACACACATACACTACGGACAATTTAGCCTACCCAATTCACCTGTACTGCATGTCTTTGGACTTTTGGGGGGAAACCGGAGCACCCGGAGGAAACCCACGTGAACACGGGCAGAACATGCAAACTCCACACAGAAACGCCAACTGACCCAGCCGAGGCTCGAACCAGCGACCTTCTTGCTGTGAGGCGAACGTGCTACTCACTGCGTCTATATTATATTATATTATATTATATTATATTATATTAAAAAATGTTCACTGTTATATTTATGACTTTTACTGAGCCAAAAACTAAAACAATAAATAAACAGTTCTTCATACTGATTATTGAGGAACTTTGAGAAAATATACAGGCAATATGTTTTGCGAAAAAAAACAACTAATCGAATAGCAACATAATCGATCCCTAACCAAACCAAAGTGTTAAAAAATCAGAAATGCAGAATATGCAGCTAATATTAATATGCCCTGCAGCACTTTATACTGAACTGTCAGTTATCAGATTTTCTTAGAAGGCCCGTCCTTACGCAGCCTTCAGGACATGTTGTTCAATTCTCACAGCATCAAGATAAGTGGAAAGTGCGGCTCTACGGCAAGCCAGAAAAGCAGTATGAGTGACTGTCTGAGAGAAAGAGAGAGAGAAAGAGAAAGACACCTCAATGCAAGAGGAGGACGATCATTCAAACGTCCCTTTGAAGCTTCGCCTTTACCTGAAAGCTGCCGGACAATAGATTTCATTTGTAGCAGGCATGGCGCACGCTAAAAGACTGAGTGGGCGGGATAAGAAACTGAGAACAAGATTGAGGAAAAAGAAGACTAAGAAGCAGGCCTTCGGATTCAAACATCCCTCAATCTGGCAAGCACTTTACGGCTCCTTCTTCAGAGGAAGTAAAAGAACTAAAAGCCCAATGCACTTAGTATCCGTTTCATCTCTCGCTTTGTGAAGCCAAGTTTGTTTTGATGCCTTCACCCCGAGACGGAGAATTGAGCTTTGTGGGAGACGCTGCCCATCAACAATCTGACTTTGCATGATCAAAGTTATTGGCTTTGAGCTGCGTTTGCAATCCCAGCAGAGGGAGGCCCAACCGTGCAAAGACAAATTGATATGTTGGATCCACGAGGCACCGAATTGCCTCCACCACCTGAGGGGATGTAAACATAAACAGAGCAAAAGAGAGCCGAGCCCCTGAACCGAGGGTCCGGGGAGGATTTGCTCCCCTTTTTCAAAAAGAAAAATGGGAGGGATCAGTTTAGGGTGTTTTTAATAATTAAGCTCGCTGTATTCATTTATTTTTCCCTTCACTTCCACACTCCTGTGGTCTAGCAGTCTCGGAGGACTCGTGCAGTGAGGGAGGTTTACAGGAAGAGCAGAGTCTCCAGCAGCCGTTGCCTCCAGCGCAGGAAGTGCCAGAAAAAGCACATTGCCCTCTGTCCACTTCACCTGCTCAAAACCCTCCAAATCAGCATAATACGGCCCTCCAGACAAAACTGCTGGAAATCAACAAAGAAGAGTGGAACAGTGGAATGCTCATTTTTGCTTTTTTTTTTGGACAAAATCATTCTATGTATTACATCAAAATCCTGGGCGTCACGGTGGCGCAGCGGGTAGCACGATCACCTCACAGCAAGAAGGTCGCTGGTTCAAGCCTCGGCTGGGTCAGCACCCAGAGAAAACCCCCATCAACACGCCACCGTGCAGCCCCTATATTATATTATATTATATTATATGGCGACGCGGTGGCACAGTGGGTAGCGCTGTCGCCTCACAGCAAGAAGGTCGCTGGTTCGAGCCTCGGCTGGGTCAGTTGGCGTTTCTGTGTGGAGTTTGCATGTTCTCCCTGTGTTGGAGTGGGTTTCCTTCAGGTGCTCCGGTTTCCCCCACAAGTCTAAAGACATGCGGGTGAATTGGGTAAGCTAAATTGTCCGTAGTGTATGTGTGTGAGTGTATGGATGTTTCCCAGTGATGGGTTGGAGCTGGAAGGGCATCCGCTGCGTAAAACATATGCTGGATAAGTTGGCGGTTATCAATCATTCCGCTGTGGCGACCCCTGATTAATAAAGGGACTAAGCCGAAAATAAAATAAATGAATGAATGAACATCAAAATCCTATTATACTTCATACTAAAATAGCCGAATACTATAATTTTAGTTATTTAAAAAAGTAACTGAAAATATATACAACTATATTAAATGATATAAATAAGAGAAGTATTTAGTGAAGTAACTAGCTCAAATAATAGTAATTATTAATTAATTAATAATAAAATTATTATTATATATTTTTCTGTAGCTAGTTGATGAGAAAATCTTTTTTTTTTTCACAAAACAAATCATATTTAAAATAGATTTCAAATTGCAAAATAATTAATTAAACTTTAATTTAATCACTTTATAATTAATACAAATTTTAATAGTCAATGAAAATAAAAAAATAATATTGAGATTTCTTTTAATTATTCAACAAAATTAAGATTTTAATTATAGTCAATCCAAATATATATACAGTTGCAATCAGAATTATTAAACCCCCTGAATTATTAGCTCCCGTTTATTTTTTCCACAATTTCTGTTTAACGGAGAGAAGATTCTTTCAACACATTTCTACACATAATAGTTTTAATAACTCATTTCTAATAACTGATTTATTTTATCTTTTCCATGATGACAGTAAATAATATTTGACTAGATATTTTTCAAAACACTTCTATACAGCTTAAAGTGACATTTAAAAGATTGACTAGGTTAATTAGGTTAACTAGGCAGGATAGGGTAATTAGGCAAGTTGTATAACGATGGTTTGTTCTGTAGACTATCAAAAAATATATAGCTTAAAGGGGTTAATAATATTGACCTTAAAATGGTTTTTAAAAAATTAAAAACTGCTTTTATTCTAGCCGAAATAAAACAAATAAGACTTTCTCCAGAAGAAAAAATATTATCAGACATACTGTGAAAATTTCCTTGCTCTGTTAAACATAATTTGGGAAATATTTAAAATAGAAAAAAAGGGGGGTTTAATAATTCTGATTGCAACTATATATATATATATATATATATATATATATATATATATGAGCAATATCACACGAGTAGCAGTGCGATGTGGCTGTATAACGGCACTGGTGGGAGGCGTGCCGCAGGCCGAGTGCCTTAGTGCCCCCCACCAGAGACGATATACAGGCATATTGCACTGCTACGAGTGTGATATTGCATTTATACAGTTCGACAGCATAATCGTGCATATAAAACAGAAAATCAAACACGGAGAGTCTCAAAAACCCTTTTGTAAAAGGAACTACTTTCTTCTGCCATTTGTTCACATCTGCAGCTGATGGTCAGAACAACAGAAACCGTTGTTCATTCTTCAACGTCACTTTAGAGCTAGTATTTAAATGATTCTCTAGAGTAATATCTAAAGTGATGACAAAACAGGTGATTTTGCTCACATTTTAAGATTATAAGGCTGAACGGCATGAAATGCCATCAGTCTACAGAGATATCTCCCAGTATTTCTCTGTTGCAATTGAGATAACAATAATTAACTCCAAAAAAGCTAAAGTAAAGCAAACACTACCAGATTACTGTGGTATAAATACAGGACTACAAAATACAAAAGAGAGAGATCGACTTAGAATGTCACTTACCTGTTTTATAATGATTTGATCAGCTGTGATTTGAAATTTAAAAGTTTCTCTCCTCTAAGGACTTATTATGCGGGCTCTGTGGCCATCTTATGGCAGAACGTCAACCGGCGAATCTCCGAAATTATAAATATTTAAAATAGGCACTGTCCTTATACATAAACTGCATAGTTGCAGTCTAAACAACTACATTCTTGTCTGAAAAAGACTCAAAAGTACATTATGTTGTCCAACAGCTGCAATATTTGTCAAACTGCAGTGAGTATATTAATCTGCTGTCACTTTATGTGGGCGAAGTAATACACAAGTGTGAAGAGGCTGTATAATGGGAATATCTCACGGCTATCAGCCAATCAGATTCGAGAACCAGACAGAACTGTTGTATAAATATGTATATATATATATTCATTCATTTTCCGGGTCAGTTGGCATTTCTGTGTGGAGTTTGCATGTTCTCCCCGTGTTCACGTGGGTTTCCTCCGGGTGCTCCGGTTTCCCCCACAAGTCCAAAGACATGCGCTATAGGTGAATTGGGCAAGCTAAATTGTCCGCAGTGTATGTGTGTGAATGAGGGTGTTTCCCAGTGATGGGTTGCAGCTGGAAGGACATCCACAGTCATCCGCGGTTCATTCTGCTGTGGCAACCCCTGATTAATAAAGGGACTAAGCCAAAAAGAAAACGAATGAATGAAT
>CAIGQV010001633.1:16160315-16179883 GCA_903798115.1 Danio jaintianensis | reverse complement strand
TATATATATATATATATATATATATATATATATATATATATATATATGAAATTTGAAATATCTTAAAATAGAAAGCAATTCTTTACATTGTAATAATTATATTTTATAATCAAATAATGCAGCATTGGTGAGCACATAAAAAAAAACCTACAAACCTCAAACTTTTGAAAGATATTTATCTGCTAAAGTATCATTATTCAGATTTACATCATATATTAACCTATATTATCGGCGGTCATAAATTATTATTTTGTTTCATTCCACTTCAACCAGAAGACTTTATTGTTCAAGTTCAAGGCCATTGTCTCAGCATAAAGGTATAGTATTTCTACAAAAGCTTTAGAGTTCCACAATAACAGAATCAAACAGATCTAGAAATGTGGATTCACTTCACGATCACGTTCCACTGGTGTTAAAGTGCAATCCATGCTTGTCAACAGGTCAAAACGCTACCAAAAATAAATAAAAAATCAAGCCAGCAAAGATCTCAACAGAGCTGGTAATGAGTCGGGCCATGTTGAACAAAAGAAAACATACAGTTCCATCACACAGAGGCCGTATGGGGATGAAAAGAGAAGAGAAAAAGAGACAGGGAGACAGCAGGAGAGGGAAGAAAGAAGAGCAAGAGTGTGAAAGAAAGAAACGGCAGAACAGAGCAGGCTTGATATGATTTCAATGGAATGTTTGTTGACACTGATTCATGGCCCCGGGCCTACAGATAAATGATTGAACAGCTCGGCTGTCAAAGCCAGAGGATTTCTTTGGGCTTGTGTTTCACTGTGCACTTTTAGCTGGAGGGAAGGTAGCAGTCGACTAACTGACACAGAATTAAGCATGAAACACACTAAGCGCTCGGAAAGACGAGGGGCTCTACGACAGAGACTGATCTGGTTACACCTCACCCACACAAACAGCACACATCAATGCTGTGTGCGGAGAGCCCAACAGGCATATACATATATGTAATCAATTTGTACTTTAAGGATCCAGACTTAACCGCACGACTCGAACCTCCTACTGTTGTGCTTTTCTCTGGGGTTCCACCTACCACAATACCAGGAGGTATATAAAGTGCTGCTGGAGCATCTTCAGAGTCCCGTCTAACTAAAATCACCCTACAATTCAGGTCCTATTACAGTGGTTCTCAAACTTTTAAATAAATAAATAAATAAATAAAGGCACCCCCACCATACACGACAAGTTTAGAATACTAAACACAATAATTAAACATTGAAGAAAATGTTACAATTTTTTTTGTTAGTTATTCTACTGTTTGTAGAACTTAACCCTCTACCGCAAGGTGTTGCCATATAGCAACATGATATTTATGTTCATTTCCCTGCCACTGTTTCTTTAAGACCAACATTCAAATTTTTTTGTTGGAAAGAGAACACCTTAGTTTAGCCAATGATGTTAAGTCACATGACATGCAGTGTTTTTCTGTGGCCTGATTTCTGACAGACTGGTGTTTATTGTGAGTAGTTGCTGAATGCAAATGTCAATAAAAACAAAGGATCAAACTTATGTCAGGTCCACAAAAAAATCTGAAACATCACCTCCAGTAAGTTATGATGACATTTTCACAACTCAAAAAAGTTTTTTTATCAAATTAGTCTTTTGTAAATCGATTAAATGTATGTGTTGCCAAATGGAAACACTGTTCAATAGTGGAATGTGCAATATTGCAATGGGTTAGCTAGCTAGCAAGGTCAGCTGTGATCTTTTAAGTTGTAACAATAACAACATGAATGCTAGTAATATAATGTTGATTAGTCATATGTTAATAACATTTGAATTATGGATAAAATCAAATCTTAATGGCCATACTACTTTTGAATAGATATGAATACAGAGAACAGTGTATTAGCGAGCACCACCATGTTCTATGGTAAGTGAAAGAAGAAAAGGACAGAACTGGCTCTTCCTGCAGATGAAAGTGAGGATGAGATGGGTTTTAGTGACCATGAGAATGATGCAGATTGGACATTTGATAAGAGCAGTGATGGAGACAGTTCAAGTAAGTTAGCTCAGAGGCAGATAAGACAGGTGTAGTATAGTATATAGTATAATATATAAACATTGTTAGCTAGTAGCTACATTATTCTGATGCATGGATATACCAGACTTGTTATTTATTTGTTATAATATTTACTGGAGAAAATATTTATATTTACTGTATGTTGTTTACATGATAATACAATATTATGCTTGTTTTCAATAATATTCAGCAAAAAAGAATGGAATAAATAAAAGCTGCTGGAATATCAGTTGTTGGAAAGTATGTATAAGGTGTCATTTATAAGTTTTGTGTTAAAGCTTATAATGCTGCAACACCAATTAAATCAAAACAAACAACATAATTATTAATTATAAGGAAAGTTCTAAATTTGAAATTTCTAAGTTAGATCAACTATTGGACATTGTTGCCATATGGCAACATATCATAAAGTATCTTAAAAAAAGAAATTTTCCCAATTTTTTTTTTTTTTTTTACAGCACTTCAAGTTAAGCCATTCTAAGAAAAGAAAAACAGTCAAATATTTTTTTATAGATCTATCTTAATGCGTGCAGTAGAGGGTTTTAATTTTGAAATTCTACAAGTTACTTGCATACGCATCACATTAACTACTTTTTCTCAATACATTTATGAGCAATTTTAAATTTTTTCATAGCATCTTCAACCTAACCACAGACATCATCAAACTTAACATAACAAACATAAACATCAGTGTAAACCCAATGTAACAAATAAATAAACACATACTGTACAGTATCATGCAAAGCTTGCTGGGAACTAAAAATCTGCCACAACTCAATTACTCGATTTACAGTAAATACAATCAAATTTGAAGTTCACAGAACATTATATTTATTAAGTACAATGAACCTTCTATTATATTTCAATGACGTAAACAAATTGAATGCTATTCATTTAATAAGTTAAGCTATACAGAGCAACTTTTACTGTCAAATAATTTATCTTAAAACATAAAAAATGACAAATGAAAGGTTTTAAAAAATGTAAAACCGGCGATCAAAAACACATGCAGCTGATGAGACTAAATAAGAGAATCAGAAATGAACAGATCAGAAAGTAACTTGATACACATCTACAATATATAATCTAAAATATTTCATAATGCTGTTAAGAAAACAAAATCAGTAGCAGCAGCAGTGTCTGAAATGAACTTTTTCCATTACTTAGATTTTTTGACTGACACAATCAGATTACTCAAAACCACTGTGGCAACTCTTTGCCCCAAAACATTTGAGCAAACCAACTCACATTTTCTTTTTAAGTCAGCTGAACTTAACAGTTTTAATTTGTGCTACAACAGCATGTCTGTGATGAATGGGGCGGCACACAGGTGTCTCTCATTAACACTGTTCCCACAGCTCTTGGCACCTACTCGCCACAATGCTGACTGTAATTTCAGTGAAATATCCAATAAACTAATTTGTGTAGTTTGTTTGCATAAATGTCACATTAACTCCAATCTTTATGATTAAGTGTTAGTTAGCAACAGTGTTAATGCAACTATCAAAGAGACTATTTTTATGCACTTTGGTTGTGGATCATGCAGTTTATACAGTCTTAAAGTTTTTAACATCAAACCACAGGCTCTAATCCTCACAAATGTAACCATAAAAATTTCAACATAACAGATGCCCCTGTGTTTTTCAACATAGCACAACATTAAAGACTACATTATGTCTCCTTATGTTGATCTTGTGCAAAAACAAACAATAACACTTAATTTCAACATACTTTCCTGATACATTTATGCTGGTTACTAGAAATCTAATTTAACTCAGATAAAGTTCAGCATAATACAATCAAATTTTGATTTCATGTTACTGTTACAGTAGGTGCAATGCACTTTCATTAATATTTCAATAGTCAAACGAACTCATTTCATTACAGTGAAACGTGTGTTGATTTAATCCTCTGATTTACACACTTGAATGCGGTTACCACAGCTGTTTACTGTTGACGGCAGTACATCTACTCTATGTGCTATTAAATAATAAAAAATGATGACATGGAAATATATGTTTGAAAAGAACAGAATGAAATGATACAGTGAAGTTATTGTGAAGACCAGGCCAGCAGCCTAAATGGTTGTTTTGTGAACCAGGGGTTGGTTTTTATTTACATTTTTTAAATATTATTATTACTACTCCCTCTTGCCATTAAAGTAAAAAAAATTCCCCTTGTCTTAAACCTAGAAAATCCATAAAAAATATAAATAATTTAAATAAAAAAATTATAGTACAAACAAGTTTTGTTTAATATTAAATGTATGATTAATAAATTATATATATATATATATATATATAAAAAAAAAATCACCATGCTGCATTTTGCCCAAAAGCTGCATTTTTAAAAAAAAAAAAAAAAGTTCGTGTAATTGTTTAGCAAGGAGACAACAGTGTCAGTGAAAGTGTGAAAATGTGTCTGTGCTTAAATACAATGTGCAATCAGTCCTTCTAGAGCCCTATACATAAGTTGTTTGCTCATCAATATAACAGACTCCTGTGTGCTTAATGTGTGATTTCTGTAAGTCAAAGCAATTATCTTTACCTTTATTACAATGCGCATTATCAAAACTTTACTAGCCAGACTTATCTAGCTAAGAAATAAGCTGGACACACAATAGTAGTATATTCAGTAAGTATTTCATCAAATGTGATGTTTAAAGGCTTGAGTTTTTGAGAAATAATCATTGAAAAAATGCCAGATGAAGGCTAAACAATCACTGGATTGAATAATCCTTCTATTATATAAATCTTCTGACCTGCATTACAGGTGCTTTGTGCCATTGTAGATGCTAAGTGTGATAAATGTGTGACTCAAAATGATCCAACTGTTTATATAAATGATGCAATTTTGCACGCTTCTGTAATCTGAACGTGTTATACACACAATTCATAAGGCATAGGCAATAAAGCGTAAACATCCAACTGCTGTACCTGGTAGATGGACATGGGTCCAAACAAGATGTTCTCAGCTAATTAAGACTTGGCTGGGTGACAACAGAAACAAATGACTAAGCTGTAGGTGTACATGTTGTAGGTGTGGGGGTCCATGTGGAAGAGTGCCTCTGGTTTGGCCACCTCAGCTCCTGTATGTCCTTGTAAAGGAGCTGAGAAAGAGAAAGGGCGGGGGAATGGGGAGCTTGGGTCACAGGGCTGCCATTTAATGCTGACTACCGACCAATCAGAGGGTCCCAGACTGTCAAGGACTGTGGAGGAGAAGGGGTGGGAAGCTTGGAGGCAGACCCTGCAGGTCAATTATCTCTAGCAAGGAGACACCGTCGGCGAACATCCAAATCTCATTTGCGCAACTGCAGCCAGACTACACACAGATGAGTGTACGTCGCCACCATGACGGCAATTAACATCTTGCCTCAGTGATGTGCGTATTTGCAATGACAGCTCCTGTAGTCTGGAAACCAGGAAGGATCCACCTACTAGGTAAAGGTACGGAGAGGAGAACCTTAACTCTTCCCGGAGAGACTAATTTCAGGTGCTAGATGTTTTGTCTCAGCCCTGCAGCCATGGATCAGATGAGAGAGCTCTGCACCTGTTGAACCTCACCGCGCTAGCTTACAATGTTCTGCTGGGTGCACCGACTCCAACCTTGGCATGAGAAAGGAAAAAAGCGAAGAGTAAGGGTCTTATGAGCTACTGAACCAAACAGTGCAGTGGAATCTTTCACTGCTCCGCTTAAACCACAGCTCACATTTGCGTTCTTTTTTAAGGCAAATTTCCACTGCTCTGACAGACATAGGCCAATGTAGAAAATAACCAGATTAAAGTATGTCACTTCTCAGACATCCCACGACCCAAAAATGGCAATTTAATTTGTTCAATCAGCAAAAATGAGCTCCAACTAATGGGAATAGATAGTAATTGGGTTAACGCACTGTTTCAGCAAAACTGAAAAAAGTTCTGTTAACTGGCATCTGTTGGTGCAGTATTGGCCATTACAACCAGGTAAGCATTCTTTGTGTGTGTTTAAAACAGGGATGTCCAAACTTTTTGTTATGAAGGGCCAAAAAACAAACATAACTGAGGGCTGTGAGCCTAAGGTAAATATATCAAACTGTATTACAAAGTTGCCATGGATTATTTCCTAATTCTTTTAAATCATATTTAAAAATAAATAGAAAGCATTACTTTAACCGTATTAGGTTAACTAATGCATTATAATTTTTTACATTTTATAATTAACTTATTACAATGAAACCGAACAATTCCATTTATAACACAATAGACATTTAAATAAATCGGATTCATTCGCAACATTTAATTAAAACATTTAATTCAAGCTTGCTTTTATTAAGCTCAACAATAGAACAAACAAACAAAAGATTACGTTAAATTAGAAATGACAGTCTCTATTAAAGGCATTCCCCCGACCCTCTTCTTCATTTTTCCTCTCTTCTTAGATGGGATGGTGGGCCAAATCAAAGGTTATCATGGGCCAACTTTGGTCCATGGGCCCTAGTTTGGGCATCTCTGGTCTAAAAGAAATCTAATTGATGTCTTAGAATAGCCCAAAACTAGCCTAATCATCAAATACACAGGAATGAATGACAACACATGATGACTATGTCTATTTCTGGACTATTCTTAGATGTCTATTAGATGTCTATTAAACATAAATTGCTTGGTGGGACACATTGGTCGCTTTATTAGGTACATCTAATTAAACAGTATTCAATAAATCACAGCTTAAACCAAAGGACTGTCAATAGACAGTGACGGTAGGGTCATATATAAATTTTAATATGAATGAAATCTAAGGCTGTGAGTTTTAAGTTATGGCCTGTGCCGATAACATGGCCAAAACAAAAGACTGAAGTTCAAAGCAAGCATCAGACTGAAGAAAAAAAGTGACTTGTTGTAGTAGACTTTGAATGTGTCATGTTTGATGTCGTCAAATGGGCTGCTCTGGGAGTTTCAGAAACTGCTGATCTACTATAGCTGTCATGCACCATCTTTACAGCAAATCCAGTGAGCAGAAGTTATTTAGGCAAAAATGTCTTTTGAATGTCAAACACGAGATGATCAGACTGGTAACATGTAACAACCAATATCTGCAGTGGATCACCTCTGAATACATATGAACATGTTGAACCTTGATACAGATGAGCTACAGCAGCAGAAGAAAAGCACAGCGGGGACACTCCTGTCAGCTAAGAACAGCAAAACTGAAACTACAAGTCATATAGCTGCTTTCTTTTCTGTTCACTTTATCTGTGTTTCCAAATCCATGAGTAAGCAGATCACAGTGAATGAGTGGGCACATAATACTGTATGATGGAAAAAAGCTAGCAGAGAGAGATCATTCATTCATTCAGAAATCCTCATAACGCTTAGCTTTTGATATTGAATTACTCAGACTGCCTATATATGCAATACCTTGAGCATCACCCAAAGGTAATCCATGAGGGTTTACAATAGCCATTGATCTATCCTCAAGAAAAAACAATGACGTCCAACCCACGGCACATACTCATGCTAATACTTGCATACCTCGCTCTCATTTCTTTTCTTCCCCCTTTCTTTACCGCTCTCACACGCTCCCCACACATGAGGGCCAGTATGGGCTGTCTGTCGGATAAGAATTAAACAAATGTATCAGTTGAAGCTGGAGAATACAACGCCCCTGGGACTTCATTTACCTCCCGCATGTTCCAGGGAGTTTGTCTGTGTTTTATTGCCCCAAATAATCTACGGCATCTCAGTATCTCACCAGAATCCACGACTAGCATTGAGCTCATTATGAGTCAAATTCCACTGAACGTTCAGACCCTGCAATTCCATCCACTTCTCGCTAAAGGCTAGCATGCTTTTAACTTTGAGCGTTCATTAATAACACAGGCAATGCCATCTGCTTGTGCCGGGCTTTTGTCTTGATTGTTAGTTGACGTGTTGCTAATACAGGCTAGAAAGGTCACGTACAAGAGGCCTCTTTTGTTGTTCTATTTGGAATTGCTCTCACCCGTTGTGTTAAGAAATCATTAAAAATTGAAAGGGAGAATGCTGGAAGAGAGAAAATGCATATGTTTGGGGCGTTATTAATATTAAATAATCATGTTTGTCTCCTAAATTGAGAGTGACTCGCACCACAATATCAGTAATTAGATGAATTATAGATGGATGAGGGAAGGGCAAGTGGCCGTCTGAGTAAATGGAATTGCCAAACCCAATTATGCCTCTTTTTTTTTTTAAAAATGCGGCCCCATTAGGAGTGTCACTTCAATGTCCAAATGGCACTACTAATAAAACCGCAACTAGCACTTAACCGGTTTAATTAATAGTAAGATGATTAATATTAGAATTACTGGGCATTAAACACCGCTCAAGCTGAGCAATGTTTGACAGCGGCAGGCAAGTCTGCTGGCAGGAGCAGCTTTTTTTTTTTAGATGAAGTACTCTCATTAGAAGCAATAGTAGTGCAAATATAGAAATTCGCCACAATTTTCCAATTACATTTTCTTAATTATTTTAATGCAAATTTTACTTGGCAAAATATTGCAAAATTAAGGAAAGGAAATACTAGCAACACGTACCTTTCTGGGAATTCTGACTATTTCTAATGTGAGTACAGTATTCATTTATTTTACGGATGATATCTCAAAATATTCATTTGCATAAAGCAAGCTGCAAAGATTTTGTTTTAAATTATTTTACACAATAAGTACCACAATACTCTCTAGGGGACTTATGTTGTACTATCTTTCATATGAACAAAAAAGTACCCAACTCAGAGTCAGTCATCTGGGATTTACACCACATTGGCTAAGATCTATGTTTCCAAAATGATATGTTTCTGAGTCATTAAAAATAATTTGAATAATTTAATTGTCAATCAGACTACACTGCCTGCTCATGAAATGAGTCATGTTTTTGATTTACTGTAACAAACCGACTCATTTGTCTGTGAATCTAGTGTAAACTAGTTGTATGTTTTGAATTACAAAAAAAAAAATTCTGGACTGGCAACATCAATAATTTGGCTTTTGACAGTATTTTCTCAGGTGTTCAATCCACATTAGAGGAAAAAATATTTGCACGACAATCAATAGATTTGATCCTTCAGGTTCAGTATATACCTATGACTTTTTGTTTTAAATAGAGCTGCTTTCTATGATACATTTGTATAGAAGTATTCCACTGATTCTGATTCTGCCAGAAGTATCTATTAGCTGCTTTGTATGCCATTAATGATATATTTCTGCATTGACTATTAACCATGTGAAGCTTCATCCCCTCCAGTGTCTCTTTTGACAGTAAGATAACATTTCACCACAGCACATCAGCCTCTAATTGGACCCGATAATTAGTCCAAATGAAATGCTCATGATAACTGCAGGCAGAACTGTGCGCATGTGCTGTGTGTGAACGCTACAGGGCAAGTAAATACAGCACGTAGAGTTTCAACCACTGCTGAACTCTCTCACCAGTGAGTTTGCCTCAGTATATAAACATGCCTGAAGTGGTCAAGAAGCAGCAGAATGGCACCTCACCAGACTAGTGCTTTCCCAGGAAACAGTTTCCCAGATGGAGAGAGAGGCCTTTGGGCCTGGTCCCTCTGAGACCACTAACAGGCACTGAATGAAACTGACATACACACACAGATACAAACACCTGGAGACTACTGGCTTAGCTTTAAACAAAACATATTACTAATTCAACAGAGGATTTTGTGTGTGTGTGTGTGTGTGTGTGTGTGTGTGTGCGCGCGTGTATATATATATATATATGTTTTCTATTTTAATATATTTAAAAATGTAATTGATTCATGAGATGGCAAAGCATGAATTGTTAGCATTATTACTAACACAATGCAACATTATATCTTAAATAAATATTGTTTTAGGGGTGGCATGGTGGCTAAGTGGTTAGCATGGTTTCCTCATAGCAAGATGGTCCCGGAGTCCCGGTTAGACCAGGAAGCCTTTCTGTGTGGAGTTTGCATGTTCTCCCCGTGTCTCATCCGGGTGCTCAAGTTTCCCCCACAGTCCAAAGACATGCGGCATAGATGAATTTGATAAACCAATTTGGGCATATTGTGTGAATCGGAGAGTGTGTGAGTGTTGCGGCTGGAAGGGCATCCGCTGTGTTAAACAATTAGCAGAGTAATTGGTGGTTTATTCTGCAGTGGCAACCCCTGATAAAGCAGGGAATAAGCCGAAGAAAAGTGAGTAAATATTGTTTTATTTCATATTTTGTATATTTATGGGACGAGACTACAATATGATTATCTAGTGGTTATAATACCTCAACGACCTGTTCACCATAATATAGTCCTGAAAATTACATTTCCAAATTTAGCTGTTCTAACTCAACAAAAAATATTTTAAAGAATCTCTTGCGAGATTAGTGCTCAAGTAGAAAAAAAATAAAAAAGTTAAATAATATATATAATGTATACATATCATTTTGTTTATTATAAATAGTCCACAAAATACATGAAAATGCTTTATCTCCCAATTTATATGAAATATATATTTTTCAAACCTATTTAATGCTGAACTATATATATATATATATATATATATATATATACACACAGTAATGATGTAACCATAATGTTGTGTGCATTGCAATATTTTAAGTAAAAACTGTGCTATTAGTCTGCTAATTAAACCTTCACACTCTGCTCTTACTGGTGGAATGTGCAATCAATAAAGAATGGCCACCAGGTTGGTCAAATTTAGCCATGAAACCTCCAACATTAAATTAGCCAGTGTTTCAGTTTCATTGCCCAACCCCTGTGTACAGCCATCTATACAAGTTGATTTTTTAAACTGCAAGACTTTATTTGCACAATAGCAAAGGATTCTGCTCGATGAAATTAAATTTCCATTCGGAATTTGACCATTTTGGAATGTTTTTTTTTACTTCTTTACTTTTTTACATCTTTAGCCATCAAAATATTTTAGACACTGTCCTAATGTTTTTCTTCCTTGAACTTACATGAAATCTTGCAGCCCTCAGTTCAAAACCCCTGACCTACAAATAATAACAAACAGATCTCCACAGAAAGAACAAGGCCGACTGGAGTAGATCAGAAAACAGAGCAGAGCAGAAAGCCGTGGACAAATTGAGAAATTAGGAACGCATGGTAAAGACTCTCTGAGGACCAAGCAGTAAGCTGAGAGCTATTACAACACATGGCACCAGCCAGCTGTGCTGTTAATTATCATCTAGTCTATATGTTTAACAGACGGCCTCATGGAGGACAAAGTACATGGCTTTTGATTCCACCATTTAGCCAACCTATTTGCACCCCAGTGTGTGTAAGAGGGGTGAGACAGAAAATCAGCCTGGGATTTGAACCCAAAACCATCCCTATGTGCTACTAAACACACCTCACGTGTTCTCTGAAATGCAGTAGTCAGGATGTTGTTGTCTCCTGCTGTGTACAGATGCATCTTTAGATATGAATGGCTATGTGAGTCTCGGTTCTCCATTAAAGACTGTGGTGTGACTAAAGCCCAGATGTGGCACTGATGCTCGGCTGCATCCAGAGGTGCTTCACCAGTCTGTCTATTGTCGAACAGCTGCACCCAACCATCTGCTTCACCTCTGTGCTCATTCGCTCTCTCTCCCATTCCCTTTCTCAGAAACACACAGACTGCCTAACACAGACTGCACTGAGGCTTCCTGACAAAACTCAGAGCTCATTAGGGAAAGTTAAGCAAGTGGTCCTTCACAGAGAACACTCCGGAGAAGACAAAGAGGGTCTTAAAGGGATAGTTCATCCAAAAAAATGAATATTCTGTAACCATTTACTCACCTGTCTATCTTGTAGGGAACTCAAAAGGTTTCTGTTTCTCATGTAAAATGAGTGAGGATATGAGCTGCCAAGCTGCAAAATAAAAAGAAAAAAAGCACCATGAAATGAGTAGAGCACCGCTCACTGACTTTTTCAGCAGTTCGTGAACTATATTTCCTATTCATTAATTTTAAATGTGTTTTTAAAGCATTATAAGCTAACCTAGCCAACCAGCTATGAGAAGAATCAAAGTAAAGTATAAAAATCAGACAAAAAGACTAAACTTTAAAGGAGACCTATTATGCTCCTTTTTACAAGATGTAAAATAAATCTGTGATGTCCCTAGAGTGAGTATGGGAAGTTTCAGCTCAAAATACCCCACAAATATTATTTTATAACTCTTTTAAACTGCCCCTTTTAGGTTTTGATCCTAATTGTGCCATTTTGGTGACTGTTGCTTTTAAATCAAATGAGATTGTGCTCTTTTCAAAAGAGGGCAGATCTACAAATGCCTATGTGTCAGCATAGTGGCAGATTTATCACTAATGATGACATGTACCAAGGAATAACGTCAATCAAATTGTTTCTGCAGAATGTTTTTATCAAGTGTGATTACAAAAAATAAATGAATCATTTTTTATAACTGAAAGCTGGTTATATTCACAAACTGTGTTTAAACCATTATAAAAGTAATTTTTGCATAATAGGTCCCCTTTAATAAGAATTGTGAATGACTAAATCAAACAGAAAATGTAGAAATATAAAACTATCCATATAAAGTTTTAATGGAAATGTAGCTATTGTCACTATTGTTTAACAATCTCAGAGCTCATCTGATTCATTTAAACTGGTGTTGTGAACTGAATTTGAACTTTTTTGAATTAATTTGGTTAACACTTCATTTTGAAGGTCCTTCGTAGACATTCTGTAAAATTTAAGTATTTTACAGTTTACACAAAAAAAATCTGTAAATTCACCATATATCAACACATATATAGCAAAAAAACGTGAATCCCAAAATACAGAACTAAAACAACCATTTTTGTAGTGTGAAGAGCACTTCAATAATATTAAGAACTATTTTCCACTATGAAAAACCTTTTATGGAATAAACAGTCTTAACAGATGTTAAAGGTTCTTCATGGAACAACCAATACCAGTGAAGAACCTATATTTTCAAGAGTGTTGCTAATTCTTATAAACATACCACACAATAAAGAATTTTGTTATGGCATTTTTACTATTTTTATAGTATTTTTATATCAGTACACTTTATACCCTGACAGCCTTATTTCACTCCCATTATATAAGAATCTACTTTACATTACTTTTAAATTTGCTAAACTTGCTCTATGGAACTGCTAAAATCAGGTTTGAAATAATTATTTATACATGGAGGTCAAGTACAATAATGCAGAAATTATAGACAGGAGAGGAAATACAGAGACAGAGAGACAGTGTGTGCATTTATGAATGAATGCCTATGGCTAGTCTGGCGATGACATCATGGTGAAGGAAAAAGAGGATGAGGAAGAGGAACGTTCAACCCAAATGTGGCTAAAGGTGCATAACAAGGCACTGGCCGTCAGCCCATTATTCCCTCTCTTTCCCCTCTCCCTTTTGAAGACAGGCAGGATTTTTTTTCTACATAAAAGTAAACAACATTGCCTGCAGGCACAATTTCCCTGGCAACACAATAAAATGTGCAGTGAATTTATGATGGTCATCCATTAGCTCTTACCAAGGAAACATCACCCATATCTGTCGTCCATCATTCTAATAGAGGGTTAATGCACCAAATTTACATAAAAAAGTCATATTGTCTGCATGAATTATTTACACCCTCAGCTGTTTTTTTCCCTTTCTTTCTCTCCCTTGCTTTCTTTTTTTTCCCAGCAACTTGTTTTTTTTTTGTTGGATTCTCTGAGAAAATTCTGACACTAAGAAGATGGCCTTGTCAACTGTTTTTCATCAGGCAGACGAACACAAGGACGCCCTGCATCTCGCTGCTGGCCCAATTAAAATCAATTGTTAGGAATTTATGTTCAAAACAATTTAGCTAATTACCTACCAGTAAAAAAATAGCGTCACAAAGTTAAGCTAAAAAGCAAAAAGTCAAATTAAAATCAAACCAAAATATTGGGATAAACAGCCAAGTGGAAAAGCATTGCTTTTTAACTGAAGTCTTTATTTTTGGATGACTTCCAAACCGCACAGATTGCCCCCATTAACCATAAACAAAGAAATAACAAAATCTCTACACGGAATCCCCTGAATGATGTAACTCGTTTCATAAATGCTTGTGTGGCGACATGAATTGTAATATTGCCACTAGGCCCTTGGGATGAGTCTTGTGATTGAGCAATTATTACGAGCTCAATTACTATCATCACATTATCACTGCTAATCCATCGGTGTCAATGACGTGGCGCGCGGCTCATCTTATCTTCACACAGCCTTTCCGCCACTCCGATGAAAGGCACTAAACCCCTGCCAACTGACTCAAATGAACAGCCCTCCCTCCCTGCGCACTGGAAAGTTGTCGCTAGGATGAGTGCCTCCATTTTTTCTAATTTCACCTGACAGCACTACAGGCGTTTCTGGCAAGCAGCGCTAATTTCTGACATGCCTCAGCAGACAGAGACTCCATCAGCCGGTGTCATCTGACAGACACGCGCTGGGGAATCAGACAGAAGGACGGAAGTCAAAATGCGAGAACGGTTCAGCGCTGAGTTCCAATGAGAAAAATGCTTAAGGCACACTTCAAAAATATAAAAAAATGCTGATATTCGTGGGAATTCTTTAAAACAGAAACTGGAATTCTCACTGTCTGACATTATATACTCACACATACATTTTATTGAAACGACGCAATGATCAAAAGTGACTGTAAAAACATTTAAAATTTTGCAAAATTTGATTTATATTTCTAATAATAGTTCTTTCTCTTTAACAGTGAAATGCTTTTTAGACCACCAAATCAGCGTTAAAATTATTTCTGAAGGAACATTGCCATCACTGTAATAACATTTTTTTTGAAAAAAATACATTTAAATAGAAAAAATATTTACCAATATTAGTTTTTACCATTTTTTTTTGATCAAATAAATGCAGCCTAAAATAACTTCTAAGCAGTAAAATCTTACCGATCCTAAAATTATAAACATCAGTCTTAATGCCTGTTGTTAAATCATATTTAAACAAAATCAGCCCAAAATGAAGCTTACTGCAGAAGTTTGAAACAGCTTAACAAAAAAAAAACTTTGTGGAAAAATTGGCCTCTGCTGATAAACACTTTTGAACTGTTGGTCTAAAAACACTACTATTTTTAAAATGATACGATTACCTTGGCAATATGTGGTTCTACCTAACAAACTTTTTTATACCCCTAGATGAAGAAAAAATGAAACTTGTAAGTATCAGTGCCTTTAGTCTGCATCAATATAATTCTGCCAACAGTTTTACCCGATAATAAGTGAAGTGAAGTGAAGTGAAGTGAAGTGAAGTGTAGTGTGGCCAAGTATGGTGTCCCATACTTGGAATTTGTGCTCTGCATTTAACCCATCCAAGTGCACACACACAGTTAGTGAACACACACATACCGTGAACACACACCCGGAGCAGTGGGCAGCCATGCTGCGGCGCCCGGGGAGCAGTTGGGGGGGAACGGTGCCTTGCTCAAGGGACTCACCTCAGTCGTGGTATTGAGGGTGGTGGAGAGTGCTGGTCATTCACTCCCCCCACCCCCAATTCCCGCTGGTACCGAGTATCGAACCAGCAACCTTCGGATCACGAGTCCAACACTCTAACCACCAGACCACGACTGCCCCCATTAATAATAATAATAACAATAATAAATAAATAGTCTCATGTTGCCCAAAGCACCAGTGACCTTTTGCACCATAAAATCAAACTTAATATAATAATATTTAAACAACCCTGGTTACTTTTTTCAACAAAATAAATTTCCAATGATCAGAACCAAATCAACAAATAAGCACAATGAAATCTGTAAAAAAAAAATTTAAGCCACACAAGTCAATTTACATATATGACATACATGTTCATATTTGGATTTCACATGGTGAAATATATCTCACATATACATGATATATTTCAAAATATTGCGATACAGTTGAAGTCAAAATTATTAGTCCTCCTGTGAAATTTTACTTATTTAAAAAAAATGTCATAAATGTTGCTTAATGGAAGGAAGATTTTTTTTCAACATATTATTAGGTTTAACACGTAATTTCCAATAGCTTATTTGATAACAGTGGTGACCATATATGAACACATATATATAAAATTCATTCATTCATTTTCCTTCAGCTTAGTATCAGGGGTCGCCACAGCGGAATGAACCACCAATTATTCCAGCATATGTTTTACGCAGCTGATGCCCTTCTAGCAGCAAGCCAGTACTGGAAAACACTCATACACTCTGACATTTACACACACACTCATACACTACGGCCAATTTTTGTTTTACCCAATTCACTTACAGTGCATGTCTTTGGAAACCAGAGCAACCGGAGGAAACCCACGCCAACACAGGTAGAACATGCAAACTCCACACATAAATGCCAACTTGTCCAGCCGGGACTCGAACCAGCAACCTTCTTGCTGTGTGGCGACAGTGCTAACCACTGAGCCACCGTGCCACCTATATATAAAATTGTAGATAATATATTTGAACAAATGTACATATTTGTAATCAAACTTCCAACCCAGGCTCATTCTGAAAACGTACCGCTATATACATTTCTGGAAAGCGCCAAATACCTCCCAGGAGGTTCGTTTTTTTGCAGTTTTATTTTTCGTGAATCTACCAGAGGCCACTGTATACACTTTTTGAGATCTCAAATTTCTCTGGCGAGTGCCATTTGCGCCTGCTGTTCTCACATAAATGCACCAGATGCCGCTGTCGACTGACTGACTGACCGATCGACTGACCCACCCTTCTCCTTCCCTAAACCTAACCAACAGTGTTTTCAAAAGCACCGATTGACCCGCCCACCCACTTTCCTAAACCCAACCAACAGTTTTAAAAAGCAATCCATAAAAAGAAAAGCCCTCACCTGATTTTTACTACGTTTTCAGATTTTACCACATTCTCACCCTGTTATTTACTGGTTTAATTTATTTTTTGGCTTCTGTTTGTCTTACCCACTCTCTGGAACCATTTTTCGCCAGACTCGCTGTGGTCAACTCCTCTCTGCATCTCAAGTCCGTCGACGTACATGGCGAGCTAACTGGACAAACTGGTAACAGCGGGAAAGCTGTCCAGATTTATATGTCTGACACAAATCTCATGAACTACATTTATAGTGAATTTTGTGAGTATTGTATTGTACTTCTCTAATTTAGCGAGGTGGATGACTAGAGGGCTTGTTCTTGTTGTAGATCTGTTTCTCTGAGCTGTTCACGCTGATGGATCACAGTTTCCCCTCAGTTGTGTTGATCACCAGCCTATGGAGCCGCAGCGGTGGACTGGGATCTGCCTGGTCTGAGAAAAGGGTCAAAGTCACGACCTTCTGTTTAACCCTACTGACCTCAACACCCCCAAACATCCCTTCAGTCACTAACCTCATTGCAAGTTCACTGCCCAAGGCGCTCACTCTCTCCCTTCTCTCTCTCACACACACAACATTTTGCATAAGTTTTAATTTGCTTCTGAACAATTGAATAATCTCACCTAACATGGACAACATGCTAAAAGGTGGTCAATAAATACCTTAATAAATAACTCTCATGGAATGAGAGTGGTATTGAAACCTTACAGGCAGAACTGGTACTAAACAAATCAGAGGGCCGACGTCTTCTAATGATCCAGTTATGTAATAATATTGCTGTAATGGCACAGTACATGCTTCATAAATTACAAAGCCACCAAAGCGGCTTCTAAATGGTATTTGCATGCTCACCACCCATAACATAAATTTACATACAGAATGGTGACTGGAATTGAAAATCAACTTTGATCCACCCTACTAATGAACAATTACAAACCTGGTGCTCTCAGGCCCTGATTTGCATTCTAAGAGCCAGGCAAAAATGTTACTGCGAAGCATTTATCTCCTTCTGCAGAGAGAGCTTGTAATTCCTGACAGCCGGGTCAAAGTTTCTGTTTAATCTAGACCGTAATTTTTAAAATCTGCTGATCGAGTGAATTTTAATAGAATAAAATACAGTCTATTTGAAGGTAACACTAAAAGAAGACACCTAGGATAGGAAACACATGTCTCAGATTTTGAGTTATGGCATGTTGGGTGGATCAAGGCATGCACGTAACGCTGTGTTTGTTGGAAAACGGTCTGCGCACGGCGCCATCAAAGCCCTGCCATAAAGCCAGGTGCTTCTGAGGTGAAGTATAAGCCCCAGGGTATTATGTTTTACCCCTGCATATCAAAATGCCACATGCTGGGTCCAACTTATCTTGCCTTAAACACGAAGCTTCGTCAAAAATCCACATAGGATTCAGAAAGCCTGCTCTGTGTCTTGTAGATTGGATGTTAATTAAAAGTTTTGTAAGATAAAGTTCACAATAATAAATAAATCACAATGTGAGATGTTTTTTTTAACCTTATTAGATGTTACGAGGCTTCCTTAGCCTCAATAGTAATAAGTTTGAAATTTATTTGAATGTTTTATAGTAATGAAAAAAGGAGGGGAAGTGAAGACCTGAGATGCAAAAACAACAACATATCATTCACAGGCCGTCTGACATTTTTGGTTTTATAAGCCTCCTATATTCGGGTTTTATAATTTCCTTTAATGACTTTGCTTAGGTTATTAGTCAGCTATAAATGCCTTATTCAATGGTATTAAAACGAAATTGCTGATAAAAAAAAGCCCATTTAAAAGAAGAAAAATATCAGGTGGACTTAGGTGTTTGCATCACTTACTTAATATAACTATATATGCAAATAACAGCTTAAAATATTAAACAATCTTAAATAAACAATTAAGATAAACAATTAACAGCAAGGGGCGTCACGGTGGCGCAGTGGGTAGCACAATCGCCTCACAGCAAGAAGGTTGCTGGTTCGAGCCCCGGCTGGGTCAGTTGGCATTTCTGTGCGGAGTTTGCATGTTCTCCCCGTGTTCGCGTGGGTTTCCTCCGGGTGCTCCGGTTTCCCCCACAAGTCCAAAGACATGCGCTATAGGTGAATTGGGTAAGCTAAATTGTCCGTAGTGAATGTGTGTGAATGAGAATGTGTGTGTGTTTCCCAGTGATGGGTTGCAGCTGGAAGGGCATCCGCTGCGTAAAACGTGCTGGATAAGTTGGTGGATCATTCCGCTGTGGCGACCCCAGATTAATAAAGGGACTAAGCCGAAAAGAAAATGAATGAATGAATGAATTAACAGCAAGATGCATTTCACAAAATAAAACAGAAATAACTTTGTATGCAAACCAGGATTTAGGACATTCAACCAGGCCAAACGCTTTAACACTTTTAAAATGTATTCAACAGTGTGTGATACTTCATAGAGTTGCTGAACAAGTGCTTTTACAAATATTACAGTGAAAGTGTGAGTTGTTTTGGTAACCTCTTTCAATAAAACACTGGAGGTGTCGTTTCTGGCATTCACTTACCTCCAATGGCTCATGAGCTGCGAGGCGTCTTCCTTCGTCCATCGATCAATACTTACAAATGCCAGCATCCTCCTGACTAATGTGTTTGTGTAATAATATCTGTACCACACACAAAGCTGTTTGTCACACACACACACAGACGCACACGAACACACAGACATGCAGTAAAGC
>CAIGQV010001633.1:16127082-16160305 GCA_903798115.1 Danio jaintianensis | reverse complement strand
CAATTCAAGGTCACATTGAGTATAATCTACAGCAGGGCTTTTCAATCCTTTAGATGCCAGGGATTCCCAAATATCATCATTCTCATGTAAACAGCATCCAAATTTTTGTGTTAGGACTCATTTAAACTATGAAAAGCATAACAACATTCATTCATTCATACATTTTCCTTCGGCTAGTCCCTTTATTCATTAGGGGTTTATAATGAACTTATCCAGCATATGTTTTACACAGCAGATGCCCTTCCAGCCGCAACCCAGTACTGGGAAACACCCATGCACTCTCACATTATAACAACATAAATTGTATAATTATTTTATTACTACACTTTCTGTGACTTTGACCTGGTGCAGATTTCAAACCTGGAAGAAGTAAAAGGCCCAAAAGAAGCTCAAAATTAACCAGTTCCCCTTCATATGGGAACTCCAACGTGTGTCTGGAACCAGACATATGGGAGTACGTCAGACGACCAATCACTCTGAAGAGTAAGAAAACGGGACAATGAATGCCAAAATGAATTGGCAGAGCTCAGCTCCACATATGACAGTGATTAGCCATTAGTGCTATATAAGCTGCCAGCTGAGACGCGAGCACTGGAATTTAGCTTTCAGAGCCTCTCACGAGACTGAAGACACTATCTGCCAACCTGATTTCAAGACTGAAACCAGTTTACTCACCAGTGCGGGAGATGACGCAACAGCGGCGGTCGATCTGGGCTTCCTGTCCCCTGGGCGTTTCGCTGGTGTGCACAAAAGAGCAGTTTCCAATAAAACAGCAAATTCCCTAAGAGAGCAACACAGTCAATCAACACGTCTTTTTCAAGACGCTGTTCTGACTGTGCATTTCTGGATGCGGTGGTTCCTATCTCTGGATGATGGGCACGGGTATCGCATCACAGGTCTGGGGGTCCAGCATGTCGATGCGGTGCTCGCGGACAGCTCATGCTCTCACTGTGAGGGCATGGCTGTTGCACAGCAGAGATCGCGGCTTCCAAGCCACCCCCGTTGCTCCCCGTAAAAGCGGTTAGCACGCAGGCAGATCTGAGGATCACAGTGGGGTTTAATCCGTTGCCTCCGGGCCCGCGAGCCCCCCACTCCTCCACATTGCGCCCCATCCAAGCTTTGAGTGGTTGTGCGGTTCATCCCCCGGGATGCCCGCGCCTCCGCTTGATGACACCGGAGATCAGACGCCCATCGCGACATCGGAGGGCGAGCTGTCATGCTCAGATGACAGACCGGGCTCGCTACCATCCTACGGGTGCGATGCATAGTCACGGTTCTCGAGTCAGACATGATGGCTGCGCTTCCTGGGCTGCTTCGGTAGTGCTGGAGATGGCTTGTCCCCCAGTCTCCATCAGACTAGAGGTGTGGCGTGCGGGCTGATGTAAGATGAATCTTTCAGCTCCCGTCCACTTCTTCCCAGGGGCGCACAGCGAGCGCATACTAGCATAAAGGGCGTTTTTCTCCGCCCGGTCCTCGTGCGCTTCCGCCTTCACTTCCCCTGATGGCGAGGCGGCCAGTGGGTACGAAGCTACTCCTCAGGTGGTGGACGCCGTCACCTGGAGGGGTAAGCTGAGACCCCCGTCCAAGGCGGGTGGGTTATCTGTGTCTCTCATGGCCAAAGCCCACACCGCTGCGGGCCATGCAGCTTCTGCCCTGCACCACGGCACCTGCTGTGCTGCACAGGGGCGGTTCCTCCCCAGGCTTATACACAAGCACCGCACGGTGGTCGACTATGCTCCCATGACCTTCAAGTCGGCCGCCCGTGCCCTGGGGAGGATGATGGCCACACAGTGGTCCGGAAACGCCACTCTTGGCTTACCCAGGCAGAAATGCGCCGCGCCGACAAAGTACGCTGTCTTGGTGTGCCCATATCCCAGGCAGGCTTACTCGGCGACACCGTCTGGGACTTTACCCAGGAGTCCTCGGTGGTGAGAGATCAGCTGTGCGCGATGGAACAGGTCATCTCCTGGTGGGCTCGGAAAACTGCTCCCCCACCGGACCCGTCTGCGCTGGCTGTTCCTCGCCGAGAGTGCTCTTCCCGCGGCTCCAAAATGCTCCGCCGTCATAGCCCATTCCACTGGCTAGTGAACGCGCCGAGCCCTCCCCCCAGCAGGAAGTTGACGCTCCCGTCATAGGTCGCCGTAAAGTCCGGTAATCGGACTGCGAAGCGAACCTAAGGCGGGCCGCTTGGAGAGGAGGAGAACCGTTCTTTCCCCGATGGAGGGCCGGGGCTCCCCTGCAAATGAATGTAGCTATTTGAAAAGAGCGGCTTTTCCTCCCTCTGGGTGTGGAAGCCCAATTGCTGCCAGCATGGGACGTGCTGCCTTCTAGCTCTCAGCTTTGGTGTACTTCGCCACAGGCTTTGAGGGCGCCAGAGGATGAGCTCCTTTCTCGCACCTCCAGTCTCTTTGCGGGATCCTGGGAGGAAGGTTAGTCAATCTCTTATTTTCAGTTCTTCCTAGGGATGCTCCACTTCCCGGGGTGAGCACACCCCATCCCGAAGCTGCCCCTCCGCAGGTACGTCAGCGATCGTTCCAGTGATGCTGCTCGTTCGGACTCTGTCAGCCTGGTTAGCACTGCTCAGCCCGTCGTAGTAGCTCACATGAACGGTCAGACTCGGCTATGCGTTTCAATTCGCTTTTGGCCTCCCGAGTTCACAGGTGTGTATTTAAGCGGTCATCGCTATGCCACCCCTGTCTCGCGTGAGAAGATTGTTATCCTCCTGGCGAAGGATACAATCGAGCCGGTCCCTCCAGCCGAGATAAAGAGTGGGTTTACGCCCCCACTTCATCGTACCTAGAGAGCGGTGGGTTATACCAATCCTATGCGCATTTTGATCTGTCATCTGTTCAGGATGCCGATCAAGATGCTCATGCAGAAACGCATCGCCCAGTGCGTCCGTCCGCGGGATTGGTTGCAGCTATAGATCTGAAGGACGCTCACTCCATGTCTCGCTCTCTCCCTCCTTATAACTGTGTTTTTACCAGTGTGCGACGGGGGCCGAGCATGGCAGTAAATGGTCCTCCCCTTCGGACTCTCCCTGTTCCATGCGTGGAGGATGCCCTGTGCCTCTTCGGCATTTTTGATTATTCATTGACTGGGTTAAATTTTTTTCAGACCTTTGAATTAGTCGATTATGCATAGGGACCTGGTGCTCCCGCACCTCGGCCTGTTGGGGTTTCAGGTCAACCGAGAATGAGCAAGCTCTCCCATGGGCAGAGCTTTTCTCATCTCGGGTTGGAGCTGGACCCGATCTCCATCAGCTGCCCTGTCCGTTTAATTCGGCAGTTATAGTGGTCTCACTGAAGTTTTTCAGAGGGCATATGACATTGGGGCATATGACATTTGTAGCCGCTATCACGCCGCTCAATTGTTCATATGAGACCACTTCAGCGCTGGCTTCGCGATCGGGTCCCCAGATGGGCATGGAACGTGGAGACGCAACGGGTGTCCATCACCACGCGTCTCCGCACCTTCCGACCCTGGATGGACCTTGCCTTCTACAGGCCTGGGTGCCCTTAGAACAAGTGTCCAGTCATGCTGTCATTCTGAATGGCTTGTGGGCTGTGTGTATCGAGCATGCAGCTGCAGGTTCGTAAATCGGACTTCGGTTGCATTGGCATTCAATTGCCTGAAGTTGTTGGCAGTGTTTCTCGGTCTCCGCTGGTTCCTACCGGTATGGGAGGGGACACCCGTGTTGGTTAGGACCGCCAGCACGGCTGCGATACCGCCGCATGTCTCAGCTCGCTCGCCATCTGCTCCTCCGGAGTCATGTGGCTTAATAGCTGCGCGCCATTCATATCCCGTACGAGCTCTACCGTGCCAGTTTACATGCTCTCACGACAGTTACGTTTCTGGGAGAATGGAGACTCCACCCGGCACAGTCTAGCTGTTATGGGCACGCTTCAGAGAAGCCCAGGTCATCCTGCCGCTTCTCCCGAGCGGCCCTTCGCCAGCTGCTTTCCCTACTCTGCACGAATGCGCTGGCTCTCAGCTGGCCCCGGGTTTACGCAATATGTGTTTTTTTCCCCAGAGAGCCTGCGCGCACAGACTCTGTGCAAGGTCGGGGAGACAAGGAGCGGGTCTCGCCCGTTGCGCCTCCTTGGCCCAACCGGACCCGAGTTTCCGGACTCCCTGACGAATTCCCCAGAAGAAGGACTCCTTTTTCTGGGGCGGGCATCCTCTGGCACCCGCACAGCGTTCTGGAACCCCCATGGAGGATTTCTAGACAGAGCGCGGTGGACTTAGGTGACCTATCAGTAGATGGTTAACACCGTCACTCAGGCTAGAGCACCCTGTATAGGCAAGCCTATGCCCTGTAGTGGAGTCTATTCGTTGTGTGGAGCTCTTCTCTCTGAGAAGAACCCCGGACATGCCAGATTGGTGTTGTGTTTTCTTCCTTCAGGATAACTGGAGCGCAGGCTGTCACCCTCCACACTGAAGGTTTGGCGTGCTGCCATCCCTGCTCTCTGTGGGGCGGCGGATGGTAGCACGCTGGGAAAGCATAACCTCATCAGCCGGTTCCTCAGAGGCGCGTGGCGCGAGATGGTTAATTCCATCCCCGCCCCCCTCTCTTGCCCTCTCGAGATCTCTCTAGCCCCAGTGGTTATGGTTAGGTCTGTTGAGCCACTTGACTCAGTAGCTATAAGTTTTCGTCCATGAAGGCAGCTCTGCTGGTCACGTTGGTATCATTCAGGAGGGTTTGGATTCCGGTGGCATTTTCGGTCAGAGAATCGTGCCAGGAATTCGGATCGGCCTACTCTCACGTTTACCTGAGACCCCGTTTCAGCTTGTGCCAAGGTTCCTACCACCCCTTTAAATAATAAAAGTGGTAGTGAGCCTGCAAGCGATGTCTGCGGAGGAGGCAGACTCAGCCCTTTAATTGCTATGTCCGCACACTGCGCTTAATGTGACACGTAGAGCATACGTCTTTAAGCAGCTCTTTTCTGTTATGATCGGCAGAAGGGAAGTGCCGTATCAAAGCAGAGGTTGGTCCATTTTATAGTTATGCCATCGCCCTCGCTTCATGTGCCAGGGCGAGCTGTGTCCCCCAGGAGAGAGAGCACAATTATATATAAAAAAAATAAAAGCAGCGCCTCTTAACAGATTATTAGAGTTGCGGGCTGGGCGACACCTAACACATTCACGAGATTTTTTAATCCTTGAGTGGATTAGGTTTCCTCCTGAATACTGGGTTACTCCGGTCAATCGTGACGAAATTAATCTCTGTGTCAAAAACGCTTGCTGCGCCATGCTCCCTAACTCGGAAATACGTGCGCTTTTTCTATTCTGCTAGTAAGTTTCCCGCTTGGCGAAACCTAGAGAATTCCTCCGAGGCCCCCAGCACCCGACTCAGGGAAGGAGCCGGGTGCCTGGCTCAGTGTGATGTCTGGTATGCCCACTCTTGGTCTACCCACATGCTGAGGTTCGGTGCCAGCTATGAGTGGCCCCCGATGGTGATCCCATATGCCTATTTCAGCCACGGAGTGTTCCCCCTGACCAGGCGGACCCGTGTCTTCCCTACCCACTAACCAGCTTATCATATGTAGCACTCCCCCTCCATAGGGCTAGTCCATATGTTCTTATTGCCATCAAGTCTCCCCTCTTGGGTAGCAGGTGGTCTCCGCAGCGTACTCCCCCTTCGGGGACTGGCATGCTTTCCCAACGTACTGTCGTATTTCTAAAATCCCTAGACTATATTAGCTAGGTAAAAGCACATTTACGACCCCTGATCTAAATTCTAATTATTCCCATGTAATGGTAATTAAGGGCCTAGGGGACATTGGAAGGTTGCGCTCTTGGTGATGCTTGTGCGCTCACGCTATGCTTGACAAACTTCACATCAGGAGCGTGACAGGCTTAGCTGCTGTGGCGTTTTATATACACTCTCCCATATGTCTGGTTCCAGACACACGTTGCAGTTTCCATATGAAGGGGAACGTCCTGGTTACGTCCGTAACCCACGTTCACCGAATAGGGAATGGAGACGTGTGTCTCCACTGCCACAGCACCTGAGTCTCCAGCTGTTAGCTGAGTGATCGGCTCTTCAGCACGCAAATTCTAGTGCTCGCTTCTCAGCTGGCAGCTTATATAGCACTAATAGCTAATCACTGTCAGCTGTGGAGCGGAGCTCTGCCAATTCATTTTGGCATTCATTGGCCCGTTTTCTAACTCTTCAGAGTGATTGGTCGTCTGACTTACTCCCATATGTCTGGTTCCAGACACACGTCTCCATTCCCTATTAGGGGAATGTGGGTTATGGACAAAACCAGGACGTTCTTCTCCAACAATTGGTCACTTACTCTGAAAAATGTTTTACCAACACATATCCTTTCTGGTGCAACCCAGACCTGAAAATGCATAAACCCACAGTGCTGGGAAATACCGAAACACTCCACCATTTCCACACATACTATATGGTAAGTTTAATTATCTAATTCACCTATACCACCTACTGTGGAACATGCAAACTCAGCACTGAATCCGAAATTTTCATCTGTAATTTTCGCATGTTAAAAAATAAATTCGACCTTACATTGTGTGAATCGTATTGACACACTGCCTCCAAAAATTTTTGTCTATCATGAAGAAATTCGAACCGGGTCCGAAAAAGCGCTTTGAGAGGTGTTTTGATAGTTCAGAGCCACCATGCAAGTGAAAAACTAAATACAGAATGCCGTCATTTGAGCTACAGATAACTTTATGACAAACACAGTGCATAAAATAAAGACAGAATGTGGCAGACAGTTGAGAACCCCTATGCTGGATTCAGTGACTGGCACACCTCTGCCCTGCTGCTGCTTGGTGTGTGTGTGTGTTTGTGTGTCCATACATTTGACGTACTGCCCATAGACATTGTAATAAAAAGCATGGTCACTTACGGTCCGTTGTTTCGGACCAGGTACTGCCAGTCTCTGTTCAGGATTTGTTTACGTACATGAATGTGTGAAGTATCACAAGCAATGTATCAAAATTCCACTGATTTCCTGAAATAAACTTTCCATTTCGGGATAATCATAGTGCAGCTCTTTGATAATGAGCTGAACTCTCCTTCCTCTAATGGATAAACACAATATGCAGCCTATTCCTCTTTCTTTTTCTACTTTGGAAAAGAGAGGAGAACAAAGTGTCACTGCTTGAACTGATTCCGAAATGTTTTGCGTTTTTTCTACATGGATTATTTAATATGCATCGGTCTCAGTGTGCAAGGTTTGTTTACGTGACGAATTTTTCGCATTTGAATACAAACGCATACTTGTGCGAAAATTTTGGACTTCAGTGTGCAAAGACCTTTAGTTGGGATATAATTATCTAATTTATTTGAAATATATATTACTATATATTAATTAAATACTAACATTCTATTGACCCTTTAGCAATCCCTTGCGGCCTTCTGGAGGTCTCAGGATTGAAAACCTCTAATCTACAGAATCTGTATGAAAGATTTTAATTAGATATATTCATCCAAACATGATAATTATGATTTAAGATGACATAAAACTGAGCGCAAATGAGGTTTACTGCAGCTAATGAAGTTTGTTTAACAGCTTCTGTTCCTGCTGCAGAGGTCTCGCCCTTCTCCACCAAGGACTGATGTTGGAGAAAGGAGGGGTTCGATGTCTTTGCCAACTGGCTCGTGTTCGATGGGAAAGCCAGCCAGCATCATCCCAGCGTGATACAGCCTGGCCTGGCAGAGCTCCATACATCCTGCAGACACCCCACCCGCCCCTTTACAACAGGAATCCACAGGTCCTGCTGCACTCAGAGGAACCAGGCCAAATACCGTTTACACCCGCTATTAAGATGCGTTTCGGGTGAGATGATCGCATGTGGTTAAAAGATAGGAGACAGATGTGGTCACATTAACAAAAGTCCAATGATATTTTGTGGCAAAAAGCTTGTTTAATTTCTACACTTTCTCATTCCAAAAGCGAACAAGTGGTGCCAATAAACACTCCATTGCAATTTTCTAATGCGGACTGCTGTTTGCATTAACTGATGTTAAGGGACTAAAACTTTTTTGTTCCCTCTCATGATAAATCAGAACAAAAAAAAAATCTTGATGACAGATGTTGGTAGGGATATGCTAAACTTTTGCTGAAATTCAAACCGACCATCAGAATGGACAAGAAAAGTGATTTAGGTGACTTTGATCATGGCATGGTTGTTGGTGCCAGATGGGCTGATCTTAGTATTTCAGAAACTGCTTATATACTGAGATATTCATAGAAAGTAATCTCTAGGTTTTTACAGAGAAAGAGAAAATGTTGATGTCAGAGGTCAACGGGGAATGACCAGAATGTTTCAGAATGTTTTTAGAACCAAGGTCAGCAGAAGAGCACACCGATGACACTCCTGTCAACAACAAACTGGGGCTACTATTTGCACAATAATGTCAAAACTAGAAAATAGATGATTACAAAAAGTTTGCCAAGCTGCTGGTGTAATGGTGTAGAGGATATTTTTTTGGCACACTTGGGGCCTAATTGAGCATTGCTAAAATGCCACAGCCTACCTGGGTACTGCTGGCCATCTCTTTATGAGCACTGTGTACCATCTTGTGATGGCTACTTCTAGCAGGACAACACACCACGTCACAGCAGACTCAAATGACCTCAAACTTGAACAAGACAATCCTGAAACAGCCCCAAACAGTTACCAGATTTAATGTCGCATAATTCAGATGTAACAGATTTCCATCATGCATGTGTAACAGGCAGATATCCAAAAATGTGTGATGCTATCATGACAATATTGACCAAAATATCTGAGGAATGTTTGTCTTACACACAAAGGCCGTTCAACAGAACACAAGAGAATGCAATGCTCGAGATGCATTTTAAAATTTAAACCTGACACAGCAATAATTATGCATGAATAAAAAAAAGCAGGAATACCATACTATGGTCAAAGACATCAGTCTAGCAAGTTTAGCACCAAAATCCTGCTTATTTTTTTGTGCTTTTATCAATAATTTATTTTCTTACAACTCATGATAGACCATCTAAGATGGAACTTAGTATCAGGTACAAATAAGCCTAATAAATACCCGCCCTTTATTTCCTTCTGCACTCAAGCAAAGCATAACAGTACTACTCCAAAAAGCCCCAACACAAATCTGATTCTGCATTTATGAATCATAGCCATAGCTTTACCATACAGGTCACCATGTCATCCATGTGAGTACAGCCTTGAATCCATTGCAGGCCTGATATGCAAACACAAAATCCCACAATGCATTCTCACGAATAAAAAGGTGCAATGCCGGGCCGACCTTCAGATCCACGTGCCACTGTATGTGAAACACTCACTCTTTCAGTCTCCGTATTCTTTACCCTCCACATCCTGATGGTTTGCCCTCACCGTCACTCATTTCCATGCCTCCGTTTGCACAGGCCACTGGGAGTGAAGAAGGGGAAGGGGTGAACAAGTGCGACTTAAACAGCTCCTTCTGTACGCCATTCACCTTCACTGACCGCCACACACGCACACACTTGCTTCCGTTCCTGACCTTACAAAGCCATCACTGTTGAGGCCAAAGGTAAAGCAGATGCAATCGTCTCATTGCTATTCCCTCAACAAAAGAGTGCGGATGAATAAACAGCGTCCATCAGGCGGCCAGAATATAGCCGAGTGAATGAGGTGTTTGGAAAGGGGTCAGGAAGAGGTGACTGTAACCATGTCAGAACCACAACCGAGACTGTATATATAGTCAACAACAGGTGGACAGATGGTGGCCTGAGACCCCGACATTCAAAACTTTTTGATGCTGTATCTTTATTTACACAAACTTTCTTCCTTTACTTCTGCAAGGATTCAGTTCATCTAAGGCTGTCACTGTCTTTTGTTTTATCTATAACTGTCTTTCACTCTCATCGTGCTCTTCCTTACATAAACACACACCTGTGCAATTCCTCCTTTTCTGCCTTGAGCGATCCAGTCTTTCTCTGACAGGAGCAACGGAAGTGCAGTGTTGGAGACAGCAGATGGTTGCTTACCTCACTTGACTCGGGCACCTGCTTTATAAAATAATCATAGCGATCAGATGAACATGCATCAAATGAAACGTTTAATCATCTAAACCATTAGAACCCTTGCACAGACTGTACGTAAAACTCCATCCGCGTGCAATCCTGAAATATTAAAGAAGTTGATTCTGTTAACTGAGAGCCATCAATTATATAGTGCATGTTTCAATTAGAAGCTTTGCCGTGTACTGACGTCCTCACAGAGCGTTTAAAAAACAATGGAGTGCAGATATGGACCAGTTTAATGACGAAGGAGACTTAGAGGATGTGTTTTAGTGTGTGCGTGTTTGTGTGTGCGTGTATGCAGTACCTGGGTTGTGGTGCTACCTGCAGCAGAATCCTGATTGGGTTTGTTAAATAATGCATGGCTCTGAGGACAGGCCTTTGATAAAGTGTAGCACAAGAGCCCATGCATAAACAGCCACCATATGCAGAGGAAATTGATGGAGGAGATAAACTCCTCTGTGTGTGTGTGTAAGTGCCAGTCTGTGTAAGTATTTAACTGTATCAAGGGTGTATTTTTTTAAGTCTGGGATTGCATGGGCATCCTACAATCTTGAATAACCAAAAAAAATAATATGGCGTCCTAGTAGCTTTATGAAATCAACATGAAATTGATGAAATACATTTGGTTTATTACTTGGTTTATTACTGTGATAGAAAAGAAGAAATTTCAGCAGTCATTTTTTCAGTCTTCAGCAACATATGATTCATTATACTTTGCTGGTTTCCCAAGAACTATTATATTATTATTATCAATGTTGAAAAAGTTGTGCTGCTTAAAACATTTTGTGATACATACTGTAACTATTTAAACATTTGGTAACACTTTATAGGTCACAATTCATGCTATTAACTTTTGCCTTATTACCTGCCTATTATTAAGATATTAACTGTTCATTAGTAGTTATAAAGTATGATCTTATTCTGCATCCCTAATCCTAGCCAAAACCCAACCCCAACTTCTATCTTACTAACTATTAATAAACTGCTAATTAGTAGTTTATTAAGCTAGTAGTGTTGGTTAATGGTTTGTTAATGCCATGAATTGTGACCTAAACTAAATTGTTACCAAACATTTCGGGTAAATAAATTTTAAAAAAAAAAAAGTTAGTAAAGTAAATTAATAAAATAATATTGGGTGTGATAACATTTCTTCTAAATAGAAATACTGTCATTTTAGAGCATTTTTTGCTTCTGAAAATTACAAATGGTCAGAATATCACATTTTTTGTGTGATTGAAAATCTACATTATTCCACCAATATTGATTTCTTAAATCTTCTTTTGGATATAAACTGATATAAATGAATATATAAGTTGGCTATAAATGGATATAAACATGGCACCTATTTTGTTATTTCATATTAGAAATTGCCTTAAAAATTACATTTTGAATAATTGTCATCAGTAGTTTACAGGATACAGCAAAAAGTATGTTCTACTCAAACACACAGCTATTAATTGTTCAATTCAGAGAAAACGATATTTTTCAAGTTGCCTTTTATTTATTTATTTCCCCCGACAGCTGTATATAGGCCACAGAAAAAGCCAGAGAAGTCAAGCAGAGAGTAGCACCATGGTAATTTCTTATACTTAAGTTGTTAGTTTACTTGTTAGTAAGGTACATGCCCCCTTGTGTATTTAACATTAAAACATACAAAAACAATAACGCCCTCAGGAGTTTTGTCTGCATTATGGATCCTGTATATGCTTTTAATGATATACCACCCATAACAACATAGTCTCTGGCACATTTATAGTCCTATGATGCTATTCTGTGTCTATTTGCACAAGTGTGTAGCTTTGAGCCGCTCTGTGTAACTGTAGTGGGTCAAGGGGCTGTCGCTGGGGTCAAGGACTGCTTTGTACATGCGAAGATGCACTGCTTTCTGTGGATCTGAAGAAAGAGCCGCTATCATCATAAACAGCCTGTGTATGGAGATACATGCAAACTAGACTCTATCTTAGTCCGCCCACCTTATCAGAAAACAGTGTCACCCTGATCTCATCAGTGCTCATGCTTGTTTTTCTTTTTTTTTCTTTTTTTAAAATCTGTCTTATAGTCTGTCAGTCTGTCCCTGACTTTTTGTTGTTTGGTTTTAGTTCTTCCTTATGGGGTTTTCTGTTTTCGTGTTACGTGACATGAATATTAGCAGAGTTCACAGCCCTACAATTTATACACCCATCAATGCCAATGTTTACTTGCATTAAGTTATAGATCCATACATCTTTCCTAGCCCAAAGTCTATCAGTCTCATTACCCATAATGCACCCCTTTACCGACTCTATTCTCTAACCAATGACAGGAAAAAATACTGGCGGAAAAACAAACTCTTTGTTTGTGCTATTCTTCAGCTTTAATTTACTTAGACCATTAATATTTCAACTTTTCCCCTCTTTCTCACTCTTTTCTTCGGGTGGACACAGTGGTGCTGAACCGTCACACCCTTGTTGTTTCAAAAGCATAAATATTTTAGCTTGCTTTATTGGAGACCCTTGTTTCAGATCCCAAAACCTCAGTGGCACACAAGAACACATCAGCTACCACACATTACCTTTGTGCTCTTGTTTTTTTCTCTATGTCTGTTCTATATAATCTTCATTCGCATCATTGTTTCTTATATAAATGTAAAAAAAAGAAAAAAGAAAAAACTCTCCTTACTTTCATGTCTCTTAGATAATTCACTTCATATACAGTTTTAAACGTATAAAGTTATAAAAGTTCAATAAATTTTAACAGATTTTGACATCAAAAGGAACTAGTAGTATTTTACAAGAAGGTCCTATTAGTTAACATTAAAGTAATTAACATTAACTAACAACGATCAATACAGTTGTTAAAGTACATTAGTTAATAAAAATACAACTGTTTATGGTTAGTTCAAGACTGTTAAATAAAATTTACATATACAAATTGTTTACAATTTACAGTAAGTAAAGGTAACACTTACTACAGTAAGGTTCCATTAGTTAGTGTTAATTGAAGGTGATTTCTATTTTTAAAGAAGATTTTAGCTGATATTTAGCTGGTATTTGCTAAATAATAACTTTGATAAACTGAAAGTCTTGCACTTTAAGAGATAAAAAACATATACAGAAAAAAAACTCAATTGATAAACGTGACTAAAGATATAACATACTGCAAGTGTTACAGAATGTGATAAAATATTAAATAAATCATAAAGGCCTGGTAAAATAAAACCAAGATTTGAAAAAAGCTAGTTTAAATAAAAAACAACCCCTTGCACATAAAAGTGCCATAAAAGTTAGAAGTCTGTATTGTGCAGGTCATATCAAAGGACACAAGCACGTTTTCATCCCAGCAGAGCTTTTCCTTATTCAAATGTCCAATCTAGTCTTCTCTCTGCTGAGTATTTACTCTAATAGACCTCCAATGAGGCGTTGGGAGTGAAGCATGAAACACAAGTTCATTAACCTGCCGCTTTTCTGAAGCATCTTTCTTTTTCCCCTCACCTTGGTAATGCGCTCTTCCTGCCTGCCTCCGTCATTACCTTTTGCTCTGATGTGTGTGGTTGCGATTGAATGATTGTGTGCATTTGTGTGTGTGTGTTTGTGTCTTAGTTACATCTTACCATCACAGTGTCTTGGCACGCAGACGCCCACACACAGTGCAAAAAAGTGAGGACGTTAGAGGTGATCTTCGGCAGGCAAATGGGAGTCTTTGACGAGACAAAATACACTGCCAAACTCAACACACAAACACACACACACACCCAGGAGGAGGGAAAACACAGAGCAATAAGCAATTTGAAAAGTTGGAATTGGATTTTGCAGAGAAGGAGGAGGCCGTCGAGGGCCCTTCTCTCATAGACGGAGCACATGCGCACACACCAACTTGATGGGATGCCATATTGAAATGTGCACTGTCTCCGGGGCACTTATCCACCCTTGATATTTTTTTTAAATGCAAAGCATGTTGTTTTTGCCCACTGACCCAATCACCTTTGCCCAACTCCAACATGGCCACGCCCTTTCCGGGACACCCCCGCCTGATTCGCAGAGGACGCTCTTCTCATTTGCCTATTCATTTAAAAACACCAAATGCCCACTGAGATCCAATATGGGGCAGAGGCAGGGGGCTTAAGCACACCCGCAGCGGGGTAGAACCGTGAAAGAGATGGGGAAACAGGAACCGAACATCCTGGCGGAAAGGAAAATAAAATAAGGGAGAGAGGTGGAGGATGACCAGGCGTCATGATGAAACGTCTTCAAATGTCTATCTTGTGTCTCCCGCCTCATCCAGCTTTTGGGCCGGTGGGTGGTGGGTTGATAGGGTAGAGCTGCCCGCTTTGCTCCATGTGTCCTGTGTGTGTGAACGGACTGTTCTCACCCCCCTCTGGCTTTCTCTCTGTAGATGGTAATGTTATTAAAAGACACGCTCTCACACAAAACATGAGGTCAGGTAAAGTCCATTCTATATGCAGGCTAAAACACATTAAAAAGGCCAAGCAGGAGTTAAAAAAAAAGCTAGGTTAGTGCTGATCACTGTGTCAAGAGTTACTGTGAGTGAAATTCATGGGAAAAAATTGTACTAAACACTTTTTAAAAACTATCAATTCTAAAGAAAATAAACACTGTGCAAGCGGTTTCCAATTTAAATATGTACTGTACAAAAAAAATATTTCTTCTATAAACATTTATTTTCTTCTAAATGAAGCATAAAATATATTGTGTAATGTTGCAGCAGGTTTTTACAACACTACTTTTTAGTAATTTTTGTGACAAAATCAGTCTTTCTGCATTAATAACATGACTTTGCTAGCACATGGGGAATAAACTCACGACACTGATTCAATATTCTTCAACACCTGAAACTCAAATGCTCTCTTATAAACCAGCTTATGTTCTCACTCTTCCTCATTCTCTCTCATCACAGACACACAGATTATTAGGACTAATTGCAGAGGCGATGCTGCTTTCTTCCACAGTACAAACAAAATCAAAGTGGAGCTTTCTCCCCTCCTTTCGTCTTCATGAGCTGAAAAGGTGTGCTTGTTCCCAGACCTCTTGTTCGAAACACTTCAAGTGCCTGGTGACAATGAGGCCAGTTGTAGACCTCTTAAAACGCAATAATCTCCATATGAAAAAGAAATGTATTGTAAAAGACTCCATCCATACATTAAAAGTAAGGTGTTTAAGGTTAGCGTCATCTTCTGAAAGCTTACGAGCTGCCAACAAAAGCAGCTAATCAATGCAAAAATGCAGCAGTTTGCACAAAAGGGCATCCCATGGTGAGGAGCATATGCAAAAATCACTGCCACATAATAGCCTCTATATCCTTAGGATATTGAGAGTGAACCACCAGTGAATACAAAAGGAGTTGCCCTACCACTGGCAAACCTGGCGGTCATGCGGCCTCGCTAATGCTAACATCAGGGCTTATGGCACGAGGCTTGGAATACCTGTACCCCAGGAGAGATAAGCGAGAGCCGCGTTCAATCCGCTGCTAAGCCAAGTGTCCCCGGTGAGATGGCTCACCTATTGTCTATGCTCCTTATCATAATGTAGGCCATGTTGTCTTCCCTATTTCGCACCGACCATTCAATTAGCCCCCATTTCCATAGTAATTGAGGCAAGCGTTGGAAGGGTCAGCCATGACAAGGGGATGAGAAGTGCCCGACAAGACTTTTTTTAAAGGGCTCTGTTCGAGCTGGCATGCAGACAGTATCTTTAATGGTGTCGTTCTCTTTAGCAGTTGTTGGTCTCCTCAGAACACTAGCGTAGCAGTTGTTAGCTATTTTTAAATACTAGGTTATACTTCTCAGGTGATTTTATTTTTGGATTGTTCAGTACAGATAAAAGAAGACAAAGTACTGTATACTGTATTTGGTAAAATGATGAAGTTAATGCTAGATTGCAAGCTACAGGAGCTAGCAAAATAAATCATATCTGTACACATTACAGCTAAAGACACTAAATATAAACTGGGTCTGAATATTCAATAATATTGACAATTATTAGCATTTACTTCATTAAATTTGGAATTTGGAAAAAAAAATTATTATTATTATATTTTTATACCCCAATCACAAATCTAAGGTTTCTGGCTGTATTGAAAGTACTTATGGTGTGAAGTGTTGGATTGAAGAATGAAGGTATAAAAGCTGTCACAAGGGTGGAACCTAAAGGGTACATATTGGTACTTTAAAGTTACATACTAGTGCTAAACTGTACATATTAGCATGTAAAAATGTACAAAAGTGTACCATTTAAATTGGTACCACCCCAGTGACAGTTTTGGTACCTTTATTTCAGAGATTGCTTTGGTCTTGGCATCTTCCTTAATCCAGTAAGAAATGTCAGTACAGGCTGGAATTAAAGGTAGAGTTGAGCGTCATGAGCATAGCAGTGATAGGAAAAGCCACGCATCTGAATAAAGTATCCTAGTGATAATGTGTAGATGGAGAAGTGAAGAGGTCCAAACACTGAGCCTAGAGGCAGCCTAGTAACTAGATGTTGCGACTTAGACATCTCACCACTCCAAGGCTCCCTATATGTTTTTCAGGATTACAGTACATGAAGAATTCATTTGCAAAACCCAATTTTTATTAATTTTCATAAACCATGAAAATAAACTCTTAAATGTGCAATAAAAAATCACTTATGAAAATGATTAAAAACAGAGATTTTGTTTTTTTGCTAAATAACTCTTTATATATTAAGTCATTATTTGTTAAAAATGATTTTAGCTCTTAAAAGGATAGTTTACTCAGAAATTGTCACAATTTACTCACCCTCATTCTGTTCCAAACAGATATTTCTCTTTCTGTGGATCATGAAAGGAGATATTTAAAAAAATCTTTTTTTGCTTTTTGTCAAAAGTTGGCAAAACTGTTTGGTTCCAACATTCTACAAAATGTCTTCTTTTGAGCTAACACTTTTCATTAGTAAAGATGAATAAATGAATGATGACAGAAATGTGATTGTTAAATCTCCTGTCCATTTTAAATATTCACATATAAAATTTTTCCACATCACGACCAGTAACAAGAACCAATGGCATTTGAGGTCAAACCCGCTGTGATATGTATTTACATGTTGTTTTTACTGCACGTTACTTAAAATAGAAGCGATATTCAGTGAATAAAATCAAAAAGTCTTAAATTCTGTCCTTCTATTAGACAAAGCACATATGACTTGTAGCAAAGTACACAATATAGTTTTATAACACGTTTTACTTTTTTAAGAGCTTGACACCAGATCTGTTTTCATTCTCTGGATAAGAGCAGCATTAACCGCATGTTAAACTACTTTTCTGCATCACAGAAGTCATATAGCTTTGAAATGACACAAGGGTTAGTAAACGATGTCAGAATTTTCATTCTCATTGAATTATTCCTGGTGTGGGCCTTAAGACTGACAGATCAGTCAGTCAATGTAAATCCCACATTAAACACAAGCCTGTCACATACATCTAGCGTCTTCTCTCTTTTTTTCTCATCTAACCGTCTCTGTCACTTTCTCAATCTGTCTTTCTCTCTCTTTCAGAGAAAGTGTCACGCTGTCATTACCAGAACTTTGTTTCGCTGTCTTTCTCTGTCTCTTTCTCTGTCGTTCACTCTCTGTCTCTATCTACCTCTGTCAGAGGCAGTGCCAATAACACTGGCAGTCAGTGCCAAGCTCTTATGTAGTTCTATGTACACCACCCTGTCTGGCACCACAAACGACTGAAAGAGAGAGAGAGGGAGGAGGAGACAAATCGAGAGAAAGGGAAACTGGGGATCGCATGCAGATGCAAGGCCCTTCTCGTTTACAAATATGCAAATAGTGTTGCCTTTGTGATATGCAAATGAGAGATTACAGACCGCTAATTAGGGTCAAAAGAACTGTTCACGTCAATTAGGGGGAATAAAAAATTATACCCCGATCGGCTGGCCCTATTCCCTCCCAACCCTCCACCTCCTACCCTTGCTGCTCACCCCTGCTATGGATATCCTTCCCTTTTGTCTTAAAAGCAGGAGCAAAAATTGGGACCAATGAAAGAGACATTAACACAGGGGGACGGCGAGCGTATGCCTTCAATCGGCAATCTTTTATAAGATCAGTGCAGCTGCACCTCTATAATAGAGAGCCTCCTCCACCTCTTTCCTCTATGTACCTGCCGGACGTGGTTGCAGGAAGAGCGAGGCCTGGATTTGCATTCTAATGACCCTCCCTCCACCATCTTCCACTCCCTTTGCCCGGCCCCTGAGAGGCGGCCCCTTGCATCACCCAGAGATCAATTAGAGCAGTCCCACCGCCTGCCAACATCCTCTTTCCCTTCCCTTCTTTTCTGTTCTCCTCTGCCCTCTCATTCCCTTAACATCCACCTGCTCCTCTCTGGGACGTACTGCTGCTCACTTGCTTCCCTCTCTACCCACTGATGCCCCATCCACTCTACCAGCCCTGTCTCCTTCTCTTTTACTCTCAAATTTCTCTTCTGTTGTCCCTAAAGCCACAGAACTGGTATGCTGTTTTTTGTCTACTCAAGCAACATTATAACTGAAGTAGACCCTCATTTGGAACATACATATGCCAGTGATACAAACTGAGGTCAAATGACTTAAAAGAAAAGGCTTAGTAGTGTGTTGCCAAGCAAATTATGTAATATTAAAGTTTTTTGTCAAAGCTGGATGCCAGTAATGCACATTTTGGATGTTTTCTGTTTAACACATCTAATTCTCATTGTGTTATTATCACTGCATACAGTATCATAGTTATTACATATTCTGTTTTTCTTTTCATAGTTTTAGTCATTTGTTGTTTTTTTAAGTCTAAATAGTTTCAGATTATTTATATTTGAGTTTTTTATTTAAGTTTAAGTTCGAGTCTCGGCTGGGTCAGTTGGCATTTCTGTGTGGAGTTTGCATGTTGTTGCCGTGGGTTTCCTCCGGGTGCTCTGGGTTCCCTTACAGTCCAAAGACATGCGCTATAGGTGAATTGGATGAACTAAATTGGCCGTAGTGTTTGAGTGAATGAGTCTGTATGGGTGTTTCCCAATACTGAGTTGCGGCTGGAAGGGTATCTGCTGTGCAAAACATATGCTGGAATAGTTGGCGGTTCATTCCGCCGTGGCGACTTCTGAAATAGACACTAAGCAGATGAATAAATGAATGAAGTTAAAGAAAATGAGAAATATTTTCCTTGGCAAGTGCATGAAATATAATGAGTTGCTAAATTTTAATTTAATGAGTTAATATGAAAGTTGTTCTTCACTCAAAAAAAGATTTTGCTGCTTGTTTAAACTACTTATTTAAAATGAGCTGAATCAACACAATTCACAATTTTGGGGGGATAACTTAATTGTTTTATGTTCAATCAACTTAAATTTGTCAAAACAATTAATTTCTAAAAACATACAGTGTTCTTTAGCTAACACTTATTTCAAGTAACATTTTTCGTCATGTTACAATGATTTCTGAAGGATCACTTAACAGGATTTCAGAAACGCACACACATGCACACGTGTTTGTTTTTGTGAAAAGTGGGTACATAGGTTTCCATTGATTTTCTACTGTACAAACCGTATTTAGTATTGGGCTAACCCCACCCTACCCCTAAACCCAACCCTCACAGGAAACAGTGTACAACTTTACTCTCTGATTAAACTCATTCTGTGGGATTTAGAAGCTTGTGGAGAAATGAGGACGTCAGCAATGTCCTCATATTTCACCTCCTTTTTGTAATACCTGTGTCATACCTATGTCATTTTACAGATTTGTGTCCTGACATGTCACAAAAACACACACACGCGCACACGCACACGCACACACACACACACACAGCTCTGTTAAATACAAATATCTGAACAACAATACTTAATGTTTGAGTAATATTCGTGAGAATTTATCATAATATTTGAATGCATCGTTGGTGCTTTAAATTGCTGATGGCCAGGTTTTGATACAGGACGTTTGTCTCTCCCTTAAACTGGATCTTTTAAAGCTGACTGTTCTGTCGATGCCCTCTCCTCTGATATCCTCGAGAGAGTGCAGAGAGCGGCAGGGTAACCCCATTCAGTATTGGCAGCAGGTCTGCAGAGCCACAGCTGGATCCTTCCTACAAGCCTCCAGCCTGCAAATGTGGCCTCCTTTCCTGCTCATCCTCTGCCAATCACAGAACCAGCCAACCAGAGGACGGCAGCTTATCTGGGCTTTACATAGATTTCTGATACCATTGATACAACTGATCATTAAAAAAAAAAAAAAAAAAACGAAACAAAAAAACAGCCAGCATTGTGCATGGCTGATTGTCAGTGCACAGTAGTGACAATTCATAACAGTTGGGGGGCTTTCACACTAGTACTTTTGGAGCATACCTAGGTTCGAAGTTTGATTTGTTTGCATAATGTAAATGTTGCTATTTTATTATACCTAATTTCAACTCAAATTCATCAGAAAATGACTACCTTCTTATTCATTTGAACTTTTGCATTATATTTATGATAAATGGACCCTTTTCATATTTCTGGGTTTCTCAGTAGCGGAAGTCATCATAGTTGGGTAAACTTAGAGCACAGTGAATGGGAGAGTACAACAAATATTCTTTTACAATGCTGTTTGCTGAAATAATAAAATAAAAACTTGACAATGATGTTATCAAGACTTTCAGAAAAAAGAAAAAAAATGTGTGAGACAGCAATCAAAAATTCAAAATTATGATAACGACAGACAGAAGAGAGAACAACGTCAAATTTACTGTCCTGCCCATACATGCTGAATTTCAAATGCCTCACATAAGCGGTCATTCGTTTTTTTGTAATTTGATGCAAAGATGATATAATACATATATGAAAGTATGTATAAACACATATGCTTACAATAAAATCTAAATATGAAAAACTTTCAAGGATTTAAAATGCTGATGACTGTTAAATGCGCCATAACAGTCTTGTGAAAAGGGTCGATAGACATGTGCCAAATAAAATAAAACTCCATTTTTAAATTCAAAGGGGTGAAGGTCAATCAAACTCTGGTACAAACCAGGCAATCAAACCAAAGGTAATAGCACCCTTACACACAAGTTTCTGCTTATGTATTGCTTACATAAACAACTTCTCTAAGGCAAGAGAAGCCAAATTTAGAACAAACCACACTCAAAAAAATGAACTTTCGCTATTGTTATTTTTACTACACCCACCCTTGTTCACATTACATGAAACAAAAAAGTAGCTAAATGAACACAAGTTAACCATGTTATTTCTACAGAAATTAGGTACTGTAAGCTTTACTTAATAAGGGTTTGACTGGCCAACTTAACATTGTAGAGCAAATACTTAAAAGTGAATAAAAAAGTGTTCACCTTACGTATTGAAAGTTCAAAAATCTATTATAACATTACTAAGTAAAATATACATAAAACTAAAATGCAGTAGTGACACATCTGAATGGGTTGTATGTACTAAGAAATATTTTGTCGACTTTACCTGAATTTCTTAAGTTCATTCAACTATATTGTTGCTTGTAGAAACTACTCAACAGACTTGTGTGGAACCACTTGACAGTCTTTTTTTATGTAAGTCCAACAAATCAGTTTTTTGAGTGCATGTACTATGCAACCTATACAAATTCAGTTCATCACCCATCAAGCACAGAGGAAACTTTAGTCTCCTAGTCAACTGATATGTAATAAAGGTGTGAGTGCTTTGCTAAGCAAATATTGTAACATGTTTTGCCAAAGCTGGTCTTGAGGTATAGTCAAAAATTGCTAATTTTAAATGTTTTTGTTTAACACATCCATTTCTCATTATTTTAGTATAACTACATTTATTATAATATCTATTGTTGTTTTTATTAATAATTTGAATTAGTTTTGATTTTTATATTTTCTTCTTTTCTTTCTTAATTGGATTAAAGTTTTAGTTAAAGTGGCAGATCTGGGTTTTACATACATTTCTGATGCCATTGATCGAACGGATCAGTAAAAAAAAGAAAGTCCAGCAGTGTGCAATGCTGATTGTCAGAATGCTTAAATGCACAGTTGTGACAATTCTTGACAGTTAAGGAAGAGAATCAAAATGGGCGGATTGAAACGGACAGGTGGTACAGAAAGATGTGGGAAGAGAGAGCGAGGGAAAACGGGGGAAGTGAAGGACAGATTAAAAGGTCAGGGCTCGGAGCAGACTGGTCTGTGTTTGCTCTGTCTCTCTCTGTCTCAGGTGCAATCATTATGGAGGTCTGGGCCGCGGGTGTGGAGGTCTGCTGACTATGGAGCAGCTTCCATTAACAGAGTCCCAGCGCTCCAGCACTGAGTAGCTCTCAATTACTGTCTCCCTGCCCGTGCCGACTCCAGACACACTGTCACCCTGGAGAAAGAGAGGAACCAGCAGAAAGCGGGATTATGTGTATAACAACTGCTCTAGATTGACTCAGACAGGCAGTGTGGCTGCCCTCTCCACTGCACCCACAAGCAAATGAACAAACGCTAACATACAGTAGATATGCACAAAGAAATATTTGGGGATGGTATTATTAGATGTAAGGCACCATAGGAATGTGTGGCAATTTAAAAAAAGTCACGACACTTATGTATATATAGTGCTATATACTATACTGAAGAGTGAAAAACAGTAAAATCACCTAATCTCTGATGCAAATGACAAATTCCCATTCTGTTATGAAGTATAAATTTGGCATACATATGAACACACACTCACACGCGAGCTGATGCTGTTTGTTGTCAACTTTTTATGCGTTGCAGCATCCAGAATAAGCACAAGTAGGCATTGGAATGCTGTCGTCTCAAAGCAGATCCTCGCGTTATGTGTCATAGTACCTTGACATATGTTATGAGCTGTTCGCGAGTCCTAAGCTGATAAAAATGCAGACCAAATGAATGAACAACCTTGTAATTGTACAGATGCTCATTTTTGGAAGAATAAGAGTCATGAGAGTGAGTATACAATGACAACAATTAATCTGAAGTGAACCCTTCTTAAGGCAAAGACAGATTGCTAAACAGAATGGAAAGGAAAGTTAATAAGAAAAAAGAAAAAATAATAAAATCTTATGAGGACTAATGTTCTGTTACTACACTAGCATTGTAAATTTCAAAACTCAAACAGAAACTGTAGCAGGCAAAAAAAATAACATCTCCACGATAATCACTGGCCAACTGGATGAAGAATGAACAAAATCGTTCTTCGTCCAACTGCAATGGATCAGACAGATTAGCCTCTAAGTTGTGAAATTTCCCCTTAGACTCGGTGACCCCCACGGCTAAGGATTTGGTCCTGAAAGGGGCCATAATGGGGGTGTCGGGGTGTCACCGTGAGGATTAATGCTTCCCTATCCCAACACACGCACATGCACACACAAAACCGCACAGATTTCTCCCTCCTCCTAATGATCTGTGAACCTCAGCTCTTCTCCTGCTTCCCAGCGCCTGTCAATCAAAGTCCAGATGGAGAAAGGAGGTTTTGGGGTTAAGGAGGTGGAGTAGGGCAGGCTGGGAAGGGTGAAGAAAGGGGGGCATGTGTGTCTGAGAGGGTGGTCATCATTCATGGGTTGTGGGCAGTTCTCAGTCTATTGATATGGCTGGCCAGAAGACGGGGCAAGGGAAGGATTGGTGGAAAACGGAAAGCACAAAAATGAATTAGCATAACAGAGGCTGTCTTGTTAAAATGAGCATACCTCCCTTTCCCTGACACATCTCCTCTGTGAGACCTTGGGCTGTTGCATTTTCTACTTCCACTTCTGCACCTTCATCAAATACTCATTTGCTTAAAGAAGCAACTGATGGTTAAGATCACAGATTATTATGTGTATCACAAATTACATTTAGTTATGATATGAAAAAAAGCACCAAAAGAAGGAAAGAACTTTCTAATATCTCAAATGTTTCTCTTTGATGTTTTAATGAGATGAAATTGAGAACAAATGGAGATGTTTGCATGAATTTCCTTCTTCCCGCTCCCGCTATATGATGTAAAATCATTTTTAAAGTAAACACAGATTCCCATAATCTTACATCTTACAATTACATTACTAATTTTGAGTCTAAGTCAGAGATTTCAAAATATCTTCAAATCATTCTTATCTAATTATTCTAAAACTCAATTATCTTTTAGACAGCAATGAGATTAAATGGAGAGCAAGGAAATGTTAGTCTTCCTACACATACATAAAAAGGTTATGTTTGCAAGGCTGAATTGCAGAGTGCAGTTGAAATTTTGCCATGACCATTTATCATAATTAACACTTATTAGGTGTCTTTAAGCTCATACGATCAAGTCTTTGGAGTAGCAGGCAGATATACAGTCTGATAAATAATAAATACTGGGTTATTTAAACCCAAATTGGGTAAAATATGGACTAACCCAAACATTGGGTTAAATTTGGTCCTATTAATTTGATTAAAAAAATTAACTCAGCAGACGGGTTAGTCTGTATTACACCCAGAATTGGGCTGAAATAACCTGACATTTTTAAGTGTAGGCTTTATTTATTACTGGTGATGGCCCATCAGTGAAAAAATACATTATTTGTTATCTTATGTCTTGATTTTAGAACATGGTAAAAAAAATGTCAGAGATGACTTCACACCTGGTACATTCAGGATTTTTTTCTAATTGGATATCTGTCAGATTGTGAAAAGAGCAGGTGTAAATGCCCTCCCAAACACATTTGAGACAGATATAAATCTGATCGCTCAAACCACTTAAGGAGGTGGTTTAGGATTCCAGATAAAGCTGGACAAGTCTAAATGCATCTCGGTGTTAAAACCACATGGCACAAAAGACGTGATAGAAAGAACAGTGTAATGTTTTTGGGAGAGTAGTTTATTATACACAAATTAATGTAAACCCTGTACAGTTTTGAATGATGTAAGCAGATGTTTCGTTTACTATAGCTATAATGACTGTAATCATAGAGCCTGTCTTGTGCACTTGCTTTAGTGGAACACAAGTAAAGTACAGAGCCTCCTGTAGCCTACATATAAAATCATTTTATTTTGATATATAGCTTTGAATAAGATATATGTTTCATTTCTGACAACATTTTTTTTTTTTAGTTTTAGTATTTACATTACAGGGCTGCACAGTGGCTCAGTGGTTAGCACTGATGCCTCACAGCAAGAAGGTCGCTGGTTCATGTCCCAGACAGTTTTTGTGTGGAGTTTGCATATTCTCCCCGTGTTCACGTGGGTTTCCTCCAGGCGCTCCGGTTTCCCCCACAGTCCAAAGACATCTGTCTGTAGTGTGTGTGTGAGTGAATGAGTGTGTATGGGTGTTTCCCAATACTGGGTTGCGGCTGGAAGGGCATCCGCTGCATAAAACATATGCTGGATAAGTTGGCAGTTTATTCCGCTGTGGCAACCTCTGAAATAGAGACTAAGCCAAAGGAAAATTAATGAATGAATGAATTGACATTACACTGGACTGAAGAAGATTCAATTTATTAGAACTTAATCTAAGTTAAGCTGCTTTGACACAATCTACATTGTTAAAAGAACTATAGAAAAAAGATGACTTGAAATTTAAATTTAGCGGATTTATATAATTTATGTGGACAAATGTAAATGGAACCGTTTTTTTACAAATCAGAGAGCTGTCTGATCAGAGAAAACACAGGACAAACCAAATATAAACAGGCCAATAGAGTTCAGTACAACCCCAAATCAATCTCATCAAACTTTTCTAAGTACCAAATTATCAGAGCTCTAAGCTCAACAATTGTATTGTTGTATTGTATTGTATTCAACATCTGAGGCAATGCTCTGAGACTTTATGCTAACTGAGCAGCCAATGAAAAAGGTTACCACTCAGCAAGATAAGTGTCAATTGTGCACATAATCTGACAATTTCTAACGTATTTCCTGCAATGACAGAATGGTGGTAGATCTCCATAAATCACATTCTTTATTAGTCTTTTTACATCTGCAGTATGGACTAACTGCTTGAGTGAGGCTTTATGAAGCGCATCAGCAGGAACAGGTGTCATGCCACTCATAAGATGAGAGAAATCAATACAACTGCTGATCATCTCAATCGATCTGTGGGGCCTCCAGCCGATAAGATCAATAAAGCATATGTATGCCTGCATGCCAAATGCTCCCTGCCTGCGCTCTTACCACACATCGCTTAAGCTCCAATATGTCCGCAAGGAAGAGATTCTTTGAGTGGTTTCTGGTTTAGATTTATGCTGTAGATCTTGTTTGATTGGTTTTAAACTTTAATATACTCTAGTAGAGAAAATCTGGTGTCATTATAGAGAATACTCAAACAAAGAAAAATCTGTAAAATGACAGAAAATGTATTAGCAGCAAATTAACAGATTTTTGTACAATATGTTTAATGATGCCAGAATATCAGTAAAAGTCTCTTTTTTTCTTAAGAACAGAGGTAAATTATTAATACAAATAGTTGGAGCTAAAATCAAGGTCTGCTCAAGCTTTTTTTTAAATTAGTTATACTGTTATGTAACAGATTTCTTTACAATGCATATATTACAACAGCATATCTGTAAGTGTTTATAATACACAGCATGTTTCAAATGTCCGAGTCAAAGCAAAACTGCACATTCTATTATTTATTAAATTCAAATTTAATTAAATGTAATTTACTTCAGTCTCTTTAAATGCTTGAGCTCTTCAAAGCAGGATGAATTCTGATTGGCTGCCAATGCCTAAAAAAAAACAATAACAAAGAACAAAACCTAACTATTATTATAGTAATAGTTATATATGGTGTGAATGCACCTTAAATATTGACATTAAATATTTTTACATGATGTCAACAAATTTTGAAGTCTAAAATATTCTTTTTTTTTTTAATGATGTTTGTTACCAAATGTTGTTTTTTTTGGTGAAACTGGCCAGTTTGAAGCTTTCCTTATTTTTTAATGATGTAAACAAATGCATGTTTTTGTGAAATTGAAAAGCTTGAAGTCTCACGTATTCGTTTTTAATTATTATTTAATGATGTTAACAAGTGCATATTTTAGTGAAATTGAACAATGTTAACAAATGCGTGGTGGTGAAATTGACAAGTCTGAAGCCTTGCATATTCCTAAACTCACTGAACCCAAACCGGGGGTGAAATGCCAGCAGTCCCCAAAAGAGAACAAGGGTCCCCGAAAACGCCACCCTGACCCTGGGAGTCCCTCACTCATTCTCTCACTCTCTCTTTGTTAACTTTCACTCTCCTTTAGCTATAACTCTGCTGGAGCGAGCAGTGAGTGCTGGAGGTATTGTCTCCTCATGGTGACCCCGGCTGACCTCATTCACAACCCTCAAAAACACCATCTGCATGATCCAACAGTCAGGGGCCAAAGCAGGGTGGGAGGAAAGGTGGAAAGGTGACAAGAAAGAAACTAAAACTAGTCAAAGAGGATGCAAACGGATGAATGATGGCATGATGACAGATTGCTTTTGGACAGAAAGATACATGGAGGCATTTCTTTGGTTTTAGTGAATTTCTGTCTGCTACATGAACCACAATGAACTTTGAAGTATATTATCTTTAAAACAGTTATAATTTACACTCTAAGAAAAGTTTGCAAAAAGCATGGCTAAGTGTGCTGTGTTGGTGTGCAGCATGCTTATTTTCTGTATTGGCGTTTTACTTGGATTAACAGTTATGCACAGCGTAGATTTTAGGCTTGATGGAAATGTCTGTAAATTAAATAGTTTTTCTATACATGTAGTTTTTTTTTCTTACAGTGTGCCTAATTTTGTTCTTAAAATAAGCAACTGGATGGTTTCAGTAGTGAAATACAGATATATTGTATCTTACTTGATATGTTACTTATAAAGGTACTTATAAAGTGTTATTATAATTCACTAAAACTACAAAAATACAATTATGTATGTACTTATGTAATGTATTATTTTAGAGACCAGTTTGCCAAGAAAATAATAAGTATATATATATTTTTTAAAACTACAATATAAATGTAGACAACTACTGGCATATTGAAACAAACAAACAAACAAACACAAACTACAAATAAAAATGACAATAACACACAACCAAATTATTAAAATGTTAATGAAATGAAAAGAAAAAGAAAGGAACCAAAGACATTACACATTTATATAAAAACACTGTATATGTGTTTCAGGGCCACCAAATTAGAATTGGCTAACAAAATTTAAATTCTGTTAAATTATATTTTAAAATATGAAAACAAACAAACAACAAGGACATAATGTATGAATACAATTCAATTCATTAATTGTCCTTCAGCTTAGTCCCTTTATACATCAGGGGTCACCACAGTGGAATAAATCGACAACTTATCCAGCATATGTTTTACACAGCGGATGCCCTTCCAGTTGCAACCCAGTACTGGGAAACATCCATACACACTCATTCACACACATACACTACGGCCAATTTAGTTTGTTCAACTTACCTATACCACGTCATGTTGGACTGTGGGGGAAACCAGAGCACCCGGAGGAAACCCACGCCAACACAGGGAGAACATGCAAACTCCACACAGAAATGCCAACTGGCCCAGCCGGGACTCGAACCAGCGACCTTCTTGCTGTGAGGCGACAGTGCTAACCACTGAGCACCGTGTCACCCAATACAATTTAATACTATGCATTATTATTATTATTATTAATTTTGTAACTGTAATTTGTTTATTTTTAATTAATGCAAACAAAAAAGACACAAAAGAAAAAAGTCCATATTCAAATCAAATAGTATTTACAAACTTTTGAATGTTACAAAATTAGAACAAACAATATGGTCCAATGTCATTTTTGACCAAGAAGGTTCTGGGCATGTTGTCTTTGCTTTTTTCATTCAGACATCATCTTTCATTCTCTCTCTCTCTCCATCCATGGTGGAGCATTCCAGGAATGAGCCTGCATGTGCGCAGGAGGCCGTTTTTCCCATGGGGTTGCAGGTGAAAAACCGGGACTCTCTCAGCGCCTGCGAGGGACGCCATCTGTCCCCACAGCTTCGTCTGCAGGGGCCCATCACCCCCCAAACCTCCCCCACACGCTCCATCCCTCCATCCGTACCCCCTTCTCTCCCTCACCTCATGCCAGCCCAGCAGGGCACTTTACCCTGGAATTCCTCTCCTCATCGGATCTGTTTTTTTTAAAAATATAATCTACTATCATCATACTGTACTGCACAAAAGCTGATCCGACACACTTAAATTAAAATGAAGTTCAGAGCCAGCGGAGTGAAGCTGTGTCTGCGCCAGTTTCTGCTCAGATCCAGCCTGGTCTTCAGTAACAATCCACCAAATGAATGCAGAACGCAAGTTTGTAAAATGCTGACTGTAAATGCAAAGTATAAAATGATTCAGTAATTATACCATTTATATACTTGACTGTTATTTTGGGGAATTTAAAGTAGAATTATAGTGAAACAGAATAACTGTATTTATACGCAGCAGCATACAGTATATGTACAGTCCTGGACAGTAACTAATCGCGTGTAATCTGGATTACATAATCGGATTAAATATATATATATATTTTTTTACATTTGTAAATGTATTATTTTAGGTTTTAAAATGCTCACAATCAGATTAAAGCTACTTTACATGTTATATTATTACAACTTATTCTATTCATATAATTTTACCTTCTACATTTTTTTTTACTGTGCGTCATATCATTTAGCTTTGAATATTCACATTATAGAATGACCAATGTACTTTTAATGTTGTGTTTATTCATTTGTCATCCATGCATCTGAAATTAAACAAATTAAAATGACTTTTTTTTTAAAAAGCAAGCTAGGTCAAAGTAATCTAAAAGTAATTTAGAAGTAGTTGGAATACATTATCTAAAATAAGTCTAGACAGTCAGGCCAGTAGCTGGCGACATCACTTTTATTTTGGCTGACAAGTACATGCACAAGCGAATACACAAGAATACATAATTTTTATGTATACAAAATCACAACTGGTATTTTACTCATTAAGTCGTTTTTTGTTGTTGTTGTTTTTTCAAAACATAACTGTTGCTAAAAATGAATAACCAAAACAAATAAAAATCGTTCTGTTTTATAGTTGACAACACATAATCTCTCCTTTGTATAGTCAACTAATATAAATGATGTTCAACTATAAACACAAACGATAGCTTAATGCATGTATAATAAATTAAGTCAATTGCAAATTAATCTTTAATTTATGGTCATAAAAATCATAACGATCAATAAAATGTAAAGTTTTTACTACAGTAAACAGCCACTTGACTCTATTCACATAAGATTTCACCACTGCTTTGCGCACCGCATCTCCTGAGATGAAACAGACAGAATAGAAGAAAACTATGAAGTTCTCATGAATGTCAGTGTGTCTGTATAATGTCTGGTAAGCATAGGGCGAATGGATGCGCTCAGCTGAGCTGGTGTAGAGCTGGACATGGCTGCGCTAACGGTCAGATGGTCTGTGCCAGTGTGAGAGAGCACTTTCACGTGGGAACCCGGCCACTGTGCACAGACAGACAACGCAGGGGCAGCAAAGTGTGAAGCTTCCAAACTGTCACTTACACAGACAGACAGCCTCCCTCCCTCTGCCTGTCTCTCTCTCTCTCTCTCTCTCTCTCTCTCTCTCTCTCTCTCTACTCTCGTCACACTTTATCCACGGTCCCGCACAAAAACCAGACAAGCACACAGGCACGCACGCTCACTCTCGCCATATAAACACACACACACACAAAACACACTGCGTCAATCTACAGACATGGCTGATAGGAAGGAGGGGGAGGACGGAAAGAAAGAGGAGGGAAAGACAGACAGAAGGAGAAAGACAGAGGATTGAGTTCTTGACATCCAGCAACTTATTCTTTTATGTCCTTCCATCGGCTAAAGCACGACAGACAGCCCAAAAAAAGTAAAGACGGAGAAGATTGTGAGGGAAAGGCCTAGATATGAGAGAGACACTGAGAGAGTTTGTGGGACAGCGGAGCGCTAAAGTGTCCCCATTCTCTCAGTGACTGGGCGTAACAAAGAAGTGGGCAGGCTAGCAGGACTGTGGAATGGGATGACAGTGGGTGGCGGTTCGCAGGGGCCCCCGTTCCCCCGCGCCTCTTTGGGGTCACCCTGCCGGTGACCCCACCCTGATTGTTTCCCTTGGCTCTGTCAGATCCCATTGTCGCTGACTGGTTTAATGGGGAGAAAATAGAGGGGGGGCAAATGGGCAGGGAGACACCCCTTGGTCTTCTTCTGCTCGGAGAGATCTGACTATTTGACCTAAAAAAACAAAATGTCCAAATTTTGAGAAGAAGAAACAAGGGTGGCATGAAGGAAATAAGGTGCAGAGCGCCCCCATCTGTCTGGGCAGACTAGGAAGAAAAAGGCAGTATGAGTGGCGATAACACCATTACAACACACATTCACAAAACTGCATTTGTTATTATGCAGGAATCAAAAATATTCTAAATGTTGGATAATTTGGGATAATTTTTTAAGATGTCTGTCAATCTATCAGTACATCCATCCATACATCCATCCATCTATCATTTCGTCAACCATTTGGCTTTCCATCCATCTATCCATCTGTCTGTCCATCCATTCATTCATCCATCCATGAGTCCCTCCATCCATCCATCGATCCATCCACCAATTAATCCATCCATCCATCCATCCATCCATCCATCAATTGATTCATTCATCCATCCATCCATCCATCCATCCTGCCTGCTTTCCATCCATCCATCCATCAGTCTGTATATCCATCCATCCATAAGTCAATCCATCCATCCATTCGCCTGTCCGTCCAGCCATCGATCCATCCATCAATCCTTCCCACCAGCTTTCCATCCATCGAGCTTTTCATCCATCCATTCTTCCCTCCTGCCAGCTTTCCATCCATCTCTCTGTCCATCCATCCATCCTTCCACCAGCTTTCCATCCACCCATCTATACATTTATACATAGCTTTCCATCAGACATTTTTTTGTGCACGAAAAAAAAAGAAAAAAGGATGATGTTATTTTTGAATGAAGCCCAATTATGACCTCGCTATACTTCTTCATTTCACTGTGGATATTTGTGGGCAGACATTGTTTATTTATACACAAACTGTCTAAACTGTTAATTATAGGACCCATATTTCTCACCCAAATACTGTATGGGCCATACATTCTGGCTTCTATGAAAACATCAAGACTGCTAACCACTTGTTCTGTGGCTCAAAAACTATTTGTTTATCTTCTGTCCAAAGAGTTTAAAACCTCGATGGAGTTTTCTTTAGATCAATGGTAGAAGCCTCTCCATTGCGGCAGTTCCTCAAGTCAAATACCAGAACAGCAAGGGCCAGTAGGCTCTTAATTGAACAAATGGCTCGCTTAATTGATCATTGATTAGTGATCAATAAGGTACATGTGTTCTGGATCTTTACAAGCAAGTGATTGAGAGCGAGCAATAAAATCTACCAGGTAGTTTGGCAGTTGCCAATAATCTCTTCCTCTGGGTAAAGAAGACAAGAGAAAAGGAGATTGTTAGAAAAGAATAGACGAGTTAGCCACATTTTTTCTGTCTTAATCTGGACTGTACAGTACAAGTTGCTTTCGACATAGGGCCCATCGGAGTGTTTCTGGTGCCCCGCAAATGCATGCGCACACACAAACAAATACACAGGTGTTGGTTTGAGAGTGGCATGGGTCCACGTGGTGTGGGGTATCACTTGGGTCCTCAATCTCCACTCCAAGGAAAACATCAATGGCTCTCTTTGATCCCCCACTCAAGGTCTGTCTTAAAAGGGCCACGGACGGATGGAGAGATAGGGGAGACACTCCACATCAGTGGGCATGGCCAGCACCCTCAGGTACCTTCTCACCACGCTCGTGCCATCCCATTAAATATGGAACACAAAGACAAAGGAGTCGGGATTGGGAGCGAGCACAGGAGGAGGCGGAGGGACAGCACTCCATCCCTTTGAAGAGCAGAGCTGATGAGGAAACCTACACAAACACACACACACACACGCAGCTGACTAACAGCTTCACTGTAGAAGGGTTTTAAGCAGTCTTTTTGCAGTTACAGTCTTGAATCAACTCCTAAATCACTGTACTGAGGGACGTTGCTCTGTGATGGATGTTCTGCCCAAAGAAAGCTAGATTCATACACATCTCAACCCTGAAATTTTGGAAAGATTTAGTGAGTTTAGATGTACATGTGAAAATGTACAAATTAGAAAAACAGCATAAATGACTGAATGAATGAAATTAGAACATGATATGCACAAATTTATTAGTCTATGCTGCAATAAAAAA
>CAIGQV010001633.1:16103045-16122082 GCA_903798115.1 Danio jaintianensis | reverse complement strand
ACACACACACACACACACACACACACACACACACACACACACACACAAAACACATGAGCCCAGTTCGATTGGTCACATGGTTAACAATCAAATTAGACTCATCATCAAATCATTATCAAATCACACAATGTTTAAAGACAGGGTTCCTCCTACATAATTTCTATTTTAAAACTCCATACTTCCAGACTTCTACACAGATATCACTGACTATAATTAACTTCTGATAAACGATTTAAAATTCTTCTAACAAGTATGCTGCATTCTGAGTCAGAATATCTATGGATGTAATTATGTTGCAAAATATTAGTAGCTAAAACTCAAACAAGTCAATAAACAATAAATCACAGTATTCTATTAAAATGGCAATGTTAAAACAGCACAATGTCATTAATTCTTTCATTCATTCATTTTCTTTTCGGCTTAGTCCCTTTATTAATCTGGGGTCGCCACAGCGGAATAAACCGCCAACTTATCCAGCATATGTTTTACACAGCAGATGCCCTTCCAGCTGCAACCCATCACTGGGAAACATCCATACACACTCATTCACACACATACACTACGGACAATTTAGCCTACCCAATTCACCTATACCACATGTCTTTGGACTTGTGGGGGGAAACCGGAGCACCCGGAGGAAACCCACGTGAACACGGGGAGAACATGCAAACTCCACACAGAAACGCCAACTGACCCACCGGGGCTTGAACCAGCGACCTTCTTGCTGTGAGGCGATCGTGCTACCCACTGAGCCACCGTGCAGCCCTCATTAATTCTTGTCATGTAAATTTAACAGTCAACTGTAAACCTTCAAGAAGGGAAACAGAAGAGATGCTCATCTATAAATTACCAGGCAACTATAAAACAAAGCTAAAGTCCATTGACTGTTAGGTATTGAATCTTCGTAAATGGTTTAATAAATAATTATGATTAAAATCATCAGCAATCTTACATATTAAATGTCTTTTGTTACTTGAGAGCTCGCAAAATGGAAATACACAAGTTTATGACATTGATAATTGAAGTGATACACTGGAGAGAAACAACACTCATGCGGTGTCACGCAAATAAAACCCAACAGCACTATCTGAATTCACCTGATGAATAAAGTTGGTCTGCTTTCTAGAATTTCAACTAAACATTATAATCATCTGAAGGCTAGACCGACTAGTCCCTCCAGCAAACTCAGTGTAATCTTTTGGCAGATTTGTCAGCCTGGTTCTTCAAACACCATGAAAAAAAATACAGAATAAAATATAGTTTATCCTCTGATTTATGTTTTCCATACTTTTCTGGACTTGGAAATTACTCAAATCAAATTCTACTTTTACAAATTTGCACAAAAAAAAACTCTTATCCATTGCGGAACAAGTATTATTTTTTAAGCAAATCTAAAAGCAATATTTTACCAAATTTTAATGGAAACATTTTTTCCCACATTTACAGGTCACCTGGTGTGTGTGAAAGTCAGATGATCATTGCGACATTGCACAACTCAAAAATATGTTGTTCAACAATCACTTCTACTGTTATTCTATGATGCCAGATTTGCTTATTAACTCATTCAATGCTTCAGTTACTACAAAAGTGGCTAAAATGAAGAAACAGTTCTAAATCAAACCAGATAACTGATGAGCTGTGCATGTACCGAGCCCATGAATGAAAATTGTCATGGATTCATGCTTATATCCTCAGTATTTTACAATACGTTGGTTGATTTGGTAATACAATTGTGCATGTTACATCATTGTGAGACTGTAACAAACTGTTGAATCATTTGAACCAGAACTGAACTGTCTAAAAGAACCAGTTTGCAAAGAAGAATTGTACTTCCTTGTTTACTGAGACAGTGGATTAAAAATAATATTGTTGTAAAAAGTTAGTTATCTTCATAAGCTTCACTGTATTATCAGCAACCACAGGTAATAGTATACATTTTGTTTTGCTTGTACTGTATGCGAATTTGACTCTGAAAATGCCAATAGCCGTTGACTTGAATATTATGAATCACCAAGGATCATGCTCATTTCTTTCAATTGTTCTACTGACCAATACATAATATGTGATATATATCTACTGCACATATACATTTGTTAACGTATGATATACATATCTAATTGTAATTCCTGTTTATAACAAATAACAACCTGATAAAGGGACTAAGTCGTAAAGAAAATGAATGAATGAATGAATGAATGAATATTATGTACATATCTATTTGCATTTTCCTGATTATTAATAGCAACCTGTACAGTATGTTCATCTATTTGTAAATCTCTGACTATAGTTAATACACACACACAAAAAAACTGCTTTTATTCTAGCTTTATTCCTTGCTCTGTTAAATGTCATTTGGGAAATATTTGAAAAAGAAAAAAAAAAATCACATTAGGGCTAATAGTTTTTTACTTCAACTGTATATTCTGCACTTGCTGTTGTTGCACTCTTGCTTAGACCTAAACTGCATTCCGTTGCCTTGTACTGTGTACATGTGTAATGACAATAAAGTTGAATCTAATCTAATCTATTAAGCATTCATTTTTGAGGGGGTTAACTGTGCCTTTAAGTCCAACTCAACTAAGTTTCTCAGGTAGGGTTGACCGCAGAGAAGGAAGGGATGTGGGGTTGGCCTCCCGTGGAGTGAATGCGATTGGAGAAGGTTGACATGAATCAAGAGCGACCCCCTGGGTGAAGTGTGGAGGGAGGAGAGGAGAGGAGAGGAGCAAAGGGTACAGAGGCCCACCTTCTGTCTCTTTGGAGGGGTTCATCACTGTGTGGCCAATTAGCAGCGGCCAAGACACAGGGGCTAAACACACAAACACAACCAGGGCAGAAACACACCATGAACTCTAATAGTTTAAAATATGAAAATGACAATTTAAAAGACTGTTGAAAAGTTTAACATTGTTTAGAAAATTGCATTAAAAAAGTTATCAGTTAACACATTACATTTAGCAGCTATAAAATAAAACTACAAGAAAATTCTAGTAAAAACTAGAATTTACCTGTCAAACTAGTAAAATAAAATTATAAATTAAAGGGAGAGAAATATTTTTTTTTAAACTACAATAACAATAAATAAACTTTACTAATACTAATGATTGTCTTTTGAAATGATACCTCCCAGGGCATTCAATTAGTAACAAAACGAAATACTAAAACATGGATTAATTGATAATTTTACTTGGATAAATAGATGGATGAATGAATGGATGGACTGACAACTCTTAATATCTCAAATAATCTCAAATCTCTTAATAGCAAAAATGGCCGTATAAAACTTGAGAACCAATTAAATTAAATAAAAAAAAGTTTTTAGTTTTTTTCACTATTTATTATTTAACTATTAAAATAGCCAAAACCAAAACTAAAATACTAAAACTAAATTTAAAATATAAAATAAACAAAAAATATTTTTCAAGAAACACTTAAAATTAACAATAATAAATGAAATCTTAGTTTTAATAGATTAATTGAAAGGACAAATAAAATAAAGCTCTGAAATCAAACAAACAAACAAACAAACAAACACATTAAGGTCTTTGGGTTTGCTATATGGTTCTTCAGAGATTATTACATTCTTGAAGTATAGGCTCTAGGTGGCAAAGAAAATGTAAGGCTCTCCATGGTCCTTTGAAGCCCCAGCAAGATGGTTTTCTAGAGAAGCCATGATCTTAGAAAGGTTCCTGTTTGGTGCTGACCTGAAAAACCTTTTGGAATCTTTATTTTTCAAGTGCATATGGTAGATTTTGCTCATTTTTATCCTTAGAAGATCAACGAGAAACTTTATGAGTTTATGGATTGTCAAATGGAAGAAGCTCAGAAAAATACAAAAGAGCTTTTCTAAAATAGTCAAATGCAAGAGGGAAAAATTCATTAAAAACTATTTGAAAAGATCCTCCTTGTTCACCTTCCTGGTGTCTTAACACATAACCCTGGACATGCATTATAAATGAACAGATAATTAACGTGTGTGGTACGATGGGGAATATTAGCACTATAAGGGGAGCATCTGCCATACGCACAAAAAAACTGAGGCACTGTGGGTAAACAGAAAAGACTGTGGATAAACAGAAAGGACTGCGGGTGTTCCTTTGCCCCTCTCCTGATGGCGGGGTGTTGTGGCGTGGAATATGATGGAATACGTGGGCTGTGAATAATGCATTACCCTGTTGGTCAACAGTTCCTGATCTGCTTTAAAGAATGGAGGATTCTTTGCTATTATTAGATTAAAACCAGCCCACCTTTGTCTGCAAAAAGCCACGCCGCCACCGAACATGTCAACACTACCAGTCTGCCTGTCCACACTTGAAAGTGCAGCTGTAGTATAGAATGCCATATTATTTTGTGTGTGTGTGCGTGTGTGTGCGTGTGCGTGTGTGTGTGTGTGTGTACTTGTTTTGAGACAACACATTTGTATAATGGCATGGGTATGTCCTAGGTATTACAATGTTGAGGTGGTTTATAAGGACATGCCTGTGTCCTCATAATTCAAAATGATTAAAAATACTTAGGGTCTTTTCACATTAAAGATTTTGCCACAGGTTTCCTGTGAGGGATGGGTTTAGGAGTAGGGGTAGTTTTTTTTTTGCGTATACAATACATTACCCCAATGGAGAGCCCCCAATAACAACCAAAACAAGTGTTTGTGTGTGTGGTGGCATTGTTTGAAGCTCTATAGATATAAAATTTTGCCTTTTTTATCCAGAAACAGTTTTGGTGTGCTCACGCTTATACAAGAACAGACTTTTAAACAAACGTAAAGCAAGTAACCAAAGTTTGTTTTATGCTCTTTCATGCGTTTAAATGCCATATAGGTGCAGGTTTATTAAAACGAGTTTCTACTGCAATAATAAACTGACATTGAATCAATATTGAAATCATTCATTCATTTTCTTTAAGGCTTAGTCCCTTTATTAATCAGGGGTCACCACAGCGGAAGGAACCGCCTATTTAAATCATTTACAGTTAAAATAAAAATGCCTGAAACAAAACAAAACACACAAAACTTGTTTTGTGCAAGTGGAGACAAGTGTATTAAGTCTTCAGCAGGTATGTGCAAGTATTTGTCAAACAAAAAAGTCAGTGAATGGACTCTAGGTTGAGGATAAAACTACCTCCCGTCAGGCTTTGTTTCAGGAGGAAAACAAAGTACACCAAAAGACAACAAGAGAAACGTTTGATGTTTACCAGAGATTAAAAGCGGTTTAAATTTGCACGCAAATAAACATTGATTTGCAGCCTGTGAGGATCAAAAATATATCAGTGACCTGCTGCCTTACGTATCTTAATCAGATCAGAACTGAGTGAGCCTTCTCAAATAACGACAGCCACTGACGTGAAAAGGACACAAATATAATAAAACAGAGCTGGGAATATTGCTCTTAAGTGCTGCACTTTTCCACACGAGTAGCTTTAGTGTGACATAAAGTCCCTGCTTGAATCCTCTCAGGTATATATATATGTGTGTGTGCGTGTGTCTGAGTGAGACATAGGTAGCTCATCCTCACGTAATCATTCCTCAACTTAATCTCCGTGTAACAACGTTAGCCCTGGTCTGGCAGTGAAAGTTAAATATTCACGATACAAGGCAATCTACTCAGTGTTCAAACAAAGTGCCCTGCCAAGTTCAGCCATGTATGTAGAGACTCGCTGAGGGAGAGAAAAAAAAACGTGTCTGAGAGAGAGAGAGAGAGAGAGAGAGAGAGAGAGAGAGAGAGAGAGAGAGAGAGAGAGAGAGAGAGAGAGAGAGAGAGAGAGAAAGGATCTATTTTATTATTCACATAAGGCATAATAAACCAGGGCTGCTCGGTTAGCACTTAAACTCCCAGCGCTTTAGTGGTTATCCTTAATGCGACAGCACTGATTTGAGCACATCCTAATAATAGTTCAAGGGTCTCATCTTAATGCCAGGATCCATGTTAATAAGTACTCGTAAAACGCTATTAATAGATGCACATCTCTTTTTCTGAGCCTGTTGGATTTAACGACGTGTGTTTTACGGTGAGTGTGTGTGGTTTCAGTGTGTGATATGTGTGTGTGTCTCCAGATGTGGCCTCTGGTGTGTTTGGGCTCCAGGATTCTGGGCAAGCACGGGCAGTGAGACATGGATATTTAATGGCCAGGGACACTGATGCCCTTCACCAGAAAAGCTTCCAGCCTTTGATTCCCACACATTACTGCCTAATGGAAAACAAGACCAGCGTTTATGCTTATCGGGCATAAATTAAAACAGGCCAGTTAGTCTACAAGTCCAGCAGGATTCAGTGAGAGGATATGCATTAATAGATGGCAACTGCACAGCTAAAAAAATTAAAAGACCGTATGATTCATATGAATTCTCAGTTTGGTGTTTGAGTTTTAAAGATTTAAATATTGGTTTTATTCTATAAAGGTCTGATCAAATTTCTTCCAAATTTTAAATACAAATATTGGTCAGAATAACAAATGTTTATACTTGTTTACAAATCAGAGTTAGTCCACCAAAATGCACTTTCCTAATTCTTAAAATGTCATTAGTAGTTTGCTAACAAAACAACCTTTACATTTACTAAATTTTTACATGAATTTCACAAAATCAATTTGAAACAAACAATAGCCTACATATATAAACAAACACAGTGTTATAAAGCCCAAAATTATTTCAGTATAAAAGGAAAAAAAATAGAATATATGTAGCCAAGACTTAAATATCGGTATTGGATATCGGCCAAAATTTGTTGAACTATACCGGGGTATCGGCAAACATCCAGTATCCTGCATCTCTAGTTATAAACTACAAAGGGAGCACTTTTAAATGCATATTAACATTAATATTAAATGCTACAATTAAGAGCAGAGTCCAAACTATAGTATAACATATGCAAATGTGTAAAATGCTAAATTTAAATCTAAGAAAATTATGTTTCTACTTCAATTTGTAATTAAAATATGATCATTTACACAGTGGCTTTTACACCTTGTTTTCATGACAGTTAAACAGAAACATGATAGTTTATGACTGGATTAATTGTAGTTATTATTGTTTTAATAAATGTATTGTTTGTATTTTCAGAAAAAAATTGACCACATTTTAAAAGAAGAGACTCCTTGCAATTATTGGGAGGTGGCCTTTATGTCTTACAATGTTTATTGAAGTTTTAATTATGCATTTTTTGAATGATTCATTAATGTTAAGATATATGACTAGACATTTCAAATAATTTCTTTAAAATTAAATTTTAAATCTTAAAAATTTTTTAAGGGTTGAACTGAAAGACCCATACTAAAAATTGTAATTACAAACAATTGTAAAAATTGTTTGTATTTTTCATGTTAATAATGCTCAGTCCATCAGTTGTTATCGCAAATTAAAATCGGATAAGACAATTACATGGGTACATAACAAATTTACTATACCATTTAAAAGTTCAATAAAGGATCAATAAAAACACAAGGCAAACAATAAAATGGCCAAATAATGACAGGGAATGTCAATGACATTTACAATTGTATTCAAACAATTGCTGATCATTTGAACTCTCTTTTTATCAAATAAGGGATACAATCAAAAGTTCTATCATTTACTTGACCTCCACTTGTTCCAAACCTGTTTCAGTATGCAAGTCAGGGAAAAAATGTTATGGAAGTCATTTGGTAATTGATGACCGAATTTAAATTTTTGGGTGAACTGTCCCTTTAACAATTTAAAAATCAAACAACAATCTTGCTATCCAAATCATTATGCATGTATGTACATAACAAATGTAATTTGTATAAGATCTTATACAAAGACAAAAACACCACGGATAAAACATGATGACACAGTTAAAATATAGTCATCACGCCTGTATAATCTAACCAATCACAACACAAGGATCTATAAACACACTCAAAAATCTTTCAGCAACCCTCCACCACCCCGACTCAACCTTTAATTTCATAATTAGGTCCGGTGGGGGAACTTGAGCAAGTCTTATGATCAACTCAAGCCTGTTTACCCTTTTCCTCATTCCTTATTTATATTATTATGATACGGACACGCAGACTTGTGGAATCAAAGCAAGAATGTCATGTCCTTAGTGAGACATGAAGAGTTATTATTAAACTGAATTATTTTGACTGAAAAGAATTCAACTGTGATGAGATTTCAACAGCATAAGGAGACAAAATCACACATCAAACTGTCCTATTGTTTTATATACCTTATGTTTTCATCTCCAAGTGCAATACAGAAATGTGTGTGTGTGCGCGCACCTCTGTGTTGGGCAGGTGTGTTTAAAGAGGTGTGCGATTTCACTCTACATATTTTGACACCTACATCTACATCTAAATAACATATATACAAAAAACACATAATACACTCATGCAAGCAATTACAGATTTTTTTTTCCATCTTGATCCTGAATTCCTTTCTTTCTCGATTGCCATAACAATTTTTTTTCCCAAATGTTACTATTTATGAAGTGTGCAATATAGCTCTTTAAGAATGTCAACGGCTCTACAATGTTTCAAAGATCAAAGTTCACAACAAATTGAGTCATTTTCTCCTAAAAGAAATATCCGATTTTGAACTAATGTAAATGCATTATCAGTAAATTCAGGTTTACTTGTTTTCTTGTTTGTTTGTAACCTACTTGCATAAAGCCAACCTATGTTCTTCACTGGCTGTCTGTGAACAATGTCTAATGTGGGGTTCAGACAACACAACACTTTTGTCTGTTAAGATGATGTCCTGGTTACGTCCATAACCCACGTTCCCCGAATAGGGTACGGAGAGGTGTGTCTGGTAACAGACTATGGGAGTACGTCAGATGACCAATCACTCTGAAGAGTAACGAATATTCTTTATTCTCAAAGTGTGAAGCAGTTTGTATTGTTCTCTAAAGTATGCAGTGAACATGAGCCAGGCATGAGCCAGGCTAAAACAGGTTTTGTGTAAGATGAGCAGCCTGTAGAAGAGCAGAAGCAACTATGAGAAGCTAGAGAATAATTGAATATGTAAAATAACTGAATATGTAAAGCACTGATTATATATGTTAAATACTCATATGAAACTGTATATGTGTCAGAAGTATTCAGGAGAGTGAGTAACATATTATCAAGTTAATATACCATCATAACAATGTATGTAAACCATTATAATCATACTAGAATTTAACAAAGGGAACACTGTGTAAGCCTTAACCTTAGCCATATGGCTGAAAGCCAAGAATAACATGACCACCAAAACATATACATGACCTTTCAGTGAAGACTTCCTAAGATGGTCACAGGAACACAGAGGTGTGTGACGAAATTCTGTATAAAAGCAGGATGATGGAGACAAAACACTTCAGATTGTCTAGGGGAGACTTCAGGTTGTCCTGAAGGGCTGTTTTCAGACATCTCGGCTTTATTATGTGAATAAAGTCTATTTTCTGGTATCCAAAACCTCCAGTCTGATAGTGTCTAATTGATAAGAAGGTCGGCAACTACGACAAGAGTAAGAAAACAGGACAATGAATGCCAAAATGAATTGGCAGAGCTCAGCTTCACAGCTGACAGTGATTAGCTATTAGTGCTATATAAGCTGCCAGCTGAGAAGCGAGCACTAGAATTTGCCTGCTGAAGAGCCGATCACTCAGCTAACAGCTGGAGACTCAGCTGCTGTGGCAGTGGAGACACACGTCTCCGTTCCCTATTCGCGGAATGTGGGTTACGGACGTAACCAGGACATTCCCCTTCATATGGGAACTTCAACGTGTGTCTGGTAACAGACTATGGGAGACTGTATGGAAAACGCCACAGCAGCTAAGCCCGTCACGCTCCTAATCTGAAGTTTGTCAAGCATAGCGTGAGCACAAAATCATCACCAAGAGCGCAACCTTCCAATGTTCCCTACGCCCAAAAAATTACCATTACATGGGAATAAGTAGAATTTAGATCTGGGGTCGTAAATGTGTTTTTACCTAGCTAATATAGTCTAGGGATTTTAGAAATACGACAGTATGTTGGGAAAGCGTGCCAGTCCCTGAAGGGGGAGGATGCTGAGGAGACCACCTGCTACCCAAGAGGGGAGACTTGATGGCAATAAGAACATATGGACTAGCCCTATGGAGAGGGAGTGCTACATATGATAAGCTGGTTAGCGGGTAGGGAAGACACGGGTCCGCTTGGTCAGGGGGAACACTCCGTGGCTGAAATAAGCATATGGGATCGCCATCGGGGAATGCGCATAGCTGGCACCGAACCTCAGCATGTGGCTAGACCAAGAGTGGGCATACCAGACATCACACTGAGCCAGGTACCCGGCTCCTCCGCTGAGTCGGGTGCTGGAGGCCTCGGAGGAATTCTCTAGGGTTCGCCAAGCGGGAAACTTACTAGCAGAATAGAAAAAGCGCACGTATTTCCGGGTTAGGGAGCATGGCGCAGCAAGCACTTTTGACACCGAGTTTAATTTCGTCCCGATTGACCGGAGTAACCCAGTAATCAGGAGCAAACTCACTCCGCTTGAGGATTATAAAATCTTGTGAATGTGTTAGGTGTCGCCCAGCCCGCAGCTCTAAATAATCTGTTAAGAGGCGCTGCATACTCACGCTGAAAAGGAGGCACCGCTTTTTTTTTTTTTTTTTAAATGTGCTCTCTCTCCCGGGGGACACAGCTCGCCCTGGCACCTGAAGCGAGGGCGATGGCATAAACTATAAATTGGACCAACCTCTGCTTTGATACGGCACTTCCCTTCTGCCGATCATAACAGAAAAGAGCTGCTTAGAGATGTATGCTCTACGTGTCACATTAAGCGCAGTGCGCGGACATAGCAATGAAAGGGCTGGGTCTGCCTCCACCGCAGGCAGCGCTTGCAGGCTCACTACCTAATATTAAAAGGTGCGGTAGGAACCTTGGCACAAGCTGAACCGGGGTCTCAGGTAAACGTGAGAGTAGGCCGGTCCGAATTTCTGGCACAATTCGCTGACCGAAAATGCCACCGGAATCCTAACCCTCCTGAATGATACCAACGCGAACAGCAGAGCTGCCTTAATGGACAGAAAACTTATAGATACTGAGTCGAGTGGCTCAACGGACCTAACGGACGCTGGGGCTAGAAAGATCCCAAGAGGGCAAGAGAGGGGGGCGGGGATGGAATTAACCATCTCACGCCACGCGCCTCTGAGGAACCGGCTGATGAGGTTATGCTTTCCCAGCGCGCTACCATCCGCCACCACAGCGCGGATGACAGCACGCCAAACCTTCAGTGTGGAGGGAGACAGCCTGCACTCCAGCTATCCTGAAGGAAGAAAACACAACTCTATTCTGGCATGTCTGGGGTTCTTCTCAGAGAGAAGAGCTCCATACAACGAATAGACTCCACTACAGGACATAGGCTTGCCTATACAGAGTGCTCTAGCCTGAGTGACGGTGTTAATCATCGACTGATAGGTCACCTAAGTCGCTAAGTCCTAAGATGGCGCTGCATGCTCGAGACACACAGCCCACCAGCCCATACTGGAAGCATCCGTTAGAATGACAGCATGAGTGGACACTTGTTCTAAGGGCACCCAGGCCCGTAGAAGGCAAGGTCCATCCAGGGATTGAAGGTGCGGAGACACAGCGTGGTGATGGACACCTGGTGCATCTCCACGCGCCATGCCCATCTGGGGACCCGATCGCAAAGCCAGCGCTGAAGTGGTCTCATATGAACAATTGAAAAAGTGCACCGTGATGGAGACCGGGTCCAGCTCCAACCCGAGATGAGAGAAGCTCTGCCCGGGGGAGGTCTATAGCTGAAACCAATCCCGCGGATAGACGCACTGGGGGATGCGTTTCTGCATGAGCATCTTGATTGGCATCCTGAACCGAGGAAAGAATGGTTCTCCTCCTCTCCAAGCGGCCCGCCTTAGGTTTGCTTCATGGTCCAATTACCGGACTTAACAGCGACCTGTGACGGGAGCGTCAACTTCCTGCGGGGAGGCTCGGCAGGTTCACTAGCAAGTGGAACGGGCTGTGACGGCGGAGCATTTTGGAGCCGCGGGAAGACGGATAAACCCCCACTGTGATCCTCAGATCTGCCCGCGTGTTAACCGCTTTCACGGGGAGCAACGGGGGTGGCTTGGAAGCCGCAATCTCAGCTGTGCAACAGCCATGCCCTCACAGCGAGAGCATGAGCTGTCCGCGTGCACCGCATCGACACGCTGGACCCCCAGACCTGTGATGCGATACCCGTGCCCATCATCCGGAAATAGGAACCAACGCATCCAGAAACGCACAGTCAGAACAGCGTCTTGAAAAAGACTTGTTGATTGACTGTGTTGCTCTCTTAGGAAATCTGCTCTTTTAATAGAAACTGCTCTTTTGTGCACACCAGCGAAACGCCCAGGGGATGAGAAGCCCAGATTGACCACCGCTGTCGCGCCATCTCCTGCACTGGTGAGTAAACTGGTTTCAGTCTTGAAATCAGGTTGGCAGATAGAGTGTCTTCAGTCTCGTGAGAGGCTCTGAAAGCTAAATTCTAGTGCTCGCTTCTCAGCTGGCAGCTTATATAGCACTAATGGATAATCACTGTCAGCTGTGAAGCTGAACTCTGCCAATTCATTTTGGCATTCATTGGCCCGTTTTCTTACTCTTCAGAGTTATTGGTCATCTGACGTACTCCCATAGTCTGTTACCAGACACATGTTGGAGTTCCCATTTGAAGGGCAATCACTGTTTCAAATTATGCAATTTTGATTCATGTCCTAGACAAGTACTGTAACATAGCATACTGTCATGTTGCTTCATAACAAATCCTTGCTTGACATCTTTACAATGTATGTGATGTCATTGCAAATGCAACACTAGCAACTGGCTTCTAGAAACAAGAGAGTGAATAAACCATGGTCTTGCCTAAAAAGAAATAAAAGTCAATAGTTAATACTTAATTTTTATAATACCAAGTATTAGCACAGATATAGTGTCTCTTTTGTTTATCAGTGTTGAAAAGTGTACAGTATGCTTCTATAGTTAGCATCACAGATGTGACTGAAAACTCAAAATGCTAAGCTTTCCATTAAATGTCATGAAGAATCCTAGACATGGTGCATGCCATGAACATTTGTCATCTGCAATGAGATGCAATATAAAATAGAGCAAATTATTGTTTGCATCAATACACCTATGCCAATTACGAATCTTAATGACATGCAACTTCAAAGGCTGAAATTGTCAAGGAATATTTCAGCTTGTGATGTCAAGAAAATGCTATATTCAATTCTTTGAAAGCCAAAACTTACAGAGAATAATAACTTGAGCCCGAATTGACTGATATGATAAGTGATGCTTTTTTATTCTGAAATGTGCTGTAAGTGGTAAACCAATCATGACAGATGAGGCAATCTGACCAATCAGAGCAGAGCAGGTTCTTGAAAAGGTGGGATTTAGAAAGACTGGATTCTAAATGTGATATTATTCTTCCAAAAATGAAGGTTTATTAGCTATTTACTTATACCCTCAAATGGATCCAAACTTTTATTAGTTTCCCAATGAAAAAATTTTGGAAACAGGAAGTCATAGTATGAAAAACTATACAACAGCCAAAGGCTCCAAAAATTCTTTAAAATATCTTCTTTTGAGTTTAACAGAAGAAAGAAATTCAAACAGGTTTTAAACCATTTCACACACTGTAAGAGGTGAGGTGAGGCTATGTCAAATAGATATTTGGTTTTTTTTTTCAACTTTGGTTCAATGTAACCATTGTAGCCGGCCTTCAAAACAATTAGGAACCTTTACAAATAGCATAACAGGGGCACTTTTAATGACTAAATCAGAGTCTAATAAAACAGCAAACCACTGCAGAAGTGTCACTATTAGGGCTTACGACGTCTATGATTCCTGAAGACACTTTTATAGGTGTTTAAGTGAGGAAGGCGAGCTGCACACACTGCATATGAGACTGGAGTGTTTTGGACTGCTGGGTATTGTTTTGTCTGCTACTCATGATAAGGGTTATTTGTTTTGTAGGTTTAAAGAGCAGAGATAATGTTGCTATAATGAGAAGGTTGACTGAGGAAATGTACAGTGTGGTAGAGAGGTAATTTGTAAAGATAGCCCACATTCTGTCACCGCTACAGAGGAGGAGTTGGCTTTGTGAAGAGCTTTGTGAAATGAATCTATGCGCTTAGCTTGAACACACTCACTCTCTCTCTCTCTCTCTCTCTTTCACACACACGCGCGCATGCACACACACACACACAACCACACGCATGCACGCACGCACGCACGCACGCACACACACACACACACACACACACACACAAAGACAAACAAACACACTAAAGATCATCAGAGGTAATGGATTCTTCAATGTTTTTGCTGCCTTAAAGTCTTAATGTTGTCTTCACACATACTGTACAGCACAGAGACAGAAACAGAAAATATTTTTGTTATGAAACTATTTTAGAAATGCATAGTTTTATTAATCAAGAACAGATTTATTGAGAATTAACTGATCAAATATTAAATTAAACATTAATACATGTTATTTATTTTAGACTCTTAACATAAATATCATTGTTTCCACAAAATATTAAGCAGCACAACAGTTGCTAAAATGATGAGAGCACTCTTGAGGACAAATTCAGCATATTAGAATGAATTATAAAGAATCATAAGACAATAAAGACTGGAGTAATGATACAAAAAATTCAGCTTTGTCATCACAGGAAAAAATAGATAAATAAATAGCAATTTTATTTTCAAACAAATATTTTTAATTTACCTTTTACTCAAACCCATACCTAACAATTCCAGTACGAAATTGAGAATTTTCAAATAGCTGTACATTAGACAGAACCTTCAATGGTGCCTCGTCAAAACAACAACAAAATATTCATAGGTTATTTATAGGAGAATTACAGCAGCACCGTCAGATTAGACATACCGGAGCATGTGCATGTGTGTTTGTTTATAGCTGTTATTGCTATTTTTTTCCATCGTGACTCTTACACAGGAGACTCAATAATACGCATGCCAGGGGGCCCTGAAACTGGCTGGTACATTGGGGGAATCATATAAAACTGACAACTGTACTTTACGAACAAGACAAAGAGCAATTTATCACTTCTTGCCTTTTCATAAGAATAGACTTAATAGAATAAATAATAGACTTTAGAATAGAATAAAGACTAGACTTCTTACCTAAAGGTGCTACTTAACACTAGAACTATCAGAATTCTATTAGAACGCCCATAATGGTCATTGTTCTAGACTGTATTGAATGCCAGGTCATATGTACTGTTAAAGATTCTGCTGATGGTTTTAGAATGAAGCTTTGAATGTCTGTCATTATTTTTTGTGATTTTTTCTGATTTAACTGTGTAAGAGCTGCTGCCCCTGAACGTACGTGCATCGATTTGTGTCCGGCAAACAGGAGAGCAAATTTATTCACTGCATTGTGTTCGAAATTCTAAATGGCAACAAAAATGAACTGAAGCAAAAAATAATAATAATAACAATTCTTATTATTTTTCTAAACTTTTTTTTTTCAATAGGCTGCATTAAGATTTATGGACTTAACAACATCCTGGAGTTATTGTACACAATATTGAGCAGCCTCTACTGGAATCAAACTCAAATTATGATAAGATAATGATAAACATAGGGACACTATTAAAATTTTGATTAATGTGAAAATGTATTAGTTCACAGACCCTAGAATCCGCTGTTGTAGCGAATCACATTCACAGGTTCAAGTTAAAAATCAATATATTGTTAGTTTTTTTGTAAAATAAAACTTATTATGGGATATACTGTAATAACTAATAAAAACATCACTAATATGCATTTAAATGCACAATAAATACCTTTATGAATCTATCAAGAAAAAGTAGCTGATGCTGATGGAAAATAGGACCGTAGTTGAGGTATACATACTCAGAACTCTTCTGTATTCTGTCTTTTTGATAAAATAACAATGTTAAAAACAACGTAATAACTTTAATAAAAATGTTAGAAATTAAACATCAATTTAAGAAAAGTCAGGGAACTACAGTTATATTATTTTTATTTCAACAAAGTTATTACACTTCGAAATTCTTAATCCAGTTAAGTTAAATTAATCCAGTTAAATTGTAAAAAACAACAGTGACTAATAATCAATCACGTGGTGTCATAAAACATACAGTGCATAAGTCACATGACAGAATTTTGATTTGTGGGTAAACTATTCCTTTCAATAAACAAATTTGGTGCAATTGTTTTTGCTTTTGTTTTTGTTTTCTTTCTTTTTTTTTTGTCCAGAGCAGACTTTGCAGTAAAAATTCCCATTAGAGACAAAAGAGTTGTATACACGTACTGTAATGCGAGAGCAACTGAGAAAAGATCCATCTCAATATGCGGATTCAAACACACAATTAATAATCGCTGTTACAGCCACCCGCCTACCGCTGACCGCACTGGAGCAAAAACAAATGTTGCGAAAGGCACATCGGCTCCCTCATTAATTTGAGAGTAGGGTCATTACTTGTTTGAGGCAGAGTGCATTAGTCGTGTAGACAGGAAGGAGCAATGATGCGGCCCACCGCCATCGGGGGACGAGGACTTTATTTCCCCGTTTTTAAGTCTGGACAGGAAGCAGGGGGTTGCCGATTTTATAAGGAATGGACAAGCTTGACCTTTATAAGCCAGAGGGGTGAGGGGAAATGCCTTGAATTTTATTTATTTATAAATTAAACATAGCAGAATACCCAATTTTCATTCATTCATTCATTTTCTTTTCGGCTTAGTCCCTTTATTAATCTGGGGTCGCCACAGCGGGATGAACCGCCAACTTATCCAGCATATGTTTTACGCAGCGGATGCCCTTCCAGCTGCAACCCATCATTGGGAAACATTCATACACAGTCATTCACACATATACACTATGGACAATTTAGCTTACCCAATTCACCTATACCACATGTCTTTGGACTTGTGGGGGAAACCGGAGCACCCGGAGGAAACCCACGCGAACACGGGGAGAACATGCAAACTCCACACAGAAATGCCAACTGACCTAGCCGAGGCTCGATCCAGCGACCTTCTTGCTGTGAGGCGAACGTGCTACTCACTGCGCCACCGCGTCGCCAATACCCAATTTTTCTCAATTGAATTCCTAGTACAAGTTGTTTTTTTGTTGTTTTTTTGTTAAATTTATTGACAGGGCACTGAAATAAATATCAAGTGGCGTCTAGGAGGAGTAAGGAGGGTCCAATTCATGTTTTTTTATTTTATCCTTTTTAAAAAACAACATGTCATACTCATCAAAGTAAGTCATCTCTTTTTCTCTCTTCTTAGCAAATTAGGGAATAATGTGAAAAAATGCTTAGCACACGAGAAAGCGAGCCCATGCAGACAGGGAAGTGGGTCCCTTGAGGGTGCCACCGAGCCCCAACATACATAAATCTAAAGCCAAATGCAAACAATCAATTTTCAATTTTAATTATTTACCATGCCCTGCCAGATAGAGGCATTCATTTTCCTTCTCTGTCTGGATTAAACATTAAAAATTAGGAGATTAATATTTGGCAGAGTGGGCAGAAAAGGACTCCCCGGTCCAAAAATTTTATTAGCACCGCTTTTATGCTGTGTGACTGGCATGCAGAAAGCAGCAATCAATAACTTAATAAATTCTCACTGACCCCCTCTGTTGGCCCCATGTTTATACAATCACATGCACACACACACACACACACACACACACACACACACACACACGCGCGCACACGCGCACACACACGCACACACACACACACACACACACACACACACACACACACGCACGCACGCACGCACGCACGCACGCACGCACGCACGCACGCACACACACACACACACCTGCAACGTCCTTCTAATTCAACAGCATTCACACACAACCTACCCATACACTACTAGCTCTCTTCCTAATCAGTTATTTTTATGATGTCTCTAGTGACAGCTAGTAGCAATAAAAAATTGATGATGACCCTTGACCATGAAACAAGTCCACCTTAATGTTTCAGTGAATCCTGTCTGCTACTACTGGCAATAACCATCCCCAAATCTTGTTTATTGAGAGCCAAAAATGTGATGTGACATTTACACTGGTTGTGTTTTTATTGTTTAAAAAGCTAAAAGGTATGCTGAAAAAAACAACAATCCCATTTCAAATTTCCACAAAACTCAATTTCCGCTACACTTTAAAATCCATAGAAGTCGGTGAGAAACTATGGATCTGGTTGTCTTCCCATGGAGGTCAAACCAAAATATAGTGAGTGATTTCGGGTCATGTCAGGTCACATTGGTTATTTGCCAGGTTGAGTCTCAAATTAATACCTGTACAGAAATATAGTTCTTTAGCTGAATGTGAAGAACAGCATCATGTCATGAAAACATGCTCAATCAATTGAGAGTAAAAAAACTAAAATGTCAAAAGAAGGAAATAGGTGCTTTATTCTACATTTTTGTGACACTTTAAAACACTTTAACAGTGTCTATGATTTGTAATCAAATATGTTTGTCTCCCTTATCTATCTCCATATGGACAAGTTTTCTGGTGTGGTCAGTTTGCTTAGTAGCTTACTTTGTACAGTGTTGTACAGTGTTGAAAAAAAAGAGTCTGGTGAAGCACGGTTCCACAAAAAAGATAAAAGCGATGGAAAATCACTACATGGTTGCAATGCACTTTACTTTATTTATTTGTACGTCAAGGCCTGCCTTCTTATCTTGTGTACAGAAGAGTAGTGTATATCAAACATTCAACAAAATGTATTTTAGATTCGCAAAAATGTAGAAAGAACCCTCTAGTGAATTTGTCATCTGAAACGTCCAACAAAATGTACCTGAAGCAACATATTTTAAATTTAGCAAAAAAGAAAAGAAAAAGTAGTCTAGGGCATGTACTTCCAATTGTTCCAGTAGAAATAATGTGGTGTGTCTAGGCTGGCATACTATATAAAACCTCCAGGAATACATAAATCACAAAAATGGTCGGTTAAAAACCTGAAAATCTGCAACTGTATGTACTGTATATTCTTTTGTTTTTCCACATTATTCAGTGTTATGATGGGCTATAGATATAAAAAAAAAAA
>CAIGQV010001633.1:16086215-16102945 GCA_903798115.1 Danio jaintianensis | reverse complement strand
TATATATATATATATATAAATACAGAAGTGCTTTCATTTATCATTTCTACCAAGCTGCACTGTAATTTACAAGCATCCAGAGCATGGTTGTAGCCAGAAGGAGAGTTTATCTGCTGGGTTTAGCAAGCATACCCACAAGAGTCAAGCTTATTGTCCAGGGCAGTGCCCCTGTAGCTGTATTTGGCCTTTGATCCCAGCAAAAGTGAGGGCCATAGACACCTGTGCAGCAAGAGGAGAAGGTCTGACCTTGTGCAGAGTCATTCTCTGAAGTCCACAGCAGCAAAGGTCAAGAGGTTGACCTCTGCCTTGGCAGAGTGACCTCTGTGATCGGCCACTTGACCCCGCTTACTGTGAAGTCCGCTGGGGCCCAAGCACCTCTCGGCCACTGCAGAGCACCACTGACAAACGAGGTCAGGCCAGAAGAAAGAGATTTATGTCTTCATATACACTCGCAAACACAAACACACACATACATTATAAGCTCCAGCTTTGTGTGGTGCGAAAGTGTAACCAACTACAAATACAGTAAAAGTGTGTGAGAATATATGTGTGGGGAAGTAGTGGCTTTACTGTGGAAATAAGGAATTTAAAGTAAACTGGATTTAATGGTATAGTTTGAACAAAAATAAAAGCTCATGTCGTTCCAAAACTGTCTTTCTTCTATGGAACACAAGAGAAGATATTTTAAAGAATGTATTTGTGTAAAACATTGTGTAACATTTGTTTATTTTTTTTATCATTTTAGATACAATCTTAAGAGCATGGGTGCTAGGGTCAACAAGTTCTAATAATAACTACAACTCATGCAATATATTTTGGGGGTTATAATGCAAAAGTTTTGTGTGATGAGATGTCTGTTTGTCATTCACTGAAGTTTATCAAGTTTGGTTGAAACTCACATGCAGAAGGCACCTCTGATAGAAAAATGGAAATGTTTCCATACAGATGGAGAATATACCCATGAAGTTACACACTGTGGAAAAAAAACCCTCCTTAAACTGTGTGGCAGCAGGCATGTCCGTCAAACAAGGCAAGCTGCTTTAAAGTATACGTGTTGACTATGCCTTCCAAGTTATTTTAAAGCTCTTATATTAAAGCACAACTCATATTTAGGACAAATCAGATTATACTGTACACTTTCACCACACTAGGTCACTCCGTGTGCGGTCCGTATCCTTTTCTGTATATAGATTAAAAAAAAGTTATAGCCTCATACCATATCAATTATAAAAAAATATATTTCCAAATGCATTACAAATTCTTACGCCCCAAACATTTATTATACGGAAAAGAGTGGCAAATGCAGCACAAGTTTTACATGTTTGGAGCAACATATGAATTAACGTGAGTTAATAATGACAAGTGATGTTCATTTTTGGGTGAACCTGTTTAGAGCTAATTTTTTAGCACCTTTCCAAACCCTAGTTCAAGCTCCAGCAGAACCACAGCCAACATTTGCGTAAATATAAAACTTGGAGTGAATGAAGTGAAATAGAAAAGTGACGGTCTCTCCATCAGACACGTACCTGAGCTCAAGGACAGAGCAGTCTGGAGCTGGATAAAAAATCACAACAGCACACCTCAACTATAAACACACACACACACTCCAAATTAGCGGCTAGGTAGCAAATGAACAATAGCTGTCCCGCTCTAGCCACGTTCTCTTGCTTATTTATGCTTTTTAGCCCAGCTTAGAAACATATAAATAAATAAATATCCACACATATCAATCTATCTCTATCTTCCTCGCTCTCTTCTTCTCTTTAAAGTGATGCTGTGGGCTTTTACGGGAATGGTACTCGGGCACAGGGATCATTTATAACCGAGCGGCAGTGCTAATGCAGCTTCCGCAGATCGCCCGATGTTTTATTCATGGCCTTTTATTATTAGGGCCCCACTTAAAAAGGTGAGCCTCCGCTCGGGCCTAGCTGGTCCTCCTCACCCCACGTATCTATCACCCTGACAAGAGCGTCTTCCTCTGGAAGTCTTTCAGAAAACTTCAAACAGAGATGCTATTGATTTTTTGCCTAGTCCTCCTCCTCCTTCTCTTCTCCCCACACCTCCGTCACTACCCTCCACCTGGGCACCAGCATACATCTTGTCTGATAGTTTGAAAAGAGAGAAAAAGAGAGTCTGGACCTGGCATAATGAAGGCTAAGATGGCTGGAAAGTTTGGCTGTTGTTTGTTGTTGTGTGTCTGACCTCAATGGGATCTCAGAAGCGCATAAGTAAAAGAGATATGCATGAATTTACATTTGACAAATTGAAGGAGTGAGATGCATTCAAGACATGATATCGGTCTGCTGAAAGACATGCTTTCGAATGAATAAATTAACTTTGAATTATCTCATATACAGGCTCGGGGAGTGAAAGAACTTAGGCTTTTGTTTATTGTTGTAATTTAATCACACATTTTTGCTTATGAACAAAATATCAGTTTCACACAAAAAAAGTAACATTAAAAAAATAAAAATAAGAGTAAAAATGCAGTAAAATATAATAAAATCAATTAATTATATTGAATTTAATTATTATTAATAAAAAAATAATAATGAAATAGATAAGATAAATATGTATAATTAAAAAATGTATAGTTAAAATGTAAATAATAAATTACACAATTATAGTATATGTAATGTTCAAAAAGGTAATTGAAGGAACCACTTTCCAGATGCTACAAACACATTAATGACACACCTTTTAATAAATAAATAAATAAATAAATACAAGCACAATTAATACATATTATTAATTCATTACTTAAGGAAAAATAAGTAACAGCAATAAAATGCTATAATGCATTTATATAATATTGGTTAAGGTTACTTTATAGATTTAAAGATTTAAACAGTCACATTGCAGAGGCTACAAAGGCATAAATGCCACATGCATCTTCCCCTCATTCTTCAAAAGAACAAACTGTAGCTAATGCCTGGCACACGCACAATTAAAAATGTAATTAATAATACAGCTAGAGGTCCATTCAGATGAAACAGAGGACACAATCTCTTCTTTGTTAATGCTTCAGCTTTTGCCAACAGTGGAAAGTACCCTCTGTGCTCGTAATGCAGTCTTTATTCAATCTGAGAGATAACTTTGTTTCTTTTGTACTGGTTGCATTTTCACAAAGACGCCACTGATTTTTGCTCTCTTTATCTTAGGCTAGGCTATTAGTCAAAACATTACAATGGTTAATTCTTAGCCTTTTGATGGCATAATTGGTGGTTTCTGTTACGTCTGTCTACACCCCCAGGAATGGCATACTGATATTTGATTCAATCCCTTGACTATTGCTATTATTTTCTAGCACAATGAGGGTTAATAAGGAGAGAAAGACGCAAGGAGGACTGGTAAAAGAACAGACATACAGTAGATGGAGATGTTTATCTATAATTCCATTTCACCGAGCCTAGACAAGTCTGATAGTTTGTTGGTTTTCTTTTGGTTAACCTTTCTCTCCTATGGAAAGAAAAGCAAGATACACAACTACTCTTGTTGGCTTCTGTTCTCATTTATGATATGCTCATCTGCAACAAAAGCAGCTTGTGATAATGGATCAATCTTCGGCTTGTTCAGGTACAACGCTATTTTATTCAAAAAAGCAATTCATAATCCTACAGTGACGCAATTCGGAAAGCAATTCTGTAACCTCTGTTACAAACTCCCAGTGTGTCGTATGAAGGATTGTCTGGTTATGGGAGGTTAACCTGGTGTAGTGTGGCTGGTGGAATTTTTAATTCTAACCCTTAACCCAATTTCACTTAACTGTTTGAGATCTGATCATTTTAAGCCACTAAACTCTAAGAAATGTTTAACTGTAATGATTCAGTAAGGTCAAGTCAAGTTACCTTTATTTCAATAGCAATTAATACAGTGTAGATTGCATCAAAGCCACTTTATATACAGTATGGATGAACAAAAGAATTATTAAATAAAATTTTAGTTTGTGGGAAATATTCAGCATACTGTATCAGTCAGGCAGCAGAATAGTGGTAGAATTCTGGTCCGATTCCAGTTAGTTCATAACTTATTTAGTTCAGTTTACTATGAATCTCACTGTTGAGTACGATCCACTGAAGAGCTGCTCCACCAACACAACCAAGCACGCCAGAAGCAACAATGGAGAACAAAATCTTGAGAGAAACTAAGCTCAGTCGGGGTAAACTGAGTAAACATGCATTCAAACAATCATTCAGTAACCAGTTTTGTGCACTTATTCATTCAAACATCTGTTCAGGTTTAAAACACAAGCTCTGTAAATATTTTTGTGATTTTTTTTTCCCTCAAAAAACAAAAAAACAAGCTCTCATGCATTGTGCTGTGAAATATAGACTGAATATAGGCCGAACAAAACTTCAAAACACCCACCAATCTATAGTCAGATGATATTCAAATTAGGACCGAATGATACAGCAAAACAAATTGCTATAATATACTATTTCATATTATTCTGTATTTTGCATTGTAAAACATTTTGAACAAACATCACCATAAGGCTCAGAATTAACCCTGGTGCCTCCAACTTCGATACTTTAGCTAAAAATAGTCACACACCAACCAAAAACTTTTGAGCACTACAGTTTTAAAAAAATTATAATAACAGATTTATTGCATTTGAAAACAACACCAATTAGCACCAGTGAAAACCAGCAAGAGCAATAACAATCTAACTAATGCCGTGATGACTTGTTGATATAAGTGCAATAATTCCAACAACAATAATAATAATCAATGAAAACTCTCTCCATCGTGCTGCCCTGAGTGTTTTACATTCAGCTGCCAATTGCACTGAACAACTGACAGCATCCTGACAATTAAATGATGAAACAGAACCGCCCTTGCTTAAAATGTGTAAATTCAGTGGCGAACACTGTAACCGGTAAACTCTGCCCCAGATGGCGTAGAGCCCCTTTCATCATGGAACCACTTAAAGTATTTCAAACACTCTTCTCCTTTAGGTGGTTTACAAAATAAATCTGTCAGTGTTCTTTTCATTCTCCCTTCTTCAGCCCTTTACATTTTTACATGGTAGGTAACTCCCTGTCATCTGACAGTGGAAAGCAATGACTGAGTGATTGACAGCTAATATTAACCAATCTGAAATCTGCACAGCAGACCAGTCACCATATTAGCACACAGAAGGCACACATGCGTTGAACATTTTTAGAGAAATGAAAACAGGCAATAATTAGGTTATACGAACTCCACAAATGCTCTCAAATATATTTTTGAGGGCACAGATTAAATTTCAATAGCATATGCAACCAAAAGGGTCGCACTTTTAAGCACATTTATTTAGATTTTAACTTTAAAAGCTCCCTTTTATATTAAGCTTAACAACAAATAATTGAAATGTTAACAGTAAAAGACACAATTATGTTAACATGAGTTGGTTGTTGCAAAGATGCTTAAGCTCTCATGGGTACATGGGAAGATTATAATATATAGCAAGATTATATTTCTCAAGTGCAAAACTAAAATTGTACCATTTATTCACACAAATGGGCTACACCGCTTATTCTAATTTTATGAATGGATACAGCAATTTTCAGCATTGTGAAAATCATAAGGTCCTACACTGATGAGGAGACATGTCCTGTACTATTAAACTGTCAGAGGGGTCATCGATGAAACAAGCTTACAGGACTGATCCTCAGCACACAGTTGATGGGACGAATCCTAAAACACTGATCCCTATGACCATATTGAACACACCACCTAGGACTGTCTGGAACCTCCAGCTCTAGCAAGAAAGACGCTCATCGCACTCAAGACCGTCATCTACTGCTGGCTAAATGAGTTTGATTTCTCCCAGTTTTTTTGTTTGTTTGTTTGCTTGGGTTTCTTCATTGTTGCCTTTGACTTGCTTGATTGGAGTAGAGCTGCCCTACAATGGATCGCATCTTTCAACAAAGACATTCATACTGAAGCTAACTGAATCACAGTTCAATTAACTACTGTAGGACAACATTGAACTGTATTGAAACATTATTGCACTAACCCATAAATATTAAGGATGTTGATTTTACTTTTCATAGAATTGATAGATAATAATTAGACAATGAATTGCTCTAATTTACCATTAATAACCAGATATAAAGTCAGGCATAATAAAGAGGATTAAGACTTTGAACACTCAAAAAAATATTTTTTGCTGCCTGTTCAACCTGCTTATTTAAAATGAGCTGAAACAACACAATTCTTAAGATTTCATTGGGACAACTAAATTGTTTCATGTTCAATCCACTTAAATTTGCAAAAACTAATAAGTTAACTTAATTCCTTCATGTTGTCCCAACACAAACCGATTGCGTGGAACCCAGAATTTTTTTTACTGTGAATGCCAGTATCAAAAAGTCCTTTAAACAAATTTAGCCCATGCCTAAGACTCAGTTTTATTTTTTGCTCCATTTAGAGCCTTTTTAAGCAGTTTTTTCCCAAAGCCTACAGAAACTAATTAAATTTCCTCCACGTCTGCTAGAATATCTTTACCAAGGAAAACATACTTTTCCTTTTTTCACTGTACCGCTAGTGTTGTTCACCACCCAAACACACCGCCTCCGGCACCTTTCCTCTTTCAGCATTTGCGTGCCGCATCTGTTTTTTCTGCATTTGTTTACCAGGATGACAATCTTTAGTCTCTTGTCTCTCACTTTGGACCGCGGAGGAAGTGTTTATAGACCTGTGCCTCACACAACTGGCAGCAAGCACCCCTACAGGAGCATAAATTAGCGCCCATGCCAGCAATGGCGCCATCCCTGGGACCCCAGCGAGAGGTATCAATATGGGGCGTAAAGCAAGCTGCGACCCTGATTGTGGCAGGCCAAATGTTCCGACAGAGATGTAACCTTTTACAGCTGTTAGACCTTCCCACCCCACCACCTTCCCATATTATCACACCAACACAATCTTTTTTTTTCCTCTCTCACACATTTTCTTTTCCTCACTTTCTTCGTACATTTACCCATCTCCCGACTCAAACGCAACACAAGCCCTCTCTGCATCTGATTAATTGTATGAAAATTTGATGCAAGACAAAAAAAACAAAAAAAAACAAAGGTGAGAATGTAGACAAAAGAAAGAAAGCAGAAAGAGAGGGGTGAACAAAACACAACCGACACCAAACAAATGCACTCATTAATATTTGATTCTAATTGAAATATTCATATGTATTGCCGTGCGGAGACCTTTCATCAGTCCTTTGAGGGGTGGGGCACATGGGGTAAAGGGACGAGAGGAGGGCTGGGTGTTTTCACTACAGTGGGTTTCAACTCTCAAATGTCAACCTGATGTGGCACGACAGGGTAGAAGACAAATACCCAGGAGCTCCAACTAATGCACAACAGTCATAATTCAGTCATCAAAACTCTTTTCACAACAGTAGCCTGATATTACTCACATTTGATTGGATACAGTGTATTGTGTGCAAAAAGTGTGAGATATGGACAAATTTAAGAGACCACAAAAAAATTAAGCAACTGATTTTTCTGATATTAATAAGAAAATGAGCACTAAATAATCATATTAGAATGGTTTTTAAAGGATCATTTGATGCTTTGCCATCAGATGAATTAATTACATTACCCTAACTTAATTTTAAACATTAACCATGATTTGCTCTACACCTCACTTGGATTTCATTGCTATACAACCCAGCGCCTCAACATGAGCCAGTAAAACATGAATTGTGGAGTAGCGTGTCAGCAGTTAATCAAGCCATGATTATGTGCCGCTCTTGTAGACACACACCAAGTTTATTAATGCTGAGCAGATGGAAAGTAAACAAAAGAAATGCACTTACATCGTTGTTTATAATGTACATGGCAGGATCTTTATGAGGTGTCTGGGTGTCTCCATGTGTCCACGTGTCCACCCATCGTCCCCTGAGGTGGACTAACAGTATAAGGTAAACGCATCAGGAAAAATCAATGCCTCTTCTTCCTTTAAGTGCTCAATATTTTTTGTTTCTCCTTAATTTGATGCACCAATCAAAGGTAGCGTCATGTCTAATGTTGGCCCCGGGACACTTGTTAGTGTTGTGACCTCATCCTAAAGAAGGGGGGCACTCCTGTTTGACCCCTTCCTCTTCCCCCCTTTCAGTCCTGGGAGTCAAGGACAAGAGTAATTGACATGAAACTTTCAAAAATGAGTTTGGCCACGTGTGCCACTTACGGATGGGTTTCCCACCACTCCGCTGGGATCATTTGTTACTCAGCCCTGATTGGCCCTGACAAAACAATACCTTAAAAACTCACCAAAGTAAATTATGGGCTTGGTAAATGGCCAGGGGGGAATGGCGGCCGGGGCCCCAGAGCTTTGGCATGCGGCCAGACGCAAAACAAAGTAATGCGCTTTTGATATTAATAACTGAGATGATATTGATCCGTGCCGTGGCAGAGCCCTCGGCGAGCCATCTGAGAGCGGCCCGAGGACGGATCCTTGAGGCACTTCCACTCTCCCTGCTGAAAGCCACTACTCCAGTGGGCCATTTCATTTGAGTGTCTTTAATTACATGAAATGGATTCCTTTGGAAAGGGAGAAACTGGGGGTTGGGATGGAGAGAGGAAAGCGCACGAGGGAGAGAAGTGTGCTGGAGGAAGTCACTTCAGCTTCCAGCATCACTGCTCTGTCAACGGTCGTGTCCATCTCATCCGTTTCCTTTCTGTTCACATAGATTTTTGCTGCTGCACTCAATAATGCAATGCTGTGTGTTTACAAATGGATAGAATGAAGGGAGGAAGAGAAAAGGCAACAGGGAGACATCAAGGGCATGGTGCAATAGAAAAGGGTAAACGGATAATCTTTTCCTATTATATAGCCAGTTCTTTCTTATGATATGGCCACTGTTAAACAATAATAATAATTTAAAAATCTATCTTATACTCTTATGCATTTTTGTATGTGTTTATGTTCATGGGTCAATTTAAGGAACAATTATATATAGAAATGTTTTATTTTTATTTCCAAAGGCTTTTTAAAATAATTTATTATACATTTTTTCCTACCTTTTAATTTTTTTTAAAATAACACGTACACAAACACACTTTTTGGTCCCACTTTATATTAGGATGTGTAAATACGTTTTTACATTGTAATTATGATTGATTAAACACCTGCATGTAATTACATTTGTCCTTCCCTTACACTTTAATACACCCTTAAACCTACCCGTATCACCAAAGCTGTCCCTGACCCTACCCGTATCCCACCTCAAGAGCACCAGAAGTGTTCTTCAATACATGATAAACACAGTATGTACGCTGTATTTATCTTCTGATGCAAGTACATATTAGTTAAGACCAGCTAATATAAAGTGGGATCCACTTTTTTAATGGTTAGTCAATTTTCAGTTTAAAGCAAATGTTCTGTGGAAGAAGTGACAGGAGAGGATGTTTTAAGACATGAGAATGCATGATTTACATACTTTTAACTGCAACAATTATGCAGCTTAATCATCAGAGATGCTGTACATAGTGTACTGTGAAGCTCAATTCACAAGGCACTCGACTCAAAAATTGCATGACACTTTTAGCTTTGAGATTTTACACAAAACTGTCTTTCCAAGAGTGATTTGTTTTCATGAGAGCGGGTGAGAAGACAACTACAGTAAACTGCAGTCCACAAGCAATGACAGAATGATGTAATGGTGAGATATATGGTCCGCAAAATGGCTCTATTAATTCTCTTGCTGCGTACAAAGGCTAATTCCTCATAATGTAAATAGACCGTGTTTGCATTAAATAATTAGCAAAGTCTTGCTAACTGTTTAACAGTGGTAGGAGAAGAGCAGAGAGCAAAAGCCAAAGCTAAGCCCTCTGCTTTTCTTCCTTTCTCTCTTTTGTGTGTGAGGATGCTTTGTTCCATAATTTACGTTTTCATATTAATCATGTTTGTACTGTCCTAATGAAAGACAATAGACAAAATGCAGTAAACAACACATTTGGAGAATGTTTTGTGTATAATTTAACGCTACCATTGTCAATAACAGACACAGACACAGCTTCCTAAATTAACTAGTAGAACAAAATGACCTGGAGTCTAAACAAATAAATAAAATAAAAAAGGCCAAGTGGTGATCAAACTAATATTGGGTTCAGAGTTTCTTTTGGGGTTAGGACTGCACGATTAATTGAAAAAAGATCGAGATCTCGATTCGACCCTACACACCATCACCATCTTAATTCTGCTTTTCTACAATTCAGCAAATTATATTTTCAAGGTCAGGAGAGAAGCATAAAGGCCGTCGCACAAGTCTTCACATTGTTTTATATACGTTGCTCAGCAACATGGACACCTCCAAATGGTGTTAAAAGTGTCACATACTGTATTTATAAGGTATAATTCACCCCAAAATGTCATTACAGTCTTAATGTAATGACGTATTCAAGGCTGCGAAATCACGCATGTGCTGACGCATTGTTTGTTTACTACCGAGAGAACGCGCGCGTGCCCACCAATGATGTCTACTTTAGTGAACAGAACCTGTAAAGGCTGTGAATAACAGGTAATAAAGTTGTAAATAACGTTCCGTTTATTGCACAGTGCGATCGTTTAGGAGCCGCGCAGAAAGTATGATTTGACGGCAAATATGAAGTGACGGCAGCCATGACATGAGTGCACTCGGCAGTGAAAGTGAAACCGAAAGTGCACACATCATTTAAATGATCATATCGCATTTTAGAGTTATGATTACGCCAAGCATTTGATATGTTTTTTCTTTCATAGCTAACGCAAAGTGTTGTGCATGAAAATAAATGTTTACTGGGTCAATGTAACTACTCTAGCCTATATAATGTTGAATATAATGCATGAGGGAATCTGATAATGACAAATGTTATATTTTACCAGTGAAAAAAATGGTCTAATAATGTTGTCAATGACAAATGACAAGCATATGTCTCAAACATAATAATTCAACTTTAGAACTATGAATAGTTGTATTCTGATGTCATCACTTTACTGTGAATTAACAAACAGGACATATTTAAAGTCTGTCCATTCTAAGTCTAAACAAAATGTAGCATTTTAACCAACAGTAGACCTACACATAGGCCTAATATTATTATTGTTGTTTTACCATATGTTTGAGAAATAACAATAATAATAGCCTACTCATATAAACCTTTATTTTACATCTACAGAATCGTGAGAAAATCGTGATCTGGATTTTAAGCAAAAAAAAATTGTGATTCTCATTTTAGCTGGAATCGTGCAGCCCTATTTGGGCTCTTTGTGAACAGTATGGAAATCTTCACTCAGTGTTTACATATACACAGTATTAGAATGGGTAACACCTTTACAGATCTTTTATTACTGTATATTATCATATGTATGGCAACATTTTTGTTTTATTATACATTATATTTATATGGCAAATGCACATGTATAGCTACATTATATGTGTATATTAGACACTTACACTAGACCAAAATTAAAGGTCTGTAATATTTTAATCACTTTATAACAACAAATCTCTATTAGTTTGGTTTTAAATATGCTTAAAACAGTATTGTATACAGTAAACAGAAATATTACTAGGCCTGTCATGATAAATAATGTCTGTTGTGCAATATATTATAACTATATATTATTGTCATTTTGGAGCTGTTTACATCTGGTCACTTCATGCTTTTTCATAAAATGGACAGGTGTGAATGGCCTCCAAAACGCATTCGAGACGGACATAAATCTGATCACCCAAACCACTTCAGGAGGTGGTCTGGGATACATTACAGATGAAACTGGACAGGTCTAAATGCATCTGGTTGTTGAAACCACCTATGTACATTTAAAATTAGACATGAGAGCGCATGTATTAGGAGATATATGACTGTCAGATAGAAGTACAAATGCATAAGCAGCAGAATGACACAGCTGACAGTCTGAGATGTTTGTTTCATTTACACCTGTAGCCTATCTGAAAAGAAAGGAAAAATAATGGAGTAACATACAGTTTAATTCATTTACAAAGGCATGTTGTTTTGTTTTGGGGGAGTATGTTATACACAAATTAATGTAAATCCTTTGCAGTTTTGAATGATGTCCTGCACATATCTGTACACAACAAATAGATATTTAATTCAGCCTTAATGACACTAATTGTAGAGACTGCCTTGTGTGCTTGTGATGTTGTTTTGCACCCTGGATCTAATATAGTTTGTATGGCAAATAAGATAGATAACTTATGCTTCTGTGCTTTATAAAAGGGGCAGGTATAGCTGACGCTTTAATCAGCGCAACCTAGTTAAATTTACAAATAGCACAGGATTTGAAGATCGGAATCCTATTTGTTTAGCGGAGATGCATTCATGTGGTCAAATATACATGGAACCATTTTAGAAATCAGATAGCTATCCAATCAGAAAGAAAAACAAAAAAAACGCATTACGTGACCAGGTGTAAACATATAGCATGACTATACAACAGCATAATAATCCATATAGGCATAAACACTTTCAAGGTTATTTACTTTCATTCTTAAGGTTATTAAGATTCAGTAATTTGATGTCAAAAAATGTAATGTCCTAATATAACCCTGGACACTGGGGATGTAAAAATGTAAAAGTCCTTGTAAAAGGGCTTTACTGTCATTTCTGAATGTGTGCCATTTTGCAGTCACTTTCCTGCAAGTGGGCTGAAGCTTTGAAAGAGCTCATTTGGACAACTTCTTCCAAACCCTCAGAAGCTTTTCAGGAAAATGTGAAACTTCACCTTTTCTTCTGCTGTCAGTAAGCATTGATTCTAACAGTTACCTGAGCTCGCTGACACCTCCAACAGAGATTAGACTATATTAGATTAGACAGAGGTTGCGTAATCAGCGAAAAATTGGGCAACATAAAACATGATGGAATATATAAATTGCATCACCAAAACTTATTAAGGTCATGTCCATATATTGCACGATAAGTCAATATATTGACTACTGTGAAAGGCATATTACAAATTAACTGACAAATGCACTAGTATTATGCATTAGTAAATTTGAACAGGGTAATACTTGCTCAAGTCAAGTCAAATTTTATTCAAAAAATATTAGTATCTTGCTAAAAGTCTTGCCTGTAACATGCTAAATATATTTATCAGCCTAAATATTGTTTATTGGCTTCCAAATATAAAGAGTTATTGATTATTGGTATTGGTCTATATTTTCATATTGATGCATCCCTAAGATAAAGTAACCCATCTGTAGGGTTTTCCTCCAAATAAAGAGCAAACGCTCAACATCTGTCTAAACAAACCTGTTTGAAAACCATTTTTGAATTGTCATTTCATGCAGTAGAAATAGCTAATATAATACCAGCAAATATTCATCAATCCATCCGACCACTGCCATCTAGACTCTTTTAACCCAGAATCAGCACCTTCCACACAACCTACGCTACAAGAACAAAAGAAAAACAGAGCGGGGTTGTGGGGGTCATCTTGACTGTGTGTGTGTGTTTGTGTGTTGGTCACTATAGGTGAGTGTGCACAGACATCAGATTTGTTTTGCCCTCAGTCACATCATGCAAACTCACACATACATGCCCACTTTCCAATATATATGCAGAGAGAATTATTATGCGAAGCAACAGAAGTCCTGCCAAGCCAGGAGAGGAAAAAAAAAACACAAATCTAAATAAATAAAGTAGGAAATCAAGGTGTTTTTTTCATTGTGTAGACATTAAATATTGAGTTGCTGATGAGCTGGAAGGTGTGTGTAAATGTTAAATAATAGAGAGGCTGGATGCATCTGGGTGAGGGGCTACAGAGGCCTGATTCCTGCCTCCATCTAATGCATTATTAAGGCCATAGGGGGGGGCAAACAGTAGGCAGGTAGGTGAGGATGCAGGAGGGGGGTCAGAGGAAGAGTAGCCATCCCTCCTGCACCCAGACAGACGACAGATGAAGCAGAAAACAAAGTGGGCATGCCAGGAGCGGAGGGGGGCTCGGGGTCGAGTCAAGAGGTTCCCCCATCTGTCTCGCTCATATACCGGCAAGTCTGATATACTAATCACATGCCTCGCCTCATATATTAAGAGTGACGTGAAGATTCGTGTACTTCAGGCAGAGCAGCACAGAATGAATTTTCAACAGTTTCACTGTGACTAACCCCAGATGTGTTCTGTTATACTTTACAATCGTTGCTTGTTAGGTTGTGTTACATGACCCGAGGTTGAGCAAAGCCAATGGAAGACTAAGGGACAAAAAGGTCATCAATGGTCATACTATAATAAATTGCACATTTAGCTGTAACTTCAAAAATACTTTTGTAATTTTTGTACCTCATTTAACGGCCAACATATACTTTTTATTAATGCATACAATATGTTAGTGTACATGCAAAGTCAAACACAAAACCTTAAATATATATATATATATATATATATATATATATATACTCTGCTTGATAACATGCACAAACACAGACAGAGGACACATTTACACTAAAAAGATCCATCCTTGCCATGACTGAACTTATTCTCTCCAGAAATTCTGGATCATAAAATATCTTTGTTCTCTTTTCAACTAGTACACTCATTTGCTTTTGCTATCTTAAGTTGTATAATTTATTTTTGATTGAGAAACAACTGCCCAGTTTAGTGTTTCGTATTTCATGGAATAAATGCATCATTAGCTTGTTACTGGAGCAGTATCTTTAAAGATGCAAATCAGGCCCTCAAAAGTGTATTTTGTCACAGTATATTATTACCTTAAATATATAATGGATATATGTTATTGTATTGCATGTAGATAAGGGACAAAGATGTATCATTTAAAAGTGACAAGCTAAAGCAAAATACACAACAAGACAGTTCATGCATATTACAGTATTATGAATGGGAATGAGAACTACTTACGATATGGCTGATTAAATCCTGTCTTGGTAAAGTCATTGAATCACAGCTGCTGCCATTAGAAACTCTGGATCCACAGAAACAACATTGTCATAAAACATGCTAGTGGGATTGCATACTCTATGTGCATATGGGCCAAAAAAATCTTTTAAATATGACTTTTTGCTACTGGAAAAATATTTGGATTTTGCTATTTGCCCAATAAATATAGTGGATAGCCCAAAATAGCTGCCTGGATAGGGTGGAATAATGCAGTCATGTCATTTTCAATAAATATCACAATACTGAACACACAATAATACAATTAATAACAAATAACAAAAGTTCTGTCTGAAATCTGTTCAGTTCTGTCTGAAATCTGTCCATCTGAAAAACTTTTAAAGAACAGGAGGTGGAGTACATGATAAGAGAATATTGTTTTTGGGGGGGATTATATTTATACCTATATAGTACAGTGAGCTGACAAAACGTTTGCATCCCAGATATGCACGTTTTTACATGAATCTTTATTTTGCGTTTTCTCAATATAAAAGCATATCAATGAAAGAACTGATTTTCTTAGAAAATAACTTACTTTTTTTCTTGCAAAAATGACACCTACTGTGTTTACATGAATATATTTAATTTTAAACGTATACTGAATTTTAAAAGCAATCTCAATTCAATTAAACTCTCAACGGTGCTCACCCCTGAATCATGCTTTCTACAGTAGAAAAAGACAGAAAAATAAAACACATCCATTTCAAGGATATTGAAAATGCGCTCACAAATTTCACTTTCTGAAAACACAACTGGGAAAGATTCATCTTTGAAAGATAGTGTCACATATTTAGAAAGCACTGGTTATGAGTTCAAAAACATTTTGGGAAAATACTAGAAGGTGGCAGTGAATAAGAAGGACACACATGGGAAAGCTTGTTGCGACGTAGCAATAATAAATAAATAAATGTTGAAAAATATTGCATTTGATGTTGTCTTGTGCTGCCTTGGGCCTACACAACACAAAGGAGCATGGAGGCAGGTGTTTAGGGGGAGCGTCCCCCCTGAAGAGGTATCCTGAAACAGGGCATAGGAAGAGAGAGGTGGGGCAGAAGAGCTGCTACTGTCCCCATGGTGGAGATGGCAGTAAAGAAGCTTCTAAACTGAGTGAGGGAGGAGCATTAGACACTGGAAGCTCCCTCAGCAGCAGGAGAACTGCTTGAAGTTTGTTGTGAGGACACAGTAAAACACAGACACAAATAAATCTCAGAGACAGAAGTCACAGCAGAGACAGAAGTCGCAGCTGCCATCACAGTTTTGCGATTTACTGTAAAGTGTCTTCATCAAATGCACCACTAGATTTGTCTCAGTACCCACATTTTTATATTATTTTATCAATCAAAAAAAAAACATAAATATAATATAATATAATATAATATAATATAACATAATATAATATAATATAAGGGCATCACGTGGTGCAGTGGGTAGTACAATCGCCTTACAGCAAGAAGGTCGCTGGTTCGAGCCCCGGCTGGGTCAGTTGGCATTTCTGTGTGGAGTTTGCATGTTCTCCCCGTGTTGGCGTGAGTTTCCTCCGGGTGCTCCGGTTTCCCCCACAGTCAAAAGACATGCGGTATAGGTGATTTAAATAATCTAAATTGGCCATAGTGTATGAGTGTGAATGCAAGAGTGTATGGGTGTTTCCCAGTGTTGGGTTGCGGCTGGAAGGGCATCCACTGCGTAAAACATATGCTGGATAAGTTGGCGGTTCATTCCGCTGTGGCGACCCCAGATTAATAAAGGGACTAAGCCGAAAAGAAAATGAATGAATGAATATAATATAATATAACATAATATAATATAATATAATATAATATAATATAATATAATATAATATAATATAATATAATA
>CAIGQV010001633.1:16029356-16076736 GCA_903798115.1 Danio jaintianensis | reverse complement strand
AGAAAGAAAGAAAGAAAGAAAGAAAGAAAGAAAGAAAGAAAGAAAGAAAGAAAGTTGCATAAGTTATATATTTTTAAAAGGTCAACAATACATTTTTAGTAAATTTTAACACTGATCATGTGTGCCCTTTCATTAAACATGAATGATAATGTACTAATAAAATTTGCAAAAAAATAAGAAAGGAACAAATTCTACATAGTACCACAGGACCCATCTGTTGTTGAGATTTATCTACATTATATTGACCTTTGACATGCCTGACTTCTAGATGTAAGCACTGGGCATTGAATACCACACAACCACTAATAAAAAACTCAGCATGTTACACATACACAAAAGAAGCACAGAAACTACACACGAGAACCAAACCTCAAGATTACATATGAGTGTGAAGGAATCTTGCTACAACACCACGGCACAGGTTCAAAGCCCAATTTCTCATTCTTCCTCCTTATATATTACCAAACTAACGCCTTTCCCATGTCCGTCTGAAATCCCTCTGCCTCCAGCTGTCATTTGGAATTCAATTTTCCCACTCTTGTGCCTAAAGGTCAAAGTTTAATAGGGAGCAAAACAATAGACCTGCCATAGACACAACAAACAAAGACCCATGGGATTTGTTTGCTTATTCCTTCTTTTTTTGTACCTCCTTCTTTGTGCCTCCTCCACCTCCTCCTTTTCGCGCTTCTGTCCCCCCTCCTGGGCGCTAACTGGGCCGAGTAAGGCCTTGTCAATATCCTGTCGCCTGATCAGTGGTTTATACCTATTTGGGAGGTTAATTGCCGTTTCATGGGCTTGTATTTACATGAAAAAGCCTTGTTAGACAACTAATAAAGACTGGGAGGTGGTGAGCCCAACAAATTAACAAGAGAAGCTGGAAGCGAAAGCTAATTACCACATCCAGTACACAATCATCTGTGCAAATAAACAAGCTACTTGTTTTCCTTCGATAGCTTGTTCTAGAACTACGCTTCACTGTCCATTCACAGACACACCAGGGAAGAAAGAGGGAGAAAGAAGCGTGAAGAGCGAGTCGGGTCGTCAAGAGACCGGCTGGCCCACATGTATGTGCGCATTCACATTGTTCAGGGGTAGATTCAAAAGGGTGGGAACTGTACAGATTAGACAGAGAAAATGAAAAAAAAAAAGCCTTAGAAAGAGTGCGAAAAGGAGGGGGATGGGAACAGTGTCCTCTCTTTAGCTACAAGGGGGGTCTTGTCAGCTGGAGTATTACACAGCAGTCGAGCAGCAAATTCAGGTCATTGCCTGTTGTTTGTGTGTGTGTGTGTGTGTGTGTGTGTGTGTGTGTGTGTGTGTGTGTGTGTGTGTGTGCGTGTGTGTGAGAACATGCGCAACTCTGAAACAGTATTCATTTACCGCACTAAACTTTTTAGCGCTCACATCAGGTGCACATGCAACGGCAGAAGCCCATAGACTATGTTACTTTAGTCAATAATGTAGTCGAATAATTAATCAAAGAAATGTGTAAGATGTTACCTATTGACTGCCTGGCCTTGAGGAGTCTCTTTAGAAGAAGCCCAGAGGGGAGGAAAGGAAATATGATTATGGAATATGAGAAAAAGGTGCTGATGCCAGAGCCAGCGCCCAACCTGGTTAAAAATCTCTTCAAATCTTCTGGTCTCAAATCAAGAGTTGCTACAATCGGAAATGAACAGTTGTCAGGTTTGCCAAAACAAACCTTGGCACACATACACAAAACTACATGACTCTCACTAAAATCACAAAAACATTCAAATCAATCAAGCTTCCTTGGCTGCAAATACCTCAATATGAAATGTAGTACTGCACATTAGCTGTAAATTGTGTACTTTTTATGTAAACTTATTATACAACTTATTCCGAAGAAAATTGGTTTCCTCAGTGATTGTACAGTAATGATATGTTTGATTTTACTACATCAATTTCACCACAGAACAATGAAGTCAACCTGAACTTCCATCGTGAAGACAACTTGAGCAGGATGTTTTCATTGGTAATTTTCGAGAATAAAATCTAATCACATGTTTAAAAAAAACAACAACAACAAAAAAAAAAAGATTCCTAACATCTGGACATTCACATTAATTTCTTTATTTGTCTCTGTCTTCTCACTTTCATATCTCAAGAGCAGTGATCAGAGGTCTCCCTCCTCCCCTTCTCCCTAATTCAGCGTCACCGCTACATTTTGTCAGAGTCAGCAGCTAAAACGGATGGTTTAAAAAAAAAAAAAAGAGGAGAAAAAAGAAAGTATTGATTATCTTTCAAAGCTCCATGTGGGCCACTCTTATCGATTAGGAGAGCTGAGATGCTGGCCTTCTCTCTTTCTCTCTCTCTCGCTCACCCTCTTTCTCTCCCTCTGGGGTCTTTGTTCAGGGAGTGAGTGATATAATGGTTCTTTGAGAAGTATGGAGAGTGGTGACGGGGGGTGCTTTGCTGTCTGTGGCATCTGGGAAAGGGGGAGGCAGAGTGAGAGAAAGAGTGAGAGAGAGACACCAAGGAGAAGAAAAAAGTCTCAATGACAAAAGGTCAGGGCAGCCGGGCTTAGGGCGACGGGGACCAAAGAGAGTGAGAGGATAATCTGCTAAAGCCCCGAAAAGAGAGATTCAGCATGCGCACCACCCTCGTAGGGCCTAAGAGCAAATTTGCACATAAATAAAGAGCCAGCGTCGCTTTGAACAAGCAAGTCTAAAAGGAGAAGGAGGGAGGGAGAGAGTGATAGAGAAAACTGCAGCTGTCTGACGCTCGGCCAACTGTCTGGCCCGTCTAAAGGACGTCACCATTTTATGCCCCTGTTGGTTTTGGGGAGTCTGGGATGGGATGTTTATCATTTCTGCCTTTCTTTCCTTTCATATTATTCTCAGCCTTAGGTATAACCTTTGAAAAAAAAAAACACATTTGTTGACTTATCTCAGTCTTCTGCATTGAGTGTGTGTGTGTGTGTGTGTGTGTGTGTGTGTGTGTGTGTGTGTGTCTGTGTGTATTCTGAGAAAAGTTTTGGTCTCTTATACCTTAAGAGATTTGAAGAAGTTCTCTGTCATTTTCATTGAAGTATCCAGAAATAAAATTCCCTAACAGATGAAAGGATATAGCTACTGAAACATTAAACGTACAAAGATATGAGATAATTTGGTAAATCTCAGGCTTTTAAATGTAGACAAAAGCACAAATTCATTCATTCATTTTCTTTTTGGCTTAGTCCCTTTATTAATAAGGGGTCGCCACAGTGGAATGAACCGCCCACTTATCCAGCATATGTTTTACGCAGCGGATGCCCTTCCAGATGCAACCCATCACTGGGAAACACCCATACACTCTCATTCACACACATACACTACGGACAATTTAGCCTACCCAATTCACCTATTCTACATGTCTTTGGACTGTGGGGGAAACCGGAGCAAAAGCACAAATTACACCACAATTTCTACAAGAGACATACAATGAATGGAAGGATGGATGTGTTTACAATTACACTTTAAACCAATGACCTTGCACCCGACAGAGATGCTATTTGGTAACACAATCAAGACAGCTTGAAAACCCCACCCAATTATATTAGCAATTGCATGAGTTTAGGCTTGGGACTATCTGAATTTATGACGAATGGAAAACAAGGGTTTGTTTGGATATTTGAAATGCCATTATTGGCCCTGTTTACACCTGGTATTAAAATGATTAATGGATCACAAGTAAATAACGGAGATACATATAGATGCCTTTAAGAATGCAAGTCACAAAGAAAAGAATCTCACAAACTGACCATAGTGAAGTTCTGTGGCACATGAAGTTATAGGCACATCTACTGAAGCTGATAATATGCTATTACTGTGTTAAGTTCTAACATCTGCATATAGACAGCAACAGAGCTCATAAATGTTTGAGGACAACATTTTATGTATACTTTTATGTACAGTTCAAACAGAAATTAAATATTAATGATTCTGTTATTGATGCATACATTATACTATAAGGAATATTACTTATAAACTGTATTATTAAGTTCATACAGAATTGTTGCAATTTTTGTCTGGTGAACACTACAAAAAACATAAAACATTGTTACAACAACGTTTTATTATTACTTATAAGTGCATAACATCAATTTCCACATTGTGTTATTATTCAAATAATAACACATTCTTTGACATTAAAGGACAAATAAAATGTATTTTGCAAGGACACAATGACAAAAATGCATCTGTTTGATGTTTGTTGGGGCTTTTTCCTTTTTTTGGAATAGTTTGAAATAAGCTTGTGCAGTTCATAGATTGTTTTCACATGACGTCATTGATGATGTGCGAGATGGAGGGCAGGAAGTGATACTTCTACAGAGGAATCGCTATCAGAACATAAAAATGTTTTTGTTTTGTGTTGTTTATAATTGTTTAAATCGGCCAAAATGATAAATGCCAAACAGCTTTTATAGAGTTCCAAAAGTTTGGAAGAAACTGGCTTAAGAAAAGGTGGCATGTAATAAACTTTTATTCAATACATCCATGTGCACAAACTTTTTTTTGAACGCGATAATTCGTTTGACAGCACTAATAAAGATTATATACAGGCCTAGCTACAGTATGTGTGTTATATGTTAATGTGTTATATAAAAATCAGATACAAACACCACCACACTTATACAAAAGATCCAGAAGAACATAATTAACTTACCCTGCCATGTAATTACTGCAATGAAATCTCCGTATTGTTTTGCAATAATCCATGTCTTTACTGACGTTTCGGCGGAATAAACAACCACAATGTTAACATCTAGATGTGCAGCAACATTGAATGTTTGACGGTAAGTTCATCGACCGAACAAAAAAGAAATGCCCTTGCGAGCAAAACTAGACGGTTATTATTGTGTCGCACTGTTTACTGTCCACTAAAAAATATACAATAATGATGATAATAATAATGTAGACTATGCATCTACGCTTTTGTATGCATTCATCTGTTTTTTCGTGTACATGTCTGGAAGATAGAATGCTATCCGCATGGAAAAAAAAACATAGTAATTTATAATATGTTTTTGAACCACACTATAGTAAAATGTAATGTATAGTACAGCTCTTTGTTAATTAATGCTACAGAATGCTGGTAAACTGATAAACTGTAATAAATACTGTAATGTTTGTGTAAACTGTGGTGCATTGTGATGGTGTATAATTATAGTGTAGAAATATGTAGCCTATTGGATAATTTGTTTATTACTACAGTGTTGTACCATAACCATATAATTAGTATGACACTATAGTACTTACTATAATATTCTTTTCATGCAATAGCTTACAGTAGCTACTGCCTCGATGCCAGGCAAATATATTTCAGTTCAGTAGAAAACTTGGTCCTCTTCATAATATAAGGATCATGCCCAACGTATGTGGTTATTTTCTATTTATATCTCCTTTGAAATAAGATATAAATCGCAAAAATGCGGACTTTCCTCAATGTTTCCCATTCAGTTTTGTACTTCCTGCCCTCCATCTGAATTTTGCGCATCACCAGAACAACATAATTGCAAACAACCTACAGTATATATTTGAACATACCAGAAAACAATATAGAGAACAGCACTTTTCATTTCTGCTCTGATGGCATTAACTATATATTGTGGATTGGTGTTAAAAACAGAGACGGACCAAAAAAAATTATGCTTATCATTTTTCATTGTCAAACCCAATTTTGGTTTTCTTCTCTCCCTCTAGAAGTGGTCAAAATTGGACAAGCTCACAATATTTCAGACCCACTTACACTAGCATTTAGCATTGTCTACTTGTTATCAAAAACACATCTCAATTTCAAGTGTAAACAGGGTCATTGTGTGATTGTTTGATTTGTTTTACATGGGTTTAGTCAAATTTCTTTGGAATTAGTCATCGATATGCACATGCAAACAACTTACTAAGAGGATTTGCCTTAAACTTCCAATGCGACAGCTTGACGTGCATCAAAATATCTCAAACTGACAAACATCAATGACGTCGCCCCAAGAACTCTTCCATTACCAAGCATAAACAAACAAAAAAAAGTATAGAAACATAAAATGATTCAAATCCAACACTTCTGAGTCATCCTCTTAAAATTCACTGAAGGAACAAACCTACATATCGCTAATGCCTCACTTTTCCTACTAAATACAGACTCAGAGCCCTCGGCTAAAAAATGATGCAATGACAGCCATCTAAAAATATCTTACCCACAACCTTCCACTTTTTTTCATTCTACCATCTAAACAAAAGCAATAAAAACAGTTTGTATGGTTTCAATTCCACAATTATTATTAAGATGATAGGCAATGGGACAGTTCGAGTGAAAGAGGTGGACAGGGCATGAGAGGTGGACAGGGATTGAACATAGGTGGTATTGATCAAGCAAAGACGTTGTGAACTAACTGCCATTTCCCTTTCATAAGAGGCTCAATGGGTATTGACTGGCAAATGAAAAGCATGTCCAAGTACTTCATCTTAAGTAGAAGAAGACAACAAAAGGGGAGAGATGAGGAGCTTGACTCTGCATGCATAAGCACATACATAACCAGAGCATCCTTCACATGAGAGCCTGCGCACATGAACATGCACATCATGTAATATTAGTGTGTTAGAGATGCACCAATCGACCGTTCAGAAATCGCAGAACCTGATTTCACCAAGTGTAACATGCTCCTGGATCAACATCTTTGTTGATTTTAGGGGTAGGGCTTTTAGGTTTGAAATACATTTTCAGACAGGAAGGATGTTCCAGGATCAACAAAATATGCTGAATTGAATGTACCCACAAACATGCTGTATTGCATCACAGGTGTCAGGAATGGCCTAACACTCATGGAAAAACATGAAATACTGACCTTTGATAATTTCATTCATTCATTATCCTTCGGCTTAGTCTCTATTTCAGAGGTCGCCAAAGCGGAATGAACCGCCAACTATTACGGCATATGTTTTACACAGCGGAGGCCCTTCCAGCCGCAACCCAGTACTGGGAAACACCCATACACACTACAGCCAATTTAGTTTATTCAATCGCTTATAGCATGTCTTTGGACTGTGGGGAAAACCGAAGCAATCGGAGGAAACCCATGCAAACTCCACACAGAAATGCCGACTGGCCCACCTGGGACTCGAACCAGCGACCTTCTTGCTGTGAGGCAACGGTGCTAACCACTGAGCCACCGTGCCGCCCCTAGTTAATTTTAAATGCCGTCCTCCTAATAACAAGTTTAATGGTTTTCAAATAAAAAACACTTTACATATACTGTACATTACTGACATTAATTAGATACCATTGCCTAGATAAGTGTCATCAGTTGACAAGTTAGAATTTATTTTTTAAACATGTTTTTAACACTAAATAAAAATATTGTACAGATTAGACTTTGTGTTTGGACAGTTTCATAGTAACTCATGTGTAGCTGATCACTTCAAATTTTCAGAGTTGGAAAAGTTGGAAAAAGAATGAGCAGGATTTATCCTAATTTCATCTGCAAAATTCATTCATTCATTTTCTTTTCGGCTTTGTCCCTTTATTAATCTGGGGTCGCCACAGCGGAATGAACCACCAACTTATCCAGTATATGTTTTACGCAGTGGATGCCCTTCAAGCTGCAACCCATCACTGGGAAACATCCATACACTCTCATTCACACACATACACTACGGACAATTTAGCTTACCCAATTCACCTATGTGAATATGTCTTTGGACTGTGGGGGACACCGGAGCACCCGGAGGAAACCCACGCGAACACGGGGAGATGTGCAAACATGCAAACTCCACACAGAAATGCCAACTGACCCAGCCGAGGATCGAACCAGCAACCTTCTTGCTGTGAGGCGATTGTGCTACTCACTGCGCCACCGTAACGCCCCATCTGCAAAATCCTAAACTAAATTAAAAACGTATAATTATTGTATTAGACATGGACATCATTCAATTTATTTGTGCATCGGTTGATTTTATCTTATGTGAGATTTAGGGTTATATTTGAAAAAAAACTCACCAGCAGAAGCTCACTGTTCCTGACACTAGAAACAATGGAAGAAAGTCTGAATTAAATACTAAATTGGAGTGGGAGGTTTTATTAAAGCACCTATAAGGGAAACCCCACTGTCTTCAAAGAGATATATATAAGGCATATTAAATACCAACACAACACAATTCCTACTGTTATGTAAGTGCCACCTACAGAAAGAGAGTGCTTTACAATTTTATTTAGCCTGTCTACTGTTTTTTTTTCTTGTACAGGTATGTTTTATGCTGCATAATTGTAAAAATCTAAAGCTTAATAATGTTTTTACTTAACATTTTGAAATTATACAATGAAATTTAATCTAAATCTAATCTTAATCTAGTTGAAACTTTATTTAAAATCAGAATTGACCAATTTGCTTGTAAAAAAAAAACAAAAACAGAATCGGCCATAAAAAAAATTTGGTGCATCACTATTCATCCGCATGATAAAAAAAGAGCATATTGCAAGAGGCTTCTTGGAACTGGAGAAGAAACGGAGACACAGGATCACAATGGAAGAAAGCAAGCTAGTAAGAGATTTGACATAGAAGATCATGCAGCCCACGGCAGGAGAGGGATTTGCAGCGGTTTTCGGCGCGTGGCTGGTCGAGGGCCGGACACCGATGGGCACACGCTGGCCAGCAGAGCTCTCTCAGATCACAGACATCCTGCCAGGACAAGCTAATCCCCAGCTCATCCCTTCTTCAGGTCCTGGGCCTCCCTGCCATGCTATACGTGATTTCACGGCAGCATTTCTTTCTAAGAAAGCTCCAAGCTAAAGGGATAAGAACGGCCCCCAAGCGCCAACTGAATCCCTTGCTTGCGGACATTTTTTCTGTCGTTTTTTTCTCTTTTTCTCGCTTTTTTGTCTTCAGGTCTCATGCTGTCTACGTTATTTCTATAACAGTGGTTTTCAGACTTTTGAAGGTGGCAGACCACTTTAACAGTCAAACTATAAGTTCAAACAAACTGACACTGTCTGTCTCTGTCTCTCTTTCTATTTATTAAATTACATTTGTTAAATATTCACCAATATTTACATATAACAAAAACAGAAAACATTTAAATACATTTTTGTATAACTTGAATGAGTAATTATTCAATATAATAAGGTAATACGATTATTAATGCTAAAATATTAATTTATAAAATTATTTTAATTGTGATTTAAAAAAACTATATAATTATTACATTTTATTAAATAAAAACAATTTAAATATATCAATAAATACTATTAGTAGTATTTATCTCAATAAATATTTAAGTATTTTTTCAATGTTGCAGCCCTACTTATATGTTTATTGATTTAATTCAATTTCTAAACATCTATAAACACTTTAGTATACTAAAAACTATAATACTAACATTTTTAAATGTTAAAATACTTTTTAATTCACAGAATAATACCATTTGTCAAATTGACTATTTTAATCAGTTAAATAATCTTTTACATTAAATAATTATACATTTCGCATTTATGGCAAGTTTGTCCACAAACAGTTAAGACAAAACAGGAAATCTCAGCAAAAGAGGGGGAACAAGATTCACACCCAAATTTGTGCCATTCGTTTACCTATAGCAAAGTAGGCCATAGTTTACTCTGACATTTTACCAGAACTAGTTTGTTTTGGTGCATCTCATGCTCCCTCACCCTCCTCCCGGCAACTGCCCTGCTCACAGAAGGTGCCCATCTGATCGCCCCTCGCCTCCGTCACACTCGCTAGCTCTCAGAGAATCAGGCGGAACGGAGAACACGGAAACAGAGGAAAGAAAGAAGGAAGAGCGGGATCTACTGACACCCCCACCTTGCTCTCCCTGAGGGATGTACGCTCCATTCGGAGAAAGAAAAAAAAATGCTCTACAGCTTGCCGTTTTCCTCCTGAAAGTCTGTCGAAGTGCCGGAGCCCTGAGAAGCACATACAACCCCCAACTAAGCCCCATTTGAAGACTCCCCACCAACAAAAAAACACACAACTTTAAGCATGTTAGCTTCGGTGCAACCCATGCAAGCACGCAAGAGCCATGGCTGGTGAATGAAACCACACTCGTTCGTTAAAGGCAAAGCGATTACACTGAAAGGCACAGTATATCTGCCTAACACCCAGAGCACATCCCACATCCCGCATCCCCCGTGTGCCCCACAGACACACAGACACCATGGCTCAAGGAAACCATGAAACATTTCAATAGACAGGAACAGAGGAAAAATAACATGCAATGTCCCAATCCGCCATCCAGTGTACTTGTCTGGACCTCCTTTCAAAGAGCTTTGTAAACGAAACCCCTCTGGTAATCCTTCAGAGCGTAAGTCCTCTCGCTCGCCTTTTGTTTTCTGTAACCGCCTCGCTTTATGTCACCTGCTTTAGGGTCATTGACAAATAAGGGTGTCTGGGATGAAGAAAAAAAAGGATTTGGAAATCTTGTTAAGATTAAAACACGGCTACAGTGTAAAATAAAAGACTGTCAAAAAATTAAACAGTGTTCTGGAGTAGACTAAGTAAATAGAAATCTGTAGAAAAGATAATGTCTATATCTACACAATTCAATACTGTATGTGATTCAAAATATAACACAAAAACAGTAAAGAAAACATTGGTGGCATGGTAGCTCACAGCAAGAAGGTTAATGGTTCGAGTCCTGGCTGGGCCAGGAGGCATTTCTGTGTGGAGTTTTCATGGGTTTCCTCCGGGTTTCCCACCAGTCTAAACACATGCAGTATAGGTACATTGGACAAGCTAAATTGGCTGTAGTACATGAGTGTGTGAATGAGAAAGTGTATAGGTGTTTCCCGGCACTGGGGTTTTACAAGTTAGAGACTGGAAGGGCATCCGCTGCATAAAACATATGTCAGAGTAATTGGTGGTTCAATCTGCTGTGATGATCACTGATAAATCAGGGACTAAGCTGAACGTGAGTGAGTGAGTAAAGAAATCAATAGAATTTTTTTAGAGGATACACATCACAAAAAAAACTAAATATTTAACTTTCTGCATAAAATTCTATATTTCATTTGTTGTATTAAAAGTAATCAAAGTAACTAGTTAGTCATTGTGGAGTAAAAGAGAGCACATGCAAAGTTATCCTACATTCAAGTTCTCCTGAGAAGTTGGCATTAACAGGTTGGCAAGACATACAGTAATTACAAATGTCAGATGCATTGAAGCAACTTTGGTGGAAGCAATAAATTGTTTATGATGGTGATACATAAAATACAATATGATTTTAACCCCACACCTAAAAAATAATCAATAAAAAAATTTGCATCAATTTTTGAGTAGATGCAATTTAATTGACGGTTTATTGTAAAAAAAAAAAAATCATTCAAATATACCATCAGTACAGATGCTCCATTCATTGTGTTTAACCTCTTCTTATGTTAACTCCATTTAGCCTGATCAAAACATGCAAAAGAGTGGTGGTAATAATAATATATACATTTTCTACATTGAATGACATGACCACACCACTTATGATTATGTAATTTTTTTGCATCAACTTTTTTTGAAATCTGTTTTAAGAACCACAATTGGAATACATGTTTAATTAAAAAAAAAAAAAAAAAAAAAGGAACACATAATAAAAATCATGAGGAACACATTAAATAATGATTTCTGCATTGTCTGCAATAAAATACAAGTCAAAGTAAATTTAGAAATCACTACTTTCTTTTTTTATTTGCATTTTCCACACTGTCCCAACTTTTTCTGATATGGGGTTGTTCTTAATTAATCGACACAAAATAAATGAACGCATCGTATTTCATTTCCAAATGTCTTTCCCCCTTAAATTCTCCTTCCATCATGTCCGAGACACCTGGCTGGAACAGGAAGACAAGTTCTGCCTCCCACCTTTTCCAATAACCAGACCCTTTGGTGTTCCATAATGTTAAGAGTAGTCAAGCATATAAATAAAGGTGAGGTGAAACGACGGCCCCTCGACTTGTCAGAACTGCTGAACCACAAAGAACACCTTGAAGGGCATGTTAACTGTCAATAGACTTCTTCGTAACCCTCTCAGCCATTAACATAAAACTAACCCTCTATTTCTACCTGTGCTCCAGAAACGTGGTTTCCGACACTGTGTCAACACGCCCTCCATCATGTCACCCGCACACGCATATATTCAAAGACAACACTAAAACATGCGCACATACAAACTATCTAAGGCCATGTTTCACATTGCCGCAAAGTGACCAGACACACGAGAGGTCAAGGAACATCGTGTAATAGGTGAAGCATGAACCAGATGCATATGTAAGGCCTGATCTTCGCTCTTTCACTCATGCAGGCCATTATTACTGCGTGTGTGTTGGTCTAATTCTCCAGTCCCAGCAGTGTGCTTGAGTTCTGTGTTATTCAGCTCCCATTTAACAAGTTAAGGCTGTCTGAAGTGAGTCGGGTTCTGATGGGATATACTGTAGCTTCCAGGATGTAGAGCTGTAAATTGTGGAATATTAGACAGAAACGGGAGCAATAGGAGTACACTGGAGTACAGGCTAAGGAGTGTATGTTGCCCTTTAAAGGCTAAAAGCAAAAACAGAGCTATCATTTGCTCAACATAGGTGTATGTGAGTAATGCACAGTGAGTAATGCAGAGTGGATCTGTGTACGCATCATCTCTGTGTACTAAGAAAACACAGCAATAACTCACTGCACAAGTAGAAATGGAGTTTAGTGGCATGTATGTAGCAGCATTTACAGTGAACCAAGCCACAAAAATGAGTCAAAAGGAAATTCAACGAAATTTTCAAAGTCAAAGTCAACTAAAGTTTCAAAGTCAATTTTTGCTAGCTCACATTGTTATTCTTAAGGTGAATAATTAATCTGTACAAGTTAAACCATGGTGGCTTAGAACTGTCACCTCACAGCAAGAGTCCCGGCTGGGCCAGTTGGCATTTCTGTGTGGAGTTTGCAATAAGCTACTTCTCAGCCTTTAACTCAGTTTTCAATTGCACAAAACACTAGAGACAATTCTCTACTTAAAACCCAAAAATCTAATAGGAAGTGACTTGCTTTCCTTTTTCAAACACAACCAATCAAAAGGCTACACTTATTCACCAGGCCACACACAATCCTCAAGTGCAAACACTAATTGCTTAACTGGTCACTAACCAACTGCTTTACTGTAGTATAGGCCTATAAATAGGTTAAAGGTCACGTGACAATGTTAGTTTTCACCGAGTTGTTCTGGTCCAAAACTGGTTTGCCACCCATCCACAATTTGTAGTTTTGTACCTACCCCCATATTCACCTTTTCTAAATCCCATAGAGGAATTCTTCTAAGCCTGGCGCTGGAAAGTGTATGATGGCCAACCCTATGCCCGCATGGAACTTCTCCAGGCAATGGATGCATTATTTAATTTTGTGTGTGCAGCTTTGGGAATTGTGTGTAGAGTTTTAAAATAAGGTGTGTAAGCAACTGGAAAAAACTGTGATACACTCTCTTACCGTTAGTTTGTTATGAGGGAATGATGCACAAAAGAATGCCGCACCTCCAACTCAACATTGCGTTTCTATTGGAAGTACATTAACATATTAAAATAAAAGTTCCAGCAACTTCAAGTTCAAGCAAAACAAACAAAACAAAACATGTTGCACACCACCGCAAGATAACCAGACATACGAGAGGCAGAGGAACAGCGTGTAATCTGTGAAGGATGAACCAGATGCATATGTAAGGCCTGATCTCAGCTCTCTCATTCATGCAGGCCATTACTGCAGCGTGTGTTGGTCTAATTCTCCAGTCCCAGCAGAGTGCTTCAGCTCATAGACGCCTCATATGGGCCCAGACAGGTCCGACCCGTAATCAACCTCTCCGAGGGAGATGCAGAGCTCTGAACAGCCCAGCATTTTGCAGCCGTATAGACTCACTGGGGAACATTTTCATGTCATCTCTTTGGAGCGAGCTGAATCACCAGGTAGTCAAACGAGTTTTTTATTTTTTCTTGCTGCCTGAATACAGAGTCCCACTGTTAACCGTCACACTTACCGTACATAGTAGGATAAAGCTAAATAAGATTAATTCGCCAACTGGCTGGAAGCTGCTCAATAGTTTTTCCTCTCCAAAGAGAAGGTGCTTTCTTCAAATCTTTTTGCAATAATTGGTTTACCACCAGGTTCTCTTTGCTAATCAGTAATTAGTACGTGATTAAATATTCAGAAGCTATTGATGCACATTTAGCATGCACTGGTAAGTAAATGATTGTTCGGTCCAATTCCTGTCTCACATTTGCCATCAGTCATGAGTGTGGAAAAAATCTAAATGTACCACAAAATGGAATTAGCATCAAATAACTGGCTTGTAAACCACTTGTCAAAGACCATCACACAGGAGGGAAGAAAGTGCAGAATAAAGGATGACATACAAAAGTAAATAAAGACATGTTCAAAACAGAGAAAAGAACTTTGATATTTATGCTAATTCATTGTCATTTTGTATTAAGCTGACCAAACTAACAGTAAAGGCATTTATAATGTTCCAAATTTTACAAATATGTTGTTCTTTTCAACATAAAATCCTGAAAATGCTACATTTTTTACATTTATAACAATAATACATCAGCATATTAACATATTAGTATGATTTCTGGAGGATCTTGTGACACTGCAGACTGAAATATTGATAACAGCTTTTCATAACAGCAATTTCATTTGTAAATATGCAAAAATGTAACATTGTAAAATATATTGAAATAGAAATAGGCTATTTTAAAATGCAATAATATTTCACAGTATTACTATTTCGACATGTATTTTGTCAAACAAATGGCTTGGTGAACATTTAAAAAAAATGTTTGAAAAAAAACAAGCAAAGACACTGAAGCAGAACTAGTTCCTGAGTCCTACTCTGAATTATAATCCCTGGCTGGATGACTTGCAAAAGCCTGACCAACAACTTCAACCCGCTATGTCCCATCATGCCAACTTCCTTATTTCTACTAAAGGGCCATTCATCCAGCCATGCAGGTGATTTAACACTGTAACTCCACCTGCCAGCACCCCTCAGCTCACTGCTTTTGATTAATCATGCTCTAGGGGGGATTTATTGCATGCAAGATATTTGCTTCAGCAGTTTAATAAGCATGGGGGAAGAACAGGGAACAAGATTAATCAGGGTGGGCCTACCACTGGGCATACACCAGAAAAAAAATTCATAATTAATGACTTTGAATATGTACATTTGTTTGTCTGCTACTGCAGTGTGGCAAGAGGACCAACCTAAGGCACACCGAAATGTGGCTGAAAATGCAAAAGCGTGACTTGGGGTAGATGGTGAAGTAAGCACGGAAGCATTTGTGAGTGTGTAAAAATATTTTGCAACTTTTTCCATACTTGGAGAGGAATGAAGCATCTCTGCTCTACAGTCGAAATTACTAATGCATCATCTCCACCTTTCCTTCTCCGCCACTGGCTTGTTCAGTATTAGATCAGCACAGGTATGCTATTCTTCCTCCTCCTCCTCCTCCTCCTGCAGCACCACAGCTCATAATCGCTCTAACAAGGCTGGTGCACAGGGAGAAATAATGATGCACGATCGTGTTGGCCCATTTATCAGCGTGTTTTACAACGGCTGCCGCGTGGAAGTAATTAAACTCCAGCATCATTACAATGAACGCGCCCCTTTAATAGAGACACGATGAGGCTCCGGAGGCCTCAGCCGTAATTGTACCTCCCAACACTACCATTGAGAAGGGGGTTTTAATTAGTGCAGAAACGAAGTGCCCGAGCGATAAGGTCCAACCGGTGGGCTTCAAACACTCCTTGGGGTTCTGTGTTTATCAGCTCCTGTTTAAGAGGAGAGCACAGGGCAAGTGAAGGCTGTCTGAAGCCAGGCTCTGACGGGATGTAGCATCCATGACGTAGAGCTCGGAATGGCAGATTACTACAAGGAAATGGGCTATTCTGCAATGGCCGGCTGAGTGTGGTGGATGTTGCCCTTTAAAGGCTAAAAGCAAAAACAGAGCTATCATTTGCACTGCAGTGTATGTGAATGCATGTGTACTTGTGCCAAAAAAAATGTTATGGAATTTAGAAGCATGTGTGTTGTAGCATTTACAGTGAAACAGAAAAGACAAGCAAACAAAACAGAACAGAGTCTGCAACAATTCAAAAAGGCAGTGAAGGAGATTGTGTGTAGTGGTATTTGCTGTGAAATGAACTGCAACAAAACAATGGTGTTTGTGTGTAGTGACCTTCATTGTGAACTGAGTGGCAGAAAAAAAAAATAAATAAATAAATGAAACAAAACAGAGCAACAACAAAAAGCCAGTGATAGAGTTTGTGTATAGTGGCATTACTCTTAAATGCAACGCAACAAAACAAATGACGTTTTGTTCGTAGTGGCATCTGCTATGAACTGAATCACGGTGAACAAAAAGAAAAGTTGCTAAGCTTCAACAAAACTGAAGAGCAACATTTACTTGGATGCAATAAATGGAAGCAAAATAAATTGCACATGTAGTGATATAGTTTGTGTCAAAAAAAAAAAAAACTAAAGCGCGGATAAATTAAAGGTAAGGTAACCACCCCACAATTGACCCCACTGACATGTTAAAGGGCTGGTCCACTACGATATCATATCTTAAACTTTAGTTCATGTATAACGTAGCTGTGTGAACATAAACAACATAATATTTGAATGTAATACAAGTTCAATGCAAAGGTAGACATTGGCTTTTACAGAGTTAGCTGTAAGAGAAGTGCTTACAATTTAATTTTAATTATGTTCCAGAGAATTATAAAAGATTTACCTCTAGCATTTGACAAAGAACAGCTTCCAGAATCTTCCAGAAGTTCAGTGCTGGATTCGGCTAAAAAGTTACAACAGTTACAACCATAATAGAAGAAGCTGTGGATTGTGATTCACAACCTGTAAGTATTTTTATTTGTTAAAAGTGATCTATTACATGCATAGTTTCTAGCATTAACGGTATGTTGTAGCAAGGTTGCAAACAAGGATGTAAACAACAGGAAATGCTGTTAACTGTTTAACAATTTAGCTACAAATTCATATTTATCCATCAAACCCCTGTAAACACCCACAATCTTCACCAGCGCTGCAATGTCTCTTTATGCGGTCACTTTCCGTGTGTTCTACATCTCAAATAAAGAACTCACAAAATATATGTGTATGTTTCGTGTTACTTACTTGTGCTTATAACCCGAATATATATAAAAGACACTTGTCCGATTTTATTTTAGAGAGCAGGCATGAGGTTCAGCTGTGTCCTCTTCATTTTCTGTCTGATTCAGGTTCAAACTGATACGGCTACACTGACTGACAGTATCTACACAAGACAGGCAAAGCGCATGCTAGTAGAGCATAGAGGCATGATGCTTCCTGGTGACTTGGAGCCGATCCTCGAATCACATCACATTATGTTAGCTGACCAATCAGAGCCTCTTGAGGGCAGGCCTTCGGAGGAACTAGGAAATATGATAGTCGTTTTATGCTAGCTGAGTAGCAGTATATAATTAAAGTAAGATATATGATTTTTTACAAATGAAGCATGAGCACACATTGCTTTGCACCCCATAAACACAACCAAGCCTTAAAAATACACTCTGGACCACCCCTTTAAACTTAAATGCAATGCTAAAATAAATAGTCAATCTGCCGGACCGACATAAAATTGCAAACAAAATTCAAATTATGATCTCAAAAAATTTGACTGTTGCTTAAAATAGTTTTAAACACTGACTGCAAACACAATAGCAGGGATGGGCACCTTCAGTTCTAGAGGGTAAAGCTTACCTCCAACCCTAATCAAACACACCCAGCTTTAGCTTTCTAGTGATCTTAAATCATTAAATAGCTTGTTCGGACGTGTTTGATAAAGGTCGGAGCAAAACTCTGCAGGACAGAAGTTGCCCATCCCTGTGCTATAGTATTACCAAGACCTTTCTGGAACTAATCCAATTAAAAACAAATTTACTAAATCATCTTAAAATGAATGTAAATTGTTCTCACTAAATTCTTATTTCCAAACCTGCTCGTCCATCTCCTCTTTGATCTCTGTTCAAATAACCGCAAACTCTCAGCTCCAATCACCCTACCAATTAAACTCCACACAGTGTCGTCTGCACCGTCGCCTGCAGAGGGGTGCCATAAAACGCCACGGCCAGCTCCTGATATCTGCACTGTTAGCATTAGCATTAGCAATGTAAGAGAGCGAGAAAGTGGCTGTAAACATCCATTAGTCGTTAGCAGCCTCCTCATTATTCCTCCCAAAGCTCTCTCATTAACGAGGCGCTAGCTGACAGGTAAACACGGCTAATGGCAATGGCCTATCAATAATGGCATTGTGTGTTAAAGGACTGGTCTGTGGGGGAAGATATAAATAGGGCTAAACAGTGACGCTTTATCATTAATAAGACTTTGCAATGAAACAAAACATTGGTGGTCGCAAAGGTAGCTGCGTGAATAGATGTAGTTGTCATTGTGCTGTAAATATAATGTGTAGGAACATTATAATGTCAGAAAACGCGAGGTGGCCCTCAGTGGTGGATACAGCAAGTGCATGATGTTTGATTGTTCGAAATGTGCACAGTTTAAGCTTGTGCTAATGAGTCTGCAGGCTGAGAGTGTATGCCTGTGTGTGTGTTTATGGCTGGAACATTGGGAAGGGAGAGTAAAAAGGAGGAAGACGAGAGATGTTATTTATGTTGCGCTGGGTTCATCCCAAGTTCGTTTTACCATGAGATGTCCCTGGGGCGGTAACGGCCATGTTGCTGTGTTTGGGACAGTGTGAGGCTGGTAATGGTCACGGGATGTACAGTCTGAAGATTGGAGGGCTTGTCAGGGATCCATTACTGGAGTTACAGAGCACTAAATCAACCTTATACCCTTCTGCTGAAAAAAAAAGTGTAATACAAGGATGTCCAATACACACACGTATATACTGGTGGCACTTATGAAGAGGCAGCATGAAAAAAGACGCTGAGAATGTGAGAATGAGAAAGACAGAGAAAGTGAGAGGCAGGGGAAGAGGGAGTGGAGCCCATCCATAAAAACATCAGATGTAACACTTCAAGGACTCAGACATCAGTTTTCCTTAACAGCACACAAGTTTATATCATGCCTCTCACATGCCTCTTCAAAAAAAAGACAACTGAAAAAAGAAGAAATAACACCTGGGTTTTATCAGACACAAAACATGGTAATTCACTCGGCACCAATATTTTCAGGTGATACTTTTTTTTGTCCCTAAAGGGGTAGTTCACCCAAAAAAGATATCATAATTTACTCACATTTATGGTTATTAAGGTTTACAACATGCCTATTATCGCAATTAAAGTTGACATGTATATTGTAGTGGTTTATTTTTATGGTTTCTTAAAATTAGAGTGTAAAAATAATGCAAGTTTGAATTAAGTAAATTTTTATTGTGTTATTGCCTTCATTTAAGTAGGGCAGAGATATTGATGTTTAAGTTTATTTTACAAAATAAAAATAGAGCAAGTGAGAAGTTTTCTTAAAGCATTACATAGCTTTCAGTCGTCAGCAGGATCATTTAATTGATTTGAATAAACTTAAATGTACCTAAAAGTGAACTTTATATCAACAGACACTCAATATTAAATTATGTTGATCCTCAGGACATCCCCACTTGAAATGTGACAGAATGGGGAAAAAGGACAGCCAGTAGATTTCTCACAATTTCTCTTTTTTCACTTTCCCCCAAAGTATGTCCTAAGGCAACAACATGAGGGTAAAAATATAAGAAAAACATTTACATTACTTGGGCAAACAATCCCTTAAACGTCAATACACACAGCTTTTTAAAACTCCCCTAAATTGTTCTAGAAGTACACGCACACAAAATGTAATGCCTGTACAAGAGAAGTTTTGTTTGGGAGGAGGAGAGAAGAGCTTTTGCCTTTCCACCACTCTAATTACACAGCCTGACCTCCCACCGGTCGCCCTGCGCAGGCCCTTCTCAGATCAATATTCATTCTTTTAGATCTGTCATCTGCTTTTGACGCTATCGACCACACACTGTCTCTCCTCTCTCCTCCCTTTCTGATTTATTCATTTATTTAGCTCCCCCGCACCCCCTTGACCCCTAAGGCTAGCTCTTGCACATACACAAGGGTCAGTCTATATGAGATGGTTAACCTGGCATTATCCCTGTTTTTCTCTTTCTCTCTGTCTCTGCGAATGCACTAAGAGAAAGGGAGAATTGCCCTTGGTGGATTCCAATGGCGGTCATTTTCTATGGTAATATTTTGTAGGCTACCACTCTGCGCAAAGTGAGTATATTGGTTTTTGGCTGCCGTTATTGCAGATAAAAGCCCAGGAGCTAATGAACTAAGCGAGGGCTGAGCCAAGGTCAAAACCTTCATTTAGGAATATCCAACGGGCATCTGCCACTCTGTGTGGACACGCATATGGTAATCGCCTCTAGCACTCTACAAGAGTTAGCTCTCAGGACGTTGTTTGTCTTGTTCTGAACCCGTACAACTCATGCTCTGAGTTATGCTGATTTCCAAAAGTGGCTTTTAAAGGTCTTGGAAATTATACATTCATCCGGCCTCTTGAAAATTGTGGTGACTCTAGGTAATGATGATGATGGCACAAAAGGACAGGGCACAATCAAAGATGCTAAGTGTACAGGGTGCAGCACCAATGCCAAACAAGGACAACCTCGGCACATATAAGAAGCACACATTTGATTGTGACATCCATCCATCCATCCATCCATCCATCCATCCATCTATCTATCTATCTATCTATCTATCTATCTATCTATCTATCTATCTATCTATCTATCTATCTATCCAATGTATCAACAATATATTAGATTGTCATATCTGTTTCACTGTGCATCATATCTCTCAATATGTGCAGTATTTGTCTCACTACTGCATGTATCATATCTATCTCATACATACCTTAAAGTGTGAAAACCTTAAAGTATCTTGATATATTTTACTTTCTTGGTTAAAATGAATTTCACTTGAATTTTTTTGATAATTATAATTTTTTTATTATTATTATTATTAAAAGAATATCGTTATTATTGAACTACAGTTATTTGAACGTAATTGGAAATCCAAAAGCATTAAAATCAATTCTGAAATGAGTGCAACAAAACATGGAGAAGGTGTGCAGTTACTTTTCTAAGCTCTTTCAGGTGGGATTTGAGCTAGTAAACAATCATCTATTTAAACCACACAGCAACATGCTAACAACTAATGAAAACATCCAAGCAGCACCCGTAATGTCCAAGAACACCAAGAAAGCAGTTAATTTCACATGGAAAACATCACTCGCATATTGTTCACGAGATGTACAAATGTAATGTATATTTCCTGTACCCATAACCCTGCTCTATCTGTCCCTGTCAATTCCCTTTTGATGCTTAATGTGACAAGTCCATCTCTGTACTGTCCCCGTCTGGTGATGGCCTTCAAATAAAGAGTCAGAGTCAGATGACATAATGTTGTTGTTGTTTTTAAGTTGTCTCTTCTACTCTCCCTGACTGCATTTATTTGATTAAAAATACAGTCAAACATATAAAACATAAGTAAAACAAATATTGTGGAACATTGTTGCTATTTTAAAAAACTGATTTGTATTCGAAAATATATTTTAAAAAGTAATTACTTTCTGATGGAAAAGTTGAATATTCAGCAGTCCAGTCTGTCGCATGATTTAAAAAAATTCTTAAGATATGTCTGATTTTAATATTCTGATTTGATGCTTCTTTCCATTATCAACGCTGAAAAGAGATATGCTGCTTATTATTATGATGCAATATTTATGAAAATGGTCTTATGATATTGTCAACATTCTTTGTTCAAAACAATATTATTTGAAACAGAAGTCTTTATAGTCTCATTGGAACAATGTAATGCATTATTGTATTATTTGCTTAAACAAGACCCCTCTTTTAGTGTTTTATTAACATAACATTAACACTCACCTGTCTCATGTCACCCTGTATCTTTGAGTTTATCTCATAAACTGAAAAAGCCAGGTGACTTTGTCAAAGATGCTGAGAGTTTCCACAACAGACAGCCAGATGTCAATCACTTCCATCAGCAAAATCCCAGGAAACTCAGCAATCTTTGCTCCTGGCATCTTTTATTTCGGGGAGACGCTTAAGCACAGCTCCTTAAAAGCAAATGTGGGAAAGGTGTGGAGAGTAACATTTTACAAACTAAATAACCCGCAAGAAATTACTATCATCTAAAAGACTGAAATAAATCATGTATCATTAAATGCATCATTTCTATATAACTTGTGTTATTACTTTGCTTAAATAAGACCCCCCCCCCCACCCACCCATTTTCTCTTTTGTTATAATTTTCCATCTGACTCACCTGTCTCATGTCATCCTCTACCTTCCAGATTGTCCCATAAACTATAAAAAGTCTGGTCGCTTAGGCAAAAAGGCTGAGACATTTCAGCAACAGACATCCAGATGTCAATCACTCCCATCACAAGAATCCCGAGACCCTCTGCAATGTTTGCCCTTGGCGTCTTTTAGTTTGGGGGGAGAGTGTAAAGTACAGCTCCTAAAAAGAAAGAGAGGGAAAGGTGTAGAGTTAAATTTTCAAAGTCAATACCACCAACAAATTACCCTGGCTAAAAGACTGAAATAAATAAATGTGTATGTGTGTGTGTCGGATGGAGGGTGATCAGGGGCTCAGAGGGGTGGAGGGATGAGGTGTATGCAGGGCTGGCTGGAGGGGTTTACAAAAAAATCAATAGACAAACAAGCAATGGAAAGGGAAGTGGGAAAAATAAGCATTTAAAGAAATTCCACTCCTTTGGACGGGGACGGAGATGAGGCCGTACATGTAGGGGGATGAGGCGCTCCAGGGAGCCTCGGATGAGGCAGTCAGCCCACAATGCCCTGCAGCCTGACAGGGTTGAATGACCATATTAACGTCAGCAGGCAAACAAGGTAAACCTGTGGGGGTTGGCGCAGAGAATTATGGGTAGGCGCTTTTCCACCATCTCTCCTTGGCATAAGGCAGGTAAGGGACTCTGTGTTGAGATGGTCAATTGCTAAAGAGCAAGACCAAAGTATTACTAATAGTGTGGTTTAATGTTTCAAGTGGTAAACGGGAGCGCAGGGTTGTGTGGTCGGCACTAAGGTAAACAGGTCAATAGTATTGATCTTGCTTCCCTCGCACTTCAGCCAGGGCCAGCAACATGTAATGCATTACAAGCTCCTGTTCTGCATTGCACCTCAACAGCAGTATAAGACTCAATGAGTGCGTGGATGTGTGTTGCTCGCATGTAGAGGTTGTACATGCCAGAACTCTTGCCTGAGTGCATCTGATTTAAAAAAAAAAAAATAATTTAACCGAGGAATATAAATTGTGTTCTGAAAACTACCTCTGTGTTCTATTAAGAACATCTACAAAACTTCAAATTCACGTTTGTATAACAGAACAGTTGAATACTTGCTTCATACATTTCTGCTGTCGTTTTTTGTGAAAGTTTTGTGAAGACAACATAATATTTAATCTGGTGATTACTCATCATTTGGTTGTTTCTTCATGTATGCACATCTTCATCTTCATCTATGCTAAATTTACAATGTTTTTTTTAAACATGTTATTTAATAATAAATAATGATAAAGTCCTAAACACACTTTTTTCAGTCTAATTTAAATGTATCAGCTAAAAATGAAAACATCTTCAATAAATCTTAAATAACAATTTGTTTTACACTTTTTAACATAATTTTACAGCTTTAAAAAATTACAGCTTAATTTTTATTTAAATATGAATGTTTAAATATGACTGAAATAATGTTTGCACTTTTTCTGTAGTTAAAATAATGAATTTTGACCCATAAAGGATTTCCACACAAAGCTTTATTTTAATTTTTTCAAAACAAAAAATTATAACAATCATACATTTTGAAATTATTTACAAAAGACTCCCACTGGAATTTCATTAGGTATTCCAATATGTACAGTATATCTCAACAAACAAACAAACACAAAAACAGCCACATTTAGAACAAGAAACATCTGAAGACACATTAAAAAACTACATTTACGGATCACAATGCAGCCAGAAAACAATTGTGTTTTACAGTTATTACCAGTATCTGTTAGTAAGGCGTTAATCATTAAAACTAAAATACATTTTAATATGATCATTTATTCTTTATATATATTATTAATAAACAGATCAGAAAATGTATGCTGTTTAATGTTTACATAAATGTAGCTATTATCCAGAATACATTTTACCATTTTATTTTCACCAAAATATTTAGAAAAACTCAACACTGGACTTGTTTAAAATTGGACTGTTAAAATTGACACATTTCATATGCTTTGTATATAAAATCACTTTTGAAACATATCATTTTGTTATTTAATTAATAGCGAATAAAGTAATAAACAAAACAACAATTAAATAAGAGATAATAAACAAAACAAATAATAATAATAATAATAATAAACAAAACAAAAAGAATCAATACAGATAATGTAACACCGAGAACATTTTCCTACAAAATGCTCCCACATTCTGGTGTCTGTATAAAACAACATGAAAAAATGATCAGTGTATCTTAAAAAAGGATGAGCAGTCCATTAGATAAGATCAGAAGCACTGCGTCAATGGACATGGCTTCAGTCAATAACGGGAAAATGTGATGTTAGTGGAATTTTAACAAAGTGTGAAAATTAGTAAGCTGATCTTAAAAGTTAAGTAGATTACAGCGCAGAGCAGGAGATGTAATGAAATAATGAATCAAATCCACCTCTTTTCCTCTGCAGTAACTCCAAAGCATGGGCCATGCCAAATCCATTGCATGTGGGAAATAGATTAACTCTCTATTTACACCCTCTCCTGGCTGGCAGCGGTGGCTAGTGTGGCCAGCCAGCTGATGACAAGGGAAACCCCACCTCTTCAGAGCCCATTAAGACACTCAACAGACTGTGTAACCCTGATTATTGCATCACAACACTGCGAACGGCTGTGCAAATTATGGCTGGCTGAGGAGATTGGGTATTTCCTTAATTTAAACAATAACTCACTGCCCTACTCTTGGACCTCCCATTGATGTATGGCTCTTTTATTTAATGTGTTAATTATTCCAGCTTGATCTGTAATTCCCAGCGCAAGGATTTACAGAGGCTGAGACGAAGCTAGAGAGGGTGAGCGAGAAATAATATGAAACAGAAACCTTGGGGAAGGATCTGTTTAATTAGCTGCTTGCCAAAAAAACTACTCGCTTGCTTTATTGATTTACACCCCAACTCATCTTTTTCATAGATTTACTTATTATTTTTCGATTCCGACTAATTCAATTAAAAAAAAAAGAAAAAGAAAAAAGACTTTTCTCACGTCTGATGTAAATTCCATGCCAACATTTCATGTTTCTTATTCACACACTTACACTCACACTCTTAGTAACACATGTCTGGACACGGTCTCACGTTCATTCGGCGGTGGAGACTTCACAAAGTGTAAATGAGCTTGTGCCTTTCTCGCAGACCGACTCCGTTTATTATACTTCAGTCACACTCGAAGCGTCAATCAGAAAGCGTTGCCCTGCAAAGTGGCGCAAAACACCGTTTCGGCTAACCATATGCTACGCGTACACGCTCCATGTCAGCTCGTGCCCATCCAGCCAGGCATTTAAGCATTGCTAAGACCCAAACGAGAGCTTTAAATAAGTGCGCTAAGGGGGGAAGAAGTGCGCCAAGTGGGGCACAAACATCCACATGAACATTCTTCCACACAAATATGGTTGGGAGAGCAAATGCGCTTTCTCTCTTTCTTTCTCTCTGTCTGTCTGTGTGTGTGTTTGGCGAGCAGTAGACTGAAGTTAGCTGTGCTTGCCCTAGGGAGGACTCGTGGCCGTGGCGGTGTGACAGGCTGCTGGCAGATCAGGCTCCTGTCAGCCATGCAGGCCCCCGTTAAACAAGCCACACTTATGAGCCAGAAAAATAATTGGAGGCTGCCGCCCGCAATATGCTGCCCCCACTCTCTGTCCATCCGGGTGGCTTCAATAGTGTCAGCTTCGATTAGGGTGTGGAGGCCAGTGCAGAACATGCTCCTTTCCACACCACCTATCTATCCATTTCCCTCCCAAACTCTCTCTCTCTCAGGTCCACTAGGATGAAAAAAAGAGCGACCTGAACTCACCCTATCGCCCTCCTCTTCCTGAGAAATTTCAGAGACTGGAAGAGAAGAAAAAGCAGAAGGGGGAGGAAGATGGGCTTTTTTTCCCAGTCGGGCCTGTCATGTCAGAGTCTCAGGAAGCCTGGCTGATTCGGTTGATGTTGTCGTATTGTGTACGCGTGCATGTGTGGGACGGTGAAGGCATGCTGAAAGGGACAGGGGTGAGGATGTCACAGAAGAGCTTAGTGAGGACCGCAGCCTCTGATCTGACAGGTCAGTGGGGCCATGAGAGATACACAGCCGGCCGCGCTCACACTACATGGCCATTATCCCCCTTGGGACGGCAGGATTGCTGACCTACTGACACCGGATCAGCCTAACTAACACACCAGCCACTGTCTCTACAATGCCCAGTGTACTGTCAGCTCGGACATGCGAGGCACAGCACATGTAACCGCATTCCGCTGCAGCGCGTTACACAGCAAACATGTCATACTGTTTGGACAGGGCTAAAACCATCTGACACACTACGCAGTGTGATATCGCAGACAACAGCTCGCAATGCCCACCTTCCCCTCTGGCCTTAAAATGGCCAGGCCATAGTAGACTCATGCAGTCTTGAGTGAGACAATTGATGCAGTCCAGTAAAAAAGATTAACTATTTTGACTTTTTGGGATTTTAAAAGAGACTGAATAATTACTTTAATGAAAATTCCGTTATTTATTCGCCATCATGTCAGTCCAAACCTGTATGACTGACTTTCTTTCCACAAGGAGAACCATAAAGAATGGCTCTGTCCACTCCTTCCACACCAGGCATGAAGTGTGAAAGCTCCTTTAAGGTTAATGGGGTCCAAAACAATACTGGGCACCAACAGTTTTCACTGTGTAGCCAAAGAAAAATACAAAAATTATACAGTCAATCGTCTTTGCAACAACATGAAGGTGAGTAAGGGTACTTTTAGTTGATCCCTCCTCTCCTGCCAGACTGTTTACACAGTGCTTTTTTGGTTTCAAATCAGGTTTGCATCACCAGAATGTCAGATGTTTATCCCGGTTGCTAGGTTGTGCCAACAAACAAAAACACACACATCTGTTTTTCAGAAATATGTGCAGTTCAAAAGAACATGCGTATCAATTTCTGCAAAGAAACATCTGAACTCTGACAGCGCATCAGTCAAGCTTCACTAAATACACCAACTTTGACCAATATGTTAGTAAATAGCAACTCACTTCCGTGATTTAGTACGGTTAGTTTCAAATTAGATGTGAAGCATACAGAAGTACTTTTTGGTGCACTTTGGTATGGTCAACAGGTACGCAGCAGAGGTCAGAGCACAGTATTCATCCAAATAAACTCCAATGTCAAACAAACACAACAGTGCACCAAAAGTGTTATTGTGGAAGTTCCCTAAATGAAAACTGAATTTTCACTCGCAAAAATATCATGTAGGTTTATAATGATCCACTCAAATCCCAAAGGAAAATTACAGTCACATTTTCAACCAAAAAGGCTTGATGTATTATCCAGCAAATAGGTAAGTCTCAAAACTGTTTGTTGAAAGAAAAAAAAGATAGATCTTTTAAAATGGTGAACAAGTTGCATTGGTTTATAATCAGATATAAAGAATTTAACCAAGAAATAAAAATTTAACAAGATACAGGTAAATAAACATTACAAGGGTAGCCCTCACAAAAGCTAAATGTTTTGGTATTCAGAAAAATTATTTATAGAAAATGTATTTAGAAAGCAGAAATTACAGTGCCATACTAACGGAGTAATACTAGCGGCATGCAGGAAATGCACTGTGCAACTACTTAAATGCTTCTATCATTGGGCATGAATCTAAATGTATTTGTAAATGTTTTGCAGGCTTGATTAAGTGAATTAAATAGTACATTTCTGAAAATAAAGCAGTGACTGGTTTTCTGGAAATCATGTTTCTTTTTTAAATTCATGCATTTCCAGGGAACTGAACCATGAATATCATGGTCCGCAAAAAATGCATCATATTACATAAATAAAATTGGTTGCACACGGCAGTTCATGTGAATGGTAATGTTCTTGACTATGCATGATGCTACTGTTTATCAAAAAAAATTCAAGCACTAAATTGGAAAAACAACAGCTTAATCATTTGACCTCCAATGAGTGAATCAGGCCTCTCAAACTATCCACCGCACCCTCAGATCTGGAGCCGCTCTCCAGGTCTCTGCATCCCTGCGGAACCAGTGCAACTGAGCCAGGAGACGCTGAATGAGGTGACATTGAGCATACCTGCAGTCTCGGTGGACGTGGGGCATCCGTCCGTCCGTGGCCGGCGTACAAATAAATAATGCAATGTACACCTAATGCAGTGGTCCCAAACGTAGGAACCTGCCGTCGCCTCCAGCTGCCTTTGGGGTGGAAAATAATTACAATGCAGAGAGTGAGAACAGGCCTCCTATACACAGCGTAATGGGCCAAAATAAGGGGATGGAATGAGGCTGCCCTCTACGCTTCACTGCCTTCTCCACAACACACACACTGCCCAGCTGAAAGTTACTACCAGCAAATTGCCTTTGCATATCCCCATTCAACACTGAAAAAGGCTTCCATCTAGGAGGAAGTGAGAGTTACTTATAATGGAGGGATGAATACACAAACAAGTAAACAGAGGCCGGGAGCGAGTAAATAAACCTGCGGAGTGGAGAGATGGAATCGTCTTGCTTGCAAATAACTTTTCTGTTTACCTTGTTTGTTTCCTACTGTAATTATGCATTATATGAATGCCGGCAGATTATGCATATGTAGATTATTCGTAACAAATATGTCTTTTAATGCTTTAAACATTTCCGCGTGTGCTAATTATGCATATGAGGAAGCTGTGATGTGAAATGTGCTGAGTTATAATGCTGAGGCCTTGAAGTATTGATTGGGCTAACAGATTAATTGGAAATAGAGTAACAGATTTATTGATCGGCTGATTACTTAATTAAGCCAGCAATTTATAATTATTTAGAGTCTGGTGATTTACATATTTCAGGGGCAGGTTTTGCCGTTTATGTTTCTAGATTTATGTAACTGTGGAAGAATGTTGTGATCCAGTACACACAAAGAGAAAGAGTGTGCGTGGGTAATACAGGCGGTCGATGTGGTGATGTTTGAATAAAGACCAATGTGTTTGCTCTGGGTCTCTCTCTAACCTCAGTCTGGGCTGAGATGTAAGCCACTGTACTTTTAGTTTTAAATCACAAACTACTTTTTATGGGACATTTTTAAAGCTTGAATGCATAACCCTTATAATGTATTCGGATCAATTTTGACCTGGGATAGATACATAAATAATTCTAATTACTGTATAGTTTCGAGTAAGGGAACAAAACTTTGCAGTGCTTTAAAACCTCTTTATAATTATTTTGAAGAGATTTAAAAAAAAAAAAAAACATTTTTAAAATGTTACATTTCATGTTTGGAATGTCTTTTGATGTCAAAAAATATTTTTGTTAAATTATATATGAAAAAAACTTTTAGAAAATATATTTTGTTGAGTTTTGGGACTCAATTTAGTTGGTTAACATGAATATGTACACATATTGATAGTCCACTGCAGCAAATATTGATTCCTTTTTCATCTGAAAGAAAGAGTATACATGTAAAATGAGTTTATTTTGCTTTGAAACTTTTCAGTGTAATATTTGTGTTATTCTGATGTTGTTTTGTTAATAAAAATAATAACAATAAATAAGCAGATTGTATACACGTTTTTGAGCCACGAGTTATAATTCAAAGTAATGGAATTAAATTACATTCACTCTAGGGTTAATATTGATAATTCTCAGAATATATATTCCTACACATTTCATACATATAAACAACATTTATCAATATTATATATATTTGAACAGATTGAATGAAAACTTGGGGAGCTTTGTGTATTGGCTCTGATTATCACTATAATTTGATGAAGAAATGAATTTGCTAATTGGACATTATTATGCAAATTTAACAAATTAAACTCATTGACACCAGGAAGACTTAAAATGAAAACAAATCCAAAATCAAAGCTTCAATAGACTAGAAGTCCAAAAATAAACCAGATTTGCCAACGTAACTCCTGTTTTTTACCATATAATAAAGTTTCCTCAGTCTCCTCAGCAGCTCCTCAAGGTCATGGCAGAGTTTCTTGTCCCACAGGAGCATCGCTGGAGCTGAGGTCTGCTCTTTAAGCTCTGCTCGGCTCTCTCTGGAGCGGCTCAACTCATCTGAGCAGCCCACATCGGCCTGCTTCCCCCTGGGTGACACTGTTCTGGGGCTCTGGACACTTTTCTTTGAAGCTCCACACACTTTTGCTGGAGACACTAAATGTCCTTGAGAGGCTCCACCCCACTGTGACCCCAAACCAGCTCCAAAACTCCCCTGTCTCCCCTGATATTTTGAGTGCCTTATCTTTGTCTAGGGCTGTTTAAAAAAGAGGGAGTGGTGGAGGTTGAAGTTTAGGATTCTACAGAAAGAGGTTTTTTTTGGGGCAAAAATAAAGTTTGAAATATTAAAACTATGTGACTACATAAATCTTCAAACATCTTTGTTGTGAAAAAATGAAAACGATAATTATTTGTGTCAGACTACCTTGTCTGAAGACATAATTTAGTTTAAAACCAAAAGCATAACTATATGTCTAAGACAGTTCAAAGCTTAAGAAAAAGACATTTCAACCTTAAAGGAACACTCCACTTTGTTTTTGGAAAAAAAATTATTGGACTTTATTCGCTGTACCATGGCTGTAGCAGGTGCATTGACATTACGCAGCGCTGTTACCTAGTTACCTCGCAGAGAACTATTTTAAGGCACTGTGTAATATCATTGTGCCTACTGTAGCCGTAAAACATCAGCAAAGTCCCTTGATTATTACGCCAGAGTGAGTATTGTTCCTACAGTATATCGCCTTAGAAATTAGCAACTTTTCACCTTTTCGTCTGTCTTAGTACATGATGTAACTCTTGAATTTTTTGAGCAAGATGCTAATGGTCTAATCCGATTCATTGATTTGTGCTAAGCTAAGCTAAAAGTGTTCACGCCAGACCCGGAGATAGGCTGAATGGTAAAACTTGACTGTTTAACCCTTAGTGACTTATAAAATAAGCCTATTTTCCCAAAAAGGTGTAGTGTTCCTTTAAAATGCTTAAATTAAAGATGAAAGCGTACATCTTTTATAAAGTCTGATGTATGCCAACACTGATGCTTAAAGAGAAGTTTAATGACAAAGTCTGAATATTGTTAAAAGAGAGAATTAAAAACGTGAAAAGACAATCTTCAGCACAATGGATAAGTGGTTAGCATGGTTGCCTCACAGCATGTTCTCCCAATGTCTGCCTGGGCTTCCTCCTCTGTGTGAGACCAGTTTCCGGCCCAGTCCAAAGACATGCGGTACAAGTTAATTGGATAAACTAAATTGGCCATAAGGGGTGAACGGGAGAGTGTGTGGGTGTTTCGGCAGGGTATAACATGTGGCAGAGTAATTAGTGGTTCATTGCACTGTAGCCACCCCTGATAAAACAGGAAGTAAGCAAAAAGAAAGGAAGACATTCGAAAAAGAAAAAAATTGTTTTGAAAATAATTTGGGTTATTCATGTTGGTTGCAAATAAATAAATAACATTATCCTTAAAATTGCTGTTATTATTATGAAACAAACAACTAATAACTCTATGAACATAAATGGAACACTTGGTCTTTGCTAGGATATAGAGACCTTTAATCTTTCAAAATTCAGAGGCTGAAAACACACTTCAAACTAAAATGGTTGTTCTGCCAGACACCTTTCCCACAGGGCTCTCCGTTAGTTGCAAGTCATTATCACACCATAATTCTTCTGACAGTAACATAAAGTTTAATCAGCATTCTCATTCGCCTTGGAATTGGTCGCATTTTCTTATGTCTTCCACTATACATCAATATGAGTATGTGGATTACGCCTCAAACTGCATCCCCGTAAGATTCATTAGCAGCTATTTTGCGTCCAACAGCAGCGCACATAAAAAAGTGCACAAATAACTGAGTGTACATCATTAGGTTCCCAAGCTGTACACTGCATTCATTCAAACAAACAGACACACAAACACACACACACACACACACACACACACACACACACAAAGCTGTCATTTTCTCAGAAACAACCAAGAAACACGCATTTGGCCTGGCAGTCTTTTCCACTGTCCCACTTCTATTTTCCTGTCATTACTATCCAATGAGGAGGACTGCGTGTGTGTGTGTGTGTGTGTGTGTGTCTGCTGAGAAACATCACTGTGCTTCCTCTGGCACACATAGAGTAGATTCATGCCCAGAGGCAAGTGGCTTTGAATAACGGTAGGTTAAGACATAATCATCTACACGAAGGAGAAGATTCTCTTTGACCCGTGTCACCTCGCCACCTCATTCACCAGGAGAGAGGAAAAGCTAATTGCGGAGGGTGAACCTGGAGGCGATGGCAGAGACACTGAGAGACAGAGAAAAGTAGAAAGAGAGCGCGAGAGAGACAGAGGGAAGGGGGATCCCAGCACTTTGAAGCTAAATGAGGAGCTCTTGTAGCGCTCCAGAGACCAGGAGACATATTTTAGTCAGCTGACACCTGTTAAAGTTGGAGTTATTGGAAGCTCTTACATGCGAGCTGGAGATACTTGAATAAAGTCATGGGAGATCCAGAAGTCCTGTTTCTTTGTGTGCACTCTCAGATTTTTTTTGTGCTTGCAGTGGGCAGAATTAAACAGTTGACAAGGGCTATAACTGTCAAAAAAAAAAGGGATTTTCTAATATGTTTTCTGAAGACAAGCTCTCTGACTGTCATATCTGCTGACAGCATTTGCAAAAGTGGAGAACATTTCTGGTAGGTAGCTAGGAAGTAGGGCTGGGAAATATGGAAAATATTGATAGTCTGATTAATTTCGGGACATCTGATTCAAGATAACTGATTCAAGATAACACCACGGGTGAATAGGGTATTTATGAAAACAGCCTTTAAAAATATGTACTGCTAATTACATCTAAGACACAAGTTAACAAAGTGTGATTAAAGAAATGCTTAAACATGTATTTAGGATATTTTATTTTCATTAAACTAATAAAACAGTTAATGAAACAACAATTAATAACAACAACATAATTAAAGTCTCATAATCTCTTGTATTATTTTACATTCCACTGCCTGTGACTATTATTTGACATGAAGTTGATGGCCCAGACTGACTTGTACATGTTCATGACCATTTGCTAAGAGTGTGGATTAAAGATAATAATGTTGTAAATTTTCCAGTACAGTATAATGACAATTTGCCAACAAATTACTTCTTGAGGCGGCACGGTGGCTCAGTGGTTAGCACTGTTGCCTCACAGCAAGAAGGTCGCTGGTTCGAGTCCCGGTTGGACCAGTTGGCCCATGTTTGCTCCGGTTTCCCTGTGTGCTCCGGTTTCCCGATAGGTGAATTGGATGAACTAAATTGGCCCTAGTGTATGAGTGTGTGTGTGAATGAGTGTATGGGTGTTTCCCAGTAACGGGTTGCGGCTGGAAGAGCAGTCGCTGTGTAAAACCCGGAATAGTTGGCGGTTCATTCCGCTGTGGTAACCCCTGATAAATAAGGAACTAAGCAGAAGGAAAATGAATGAATGAATAAATGAAGGTACTTCTTGCATGATTTAATTAGTTTTTAAACAACAATCAACATGCTTATTGTTTAGGTTTATACAAGTTAATAAATTAATAAAAATGAATTAGTCATAAGTACAAATTATATTAAGTTATAAATTAAAAGATTATAAAAATTACAATTATGTCATTGACTATCATGTATACGTACAATAAAGGCCAATGTATACCCTCTGCATCAAGTCTATCATACACCTCTCAAAAAAGTAACTATATGTCATGATGATGCAGAGCACAAGATCTGTGATTGGTCAGATTGGTAGCAGTGATGAGTGTGGATGGGGCCGACAGCCATGTTTACAGAGCGATGCTGGTGGCTGGAGTCCATCAGTGGAGCTCTGGATGGATACTTTTGCTTTGTGTTTATTTTGTGATTAAAGTTCCCACCTCTTTCTTCCTTGAATGAGTGTGAGTTTGTACGTAAATTCAAAACACTGGCAACGAAACTCGACAAAGTGAAACATAGAAAAACCACTGAGGACTAGCGTTTGCCAAAGCCGCACAGATAGAATACAGAAGTATAAATGCTCATAATAGCACTGGCTACATGCAAAGTATGCACTGTGGGGGACGCCAATCAAAAAAGTATAAATCAGCCTTAAGCCTTTAGAGTCTCTCTAGAGTTCCGCAATGACAATTAAAGATTAAAAAATATCCCACATAAGAAATATGTTTTCTGGATTTGTATATTCCCCCTTTTTAACTAGCAGAATCAATGCAAACTGCAGCTAGAGAGAGAAAAGTATCAAAATAACAGGGACAACATCAATTTGCATATGATTGATTATTTAAGTCATTCAATCATCATCAGCAGGTTATGGCCCCTTGTACAGACGAACTCACATACCATCACAAAAAAAATCTTCCCGCTTGTTTTTTTGAGCATTTGCTGTCCTACTTTCACCGTTCCTACAGGAGTCAGTCTCTCCACAAATTTGTGGTCCACTAACCTACTTTAAAGCACGTCAACACGTTCTCTCAGGTCTTCCTGTCTCGACTGTCGTTTGAGGTAACTCAAGCTTTTAATGAGCTCTTAATCACAGAATCCCCGCAAACCAATTCCCCCCTCAGCCACGAGCCATTCTCTCCACAGAACGAGATGACTCGCTGCGCTCCGTCTGTGAAAATTCATGAATTCAAAAGCCTGAGCCGATTTGTCTAAACACAAAGGAGCAGAATCGGTTCAGGAGATCAAATCTACTGAGGAGTGTCAGTTGAGGCATCTCATGCATCACAGTAACATGAAGTTCATTCATGAATATACACAAGCCAAATCACAGAGAGGATTCACATGGCTTGACTTGGCATTTCATCCTTCAACTGTCTCGCTGAAAACCTTTCCATTAAAAGCTAGCACGTTATTTTTTCATTGCTTTCTTTTTTCTTTCCCCGGGCTGTGGAAAGCATGATTGACCTCAACTTCAAAGGCAGGACAAAGAGCAAATTTTTTACACTGGAGCTCTGTCACTTGCACAAACAGGGAAACGCATCTAAAACGACAGACAGAAACACACACATGCACATACTGTATGCTCAGCCTCAGGGTTTTAAAATTAGCATCCTGCGAGCAGTAAATGCTAGCAAAACTTGGTGAATATTTACCAAAAACCACAACACAGATTCTATTTCAAGCAAATTTAGCATTTCTGAAGTCAGCATTTTACTGTGTTTATCATGCACACAGAGCATATCAACAAATACGACATCACATGAACAAAAGAAAAAAAGAAAATAGGCTATATGGTCATGGTAATACAGACCAATCTGACAATCTGATCTCAGTGGACATTTCATTCTTTCAGCCCACCCTAAACATAACCATTGCTGGGCCATGAGGAGATCATACAATATAATGCAAATATTTTTTATGTTACTTAAAAAAAATGATACTGTCTATTTTACAGTAGCTCAGCAGTTAACACAAATAATAACATAAAATATATAATAAATATGAGAAATCCATTAATTATTACAGCAATCATTTTGTATTATTAATTTGATCCTAAACATAATCAAATCATAAATACTTATGCTTACAAATTATGGTGTAGCAATGCACATGAAGTTGGTAAGAAAAATAAACAAATAAACAATATAAACATTTATTCATTCATTCATTTTCCTTCGGCTTAGTCATTTTATAAATCAGGGGTCACCACAGCGGAATGAACCACTAACTTACACTGTTTTTACACAGCGGATGGCCTTCCAGCTGCAACCAAGTACTGGGAAACATCCATACACACTCATTCACACATACACTACGGCCAATTTAGTTTATTCAATTCACCTATAGCGCATGTCTTTGGACTGTGGGACAATATAAACAAAAATACAGAAAAAAAACAACGTAGGTTTAGACATAATTATCTTATAAAGAGACAAAAAAAAAAACAATTAGCATTTTTAAAAAGGCAGCACAAGTGCACAAGAACAAATTAGACAACAAAAGCACGCTCAAATGACTCAAATATGTCACAATCAAAACAGAGCACCTCCACACACACACACTGAGCCAGCCAGCGATAAGGGACAGCTTTAAAGGTAATTGATTTTATCCCCGCCTAATTTCCCCTTCTCTCTCCCTGGAGCTTCATCAGCAGTCTGTCAATAGGCTTGCCGGCCAAGCTCCATTCGTTAGTGCCAAGGAAACGCCTCAATCAGATCACCATCACTCACACACACATACACAGCAGCCTTGCGGAAACCCTGGAGCACAGTTCAAATACTCAAAAACACTGAAGCTCTGTCATACACACACACAAACACAAGGTACATCCACAGTGCGGATGCAAACACACGCAATGCTGCAGAGTAAATCAATGCTAGCAGCTAATCACTGGTTGATTAGCGTGTGTTAAGAGAGCTGAAGTAAAGATGGGCAGTCATGTCACCACTGGCTTTCAGGCCTATAAACTATAAACACTATAAAATAACTTTACAAGTCATTTACATAATACTGTTACACCATATTCTGGGGTACTACAAAAGTGCTACAATACCCTGCTGTTGAAAATGGTGGGATTCCTCATTTTATTAATGCCAGTACTTTAAAAATCACTGCATTTTAATAAGTACTGGCCGAGTTGCATTGACAGTGTGTGCATATAACTATGCAGCACAGGACTGCTTAAAGATACCAACGTCTTATCAGACAGGATAAAGAAACATGCATGAATAAGAAAATAAAGCACAGGATGTGTAGGATAATAAAATGGGACAGACTCTGAAAATAACTCAATGTTGCTTTTGCACTGACTGACACACCTGAAGCACAGAAAATGCTTAAGAGAGCATGCGATCACCAATTCAACACTCTTTAGCTGTGTTCGTGTGTTTGAGTAGTCTAATACACGTACATGCATGCCTATATCTTGGTGAATATCCTTATAAACACAGTTGGTAAAGTCTTAAGTGAATGTAACCAAGAGGTTCATTATTAATTTGGGTCTGTGCAACTCTTAGGGTGCTTTCACACTTGGTTCAGTTGCCTGGACCGTACTCAAATTCGATTGTCCCCCCTTGCCACCTTCTCAGTTGGTTTGTGTTCACACTGTCTTTTTTCCTTCTGAACCCCGGTACGCTTGCGTCATCGAGCTGCTGTTTTGTTTACGGCTGTTGCTAGGTGACAGTCACGAAAGCAAAGCACCAAAATGAAGAGACGTCCGCACATCGCGGTCATTCTGTTTTGCTGAATCTTTTGGTTTTGGACATACAGAAAGCGACTCGCAATGCCGCAATATAATTATCTGCCGCAAAAATATTATAAACGTTCAGAACATCACACAGTGTCTGCAGAAGCTGTTTTTCTAGGAGACAAGCAGACATTATCACTGTGTTTGCCCTGGCTCAGTCCCGCTTGTCACCAAGGTACAGTACGTGATACACAGACACACACACATACACAAATGAACGTTATGAAAATGATAATCCAGAAAATAATTCCTGAAAGATACTGAAAGTGCTATTTTTGTTTATTATTGTATCTTTATTGGAATGCATTTGTAATTTTTGGGTAACAGAACTAAACTAAAACAATTAAAATACTGTGAAACATCACTATTGTTAAGCAAAGTTGTATTGTATTGTGAAAGAACATTTTTGTCATATATCTCACCAGAGCTCATGGCCTTAAATAATGTTTAAGTGAAAGTAGTGTGATTTGTTTTGTGACTTTTTTTATTTATTTTGACAAGGCAACTGAGTTTAATTGGCTAATTAGTGCAAAATTCAATGTAGGCCATGTGGTACTGGCAACGATTCACTGAACTCATGATTCACAATTCGATTTTCTAATTAGAGTTAACCACTGCATTATAATCATCGTGATCTAAACAATAATGCAGCATAAATGCAGTATTAGCAGTTTTTTTTTTCTAAAATAGAATGTATAATTAAAAAATTTGAAGCAAAAACAAAATAGTCTAACTTTAGTTTTTATGAAACTATTGTCCTACTACATAAAACGTTTGAAGGAAACAACAGGTTACCTGAATGAGACAAATGCAATTGAATTAAATTGAAATGCCAGCAGATGGCCCTTATGAACAGAAATATATAGTGTTTCCTTAGTTACGGTGTAAACTAAGCAGCACTGCACTTATGAACAATACTTTAATATGTGTGCTTCATAGGCAAGAAAAACCTAAAAGTCAGTTCAAGAGATTCATTTATATAAATTCCTTCTCCCAATTTTATTGTGCTTGTTTGGCATCTCAACTGATTTTCAACCGGTTCGTGGTTCCTTGTTACATCCATAAATTTTAACAACACAAACCTACAGTATTATGATCTCTTACTCATGTGAATGGCATTATTCAGAAAAGAAATCCAGCGTAAAGTTCACAAAAGTTTATATTTTGTCAAAATATAACTCAGCACAGCCAACACGTTCACACCACAACCATTAGTGCTCAATTCCAATTAACAGCTCAGATCAGATTTTTTTTTCAAATGAACCAACATGATATTGCAGTGTGGACTGATCCTGGTCCTGAGCTGACCCATATGTGCAAAAGAATGATAACAAGACTGCACAATACACGCTGTCATATGGAAGTAAACACAGAAGCCACTGAAGTCAGTGTTTATGTTTATTCATGGTGATGTACAGCCGAAGCGAGTGTATTCCTGCTCAGACGATAAGAAGGATAAGAACAAGGATGAGAAGAGTTTGTAAATATTTACACTACAACCTCTAAAGTTGAGCTTGTATAGAGCTGTCAGGCTAACACTTTTGAGACTCAACACCTCACTGTCCCTCCACTAACCTACTCAACTGTCTGTCATATTCACAGAGCGATCAAAGAACTACAACAATGAAAATTATTTTATTGGAGTGACTCCAAAATATTAATATTAATATAATTATATATTTTTTTTATTTGTAGATTTGTTTATAGCTCATTTATAAAATGATAATGCATTTTAATGCATACCAAACTTTGTCAGATATTTTTGGTTGCATCAATTAAAAAATGTAAAGTAGGTTAAACTAGTGCTTTATACATAGTTCAAAATGTTAAATGAAAGGTCATAAACTGAAAATGCAAATAAAAAAAGTAGCTTTATTTTTCTGTCATTTTTTTAAATGGGTAGATCTTGCCTTTCAGCAAGAAGTTAGGGATCCTTGGCTAAAAAAGTTTGGTGACCACTGGGTAAAAAGGTCAATGAGAGCATCCCTAGTTTATGTTGACCAGATTGTTAGTTAATTATTTACAAGTCAATATTGTCTATTTGGATAGCGGTTTTTGTAGTTTTTTTTTTATTTAACTTGTAAAATTGCAGTGTTAAATGCGATGTGGTCAAAAATTTGGGTGCACCTAACTTTTGTTGTAGTGCACCCTAGAAAAAATTTTGGGCACACCAGTGCAAAAAGTTAGTCAAGATCCTTGATATATTATTTTAGCATCAACATTTAGCATCAAATTCATCTATTTCTCTTTCTCACTGTGTTTGTGACAGTAATTCAAAAACTCTTTGTTGCCTTTAAAATACAGCTATGATTAAACCATACATTTTATTTATCATATATGATATGAATATGAAGAATATGAAGATATGAAGCCACACCATGTTTAACGACCAAGCACATGAATAGTTCAGAGTATAAATCTATAAAGCTGTTTTTGACTATCATTTTAATACAATGTTTATATGGTTTCTACTATGTTAATCATCATGGCTTATGAACATGGTAATTATTCAGAAACATGGTAAATGTAAACATATGACAAGCCATGCATCAAGCTAGTAATTCAGTGTTACGCCATTGTATTATTTAATGCACATTAGTAATTAATAATTATTCAGTATTCATTTACATTAAAAAAATGTATGAGGAAACTAAAATAATGTCAGTCAGTTTTTGTACGGCATGTCTTTCCTAGCAGGAGTTACCTGTTCACTGCCACCTCTGGCGCTCGAGGGGTTAATTCTATTTTGTCTGGGCATGTGTGTGTATGTGTTCCACCGAAGTGGTTTGTATGTGGCTGTGTGTCTGTTTGTGTGTGTGTATGTGTGTGTCCGTGTAGCGCCCTGCCTCTATGTGTATGTAAAGGAGAAATTTGCCTGTCCTTGCCTAAGTGAATGGCTAGGATTAAGCTGACAGCCCACCTTAGTGATGGCGAAATAATTGGTTGTTCAGCTCTGTCCTTGTCAGAGCGCTGACAGTTCTGCAGATGTCCTGCGCGGTTCTCCAAAGGTTAGGCTCAGCTGGGGCTGCCGTTCATTAATCATTCTGCTCTGACAGTGCTCTGAGCAGCCCACAGCTGCCACCCCGTCCCCCTCAATTTCTGTCACCGCCTACCACCACAGCCACCGACCCCCCCCACGCCAACCATCCCGATACACGGCCGCCATGTGTACATTTAAACACACATTTGCATCCAATAAGATCATATATATACAAATGCACGTACCAAATGACGGTGATGTATGAACAGACAGGGTTAAGGTGTAGCTGTGTTTTGTGATAGATCAATAATGTTAAGATACAGTGTGTACGGCAATAGTCTGTCTGGTAAACCAACTGAAACTATTATTTTGTTCTAATGAATATGATATTGGTGCTTCCACAAAAACCAATGAGGTTTGTTTTTGGGCATCAAGCAGATATGGTTGAGAATCTGTTTATGTTCATTGTTTGGGAAGAATAAATGAAAGAAAGGATCAGACAGATTTTCCTAAAAACATTTCTTATACTGTAGGTTTGGAACAACATGAAGGTGGGGAAGATTGAAAGTAAGTGATTTAAGTACATTTATTCAGGGGTGAACTAACCTTTAATTTTAATTAGACATTGTATTTAGTAGACATTTTTATGCTGATGTTTTTGCAAGAAAAAAGAAATTATAAATTTAGTATTATTGACTGTGCAGTGTGCACTAGTAAAATGCCACAAGTAAATCTATGAAAATATTAAAATATGCACTACAAATATCAGGCCATCAACTAGCTCTCCTTCTTCTTTCCTTTATTTATGCATGTAAGTTTTAAAGTTTGCACCACAATATAGTCCTAGTTCACTTAGCATTTACACTGTCATTTTTTAAAACAGAACTTAAAGGTTGCAATGGCACTTACCAGTAATTGTATTTAACAGTTGTAAACTTGTGACAAATACGTGTAAATGATTCCTCTGTCATGTGCATATAAAGACCTGCTACATTTCCGATGCCTGCACTGAGCTGTAAAGGCTGATTTACACTTCTGCGTCAAGCGCACACGTATGGTCCGGCGCAGCCTTCGCATAGCCCTCACCGTGGCTGACGCCGACACTGACACGCACCGCTCAAAAATGTAACTACACGTCGCAACAACGCATAGCGCAAGCTCTGTGATTGGTCGGCTTGGTAGCTGTGACGAGTGTGGGCGGTACTGAGACCCGCGAGCCCAATAGAGCGAGTGTTTACAAGTGTCGAGTCCCATGAATGAGCTCCAAATAGAAACTTTTGTTTTGTGTTTACCTTATGATTAAAGTTGTTGCACGTCCGCCAGTTCCCGCCTCTGAATGAGCGAGTTTTAACTACTGGTACATTAAGGTAGCGTTCAGAAAAAACAAAACACTCGCGAAGAAACTCGACACAGAGGAACATAAAAACCTACTGCGAGCTAGCGTTTCGAAAGTGTTATTGCAGAGCAGCACAAACAGCATGCAGAAGTATAAATGCACAACTACGCACAAGGCATGCGCCGTGGGTCACGGCGATCACTTGATGCAGAAGAATAAATCAGCCTTAAGGGGCAACATTGAGAATCTAACAATAAAAATCAGGTAATCTTCAGTATTATTTTCTTTTTATGGTCACATCTTGTGACTTCATGAGCTGTTTCTGTGTCATTTAGATTTCTTTGGTCTGTATTCATATTTTCATATCGTAGTAAAACCACACCAAAGTTGATGTTCACAGATGTTCAAATTCAGCTTTCACACTTACATAAATAAAAAAATACTAGCAAATGCAATCGGACCAGAGATTGTTTTTTAACAAAACCTGTCAAGTGTGAACACACCTTAAATTATGATTGGCTTGCAGCTTTGCAAACCAAGACAGAAGTCCTGTTTCTCATTGGCCAGTTCTCCACCTCATCAACCAATCAGAATCATCAACCCAAATACACATAAAACTAGACCAAAAATTAGACCACTAACCTACTCCACTCACCCTGATCACACACACTGTCCCTCTCATTTCCCTAAATCTAACCTCTCCGTCTCTCTTTTTCTCATTTTCCCTCTCTCAGCTGTGGCTCTGTCTCTCAGGGGGCCAAGTGCTCATTCCTGTGTCTGTGTGCTGCTGTCGATTGGGCACTAAGTGCTGTGAAGACCCCAGATAAATCCTCAATTACGGCCTATCTGCTTCTTACAGCCACTGATTAACGGTCAGGCCCTGTGGCTGGTACTCTCCCTGCCTCGCTTTCTGCCTGTCTCTCTTTCTGCCCACTGGATACAGTAGAGTAGAAGCAGATTTCCCCAGTGTCTGGTCAGTTCTCCTGAGACCTCCAAACACCAGATGACCAGCGGACACTCACAGCCAACTGCTCTCAAGTGTGCAAACAAGTAAAAGACTGAAAATATAGCATTTTTACACTTTCACAGAAATGTGAAAGCACTGTTTATCAGTATTAATGTAAATAAATAAATATTTTTTTCTTCAAATCCAATTGAAATATATATTTTTTATTCTTCTGTAATATGATATCATTATATATAATACTAAGATTTACCTGTAAGAGAGAGTTAGAAATCAATCAGAAGATGCATAGCAAGCTGACTATGCTGAATTCTAAAATGTGGGAAAAGAATTACACTAATAAGCATCAAAGGCTTCTAGAAGTTTTTCATCAATAATATCTACGTTTGCGTGTTTACTGGCATGTTTGATGGATGTTGTTTGAACAGTGGAAACTGAAGGTCAGATCAGTGCCTCTTAAAAAAGGGATTTTGGACAAAATATGGATGCTTGAGCTTAGCAGGTTTTGTGTTTCTCAGTTTGAGATATTCACCACTCCGATTCTTGACTGCCTGGAGTGTCAGAACTCAGTATGGTGGGACTACGGACATATATCTGGATAGATATTATTGATCCTGCTATTTCACTGTGGTTAAGACTCACTGGCCTCTCCCATCATGTCTAGTGATTCGCTCATCTGACTTGCAAGAACTTGATTGATGATGTTATGGATATGACAAAAAAGTTCCGATGGGATGCTAATGCCGTTGCACATTTTCCTTAACGGCTCCAATGACTGAGTGACCTTTGTACGACATCTATGGAATATAAACGACTAAAATAACCATTATGCAAACAAGTTTATATACTGTATACTAATACACGACAGATGGAAACACAGTAAAAATGTGAAAGCAGAAAACGCCACAAATTGAAACAATATTGCAGACTGGATTAGCCATAGAATCTGTAGCCCAACCTGCAGAAATGTTTTCCAAGAGCAATTCATTTAGTTATACTTGCAATAATCAAAAGAAATATTTAAAATGCTATAAATAAAAGCTCTTTTATAGTCTGTCAAGTTATTAGAAACACTGACACATGAATCTGTTTATTATTAGTTTTATACAGGGATGGAAAAGTTGTGTAAACTTTTAAATAAGGTTCAAATGAAAGGAACAGGTAATTTATTAAATATGATAAACTAATAATTTTAATAGACTTTTACTTTATTCCGTTAATAATTTAGTTTACACTGTGGAAATGTAAAAAGTGTAGAAAGAAACATAAACTTAGATTAACGAATGCTGTAAAGTGTTTTTTTTCTCATAACATTCACAAAATGTAAACTAAACCAAAAATTCAATAAAATACACTACCGGTCAAAAGTTTGGGGTCAGTATGATTTTTAAATGTTTTAAAATAAGCTTATCCTGCTCACCAAGGCTGCATTTATTTAATCAAAAATACAGTACAAATTGTAAAATGTTATTGCACTATAAAATAACGAAAATGTTCAAAAGTAGTTTACAATTTAATTTGATAATTTATTCCAGTGATTTTAAAGATGAATTTTCAGCTTCATTACTCCAGTCTTCAGAGTCACATGATCCTTCAGAAATCACTCTAATAATAATAATAATAATAATTATTATTATTATTATTATTATTATTATTATTATTATATTCATTCATTAATTTTCTTTTTGGCTTAGTCCCTTTATTAATCTGGGGTCGCCACAGCGGGATGAACCGCCAACTTATCCAGCATATGTTTTACGCAGCGGATGCCCTTCCAGCTGCAACCTATCACTGGGAAACATTCATACACACTCATTCACACACATACACTACGGACAATTTTAGCTTACCCAATTCACCTATACCATATGTCTTTGGACTTGTGGGGGAAACCGGAGCACCCGGAGGAAACCCACGCGAACACGGGGAGAACATACAAACTCCACACAGAAATGCCAACTGACCCAGCCGAGGCTCGAACCAGCGACCTTTTTGCTGTGAGGCGAACGTACTACCCACTGTGCCACCGCGTCGCCCCTATTATTATTATAATTAATGGTAATAGTAATAAAAGCAATAATGACTGGAGTAATAATTTCATTTGAAACTACATACAATAAGAAAGCAGTTATTTAAACTTTTAATAAATATTTAACAATTGAACTTTTTTTTTTTTTTACATTTAATAAATAATGTCACCTTGGTGCACTCTCAGAAATAAAGGTACAGGAGCTGTCACTGGGGCAGTACCTTTTCAAAAGATACATATTTGTACCCAAAGAGTCCACAATGGTACCTCAAAGGTGCATTTTAGTGTCCAAATGTACCTAAAAAGTACCTTTGAGGTACCATTATGGACCCTTCGGGTACAAATATGTATGTTTTGAAAAGGTACTGCCCCAGTGACAGCTCCTGTACCTTTATTTCTGAGAGTGTGGACGGAGTAAAATTTTTTAAATAAAATAACATAATTTTTAGAATAATAATAAAAAAAAACATGAAAAAAAAAAACTTTTTGTTTACAAATTTTTGCAAACATAAATGCTAATAAAATATAAATAAAACTCGATAAAAGCATGTGAAAAGATAAAATACTGTATATACTCTTAGTAGTTTTCATGAAAAAACAACATTGTACTTTATGCTTAAAATAAGTAACACCACAGACACCATAACATGACATATGATGTTTACAGGAAACTTTACAGAAGGTTCACCTTATCAAGCAGCTTACAGTGTTGTGTTTCATCTATTGTGTGGCCAACAACAACCTGAGAAATGTGCTTGCATCAGCATGTGAGTAGATGAGTTTGGTGGGAGGTTGGGGGATGGAAGCGCTGACGACAAACATGATGTTGGGGAAATACTCCCCCCCCCCCCCCTTTCACAGGTTAAGGCGAGACACTGCTAGCAAAAACATTTTTTCATGCACCTGTTAATTTTGAGATTTTGGGCTATTCACCAGTATTTTACTGTCTAACATAAAGAAAACATAAAAAATTGTGTATCTTTTAACACTATCAATTTGACCCTGTAGATTTCAATTCCATTTTTAATATACAAAGGCTTTGTTTATATACAACATTTTCTTCTACAACAAATTGTGAACAATTTTATTCCTGTCTGTTCACAGCATTTTCTGAATTATGGTGATAAAAAGAGATTCTCAAAATCCCATCTGTAAGTCATTTGACTGTAATATGTCAAAAATGTAAACAATTTTGAATTCTGAAACTGACTTCATTCAATGGTTAGTTTTTTTGTGCTAGAAATGTAGGTAAATCAACAAACATTCAACGCAGTAATGCCTTATTTCCATATTTAAACAAAAACTTGAATGTTTGCAATTCTCAATGTAATTAATCGACTTTGGAAGTATGGTGAAAATTACTTGCTAATTATCTTCCCTTATTCACCTGCAATGCCCTGCCTTAAAATAATAATAATAGTAAAATAATAATAAACCAATACAAAAACCCTCTCCAACTCCTAATTTATAATTGCAGATCATAAAAAAACAAAGGGGATCAACGGGAAGTTTCCAAAAGAAGCACACAAACACACCTTTATGGAATCCACCAGTGCAATGCGCTCACAAACAATAGTCATGTGACCGTCATGGTCATGTGACCGGGTCCTCAGAGGAGCTCATCAGCCTGTATGTAGATGTGTGGTGAGTGAGTGATTGCCGAGGGCTGGAAATTGGTGTAGTGAGCTTCACAGGGGAATTGCAGCACACACATACATACACATATGCAGGCAAGATTATGGCCCTGTGCAGAGCTGCCACGCTGTAGCTGCCGTTACCTGCCAAGTTTTAATATATGGTCCTGTGTGCTCTTAAAGGAACAATACACCCATGGCCTTCAGTGTGTCTGAGGGGTCAGAGGCCACTGGAGCACTCTGCATACGTCCTTATACATGTATAAATTAATCTTGCTCATGCAAAGCACATCCCGCACAAGGTTATGATTATATACTACTACTGAAGAGAATACAATATGTTACTCGCATTGCACTATAAGTGTATAATAATGCATTAATTTGATATTATATTAAATGAAGTGAAGTGAAGTGAAGTGTAGTGTGGCCAAGTATGGTGTCCCATACTTGGAATTTGTATTATATATATGCATGGGATACAGTTGAAGTCAAAATTATGAGCCTTCCTGTGATGTTTCCTTTTCAAATATTTCTCAAGTGCTGTTTAACAGTGAAAGGACATTTTTACAGTATTTCCTATAACATTTTTTCTTCTGGTGTAAGTATTTTTGTTGTTGTTGTTGGAATAAAAACATTTTTAAACATTTTTAGATTTTTAAAAGCAAATTTTATGGTCAATGTTATTAGCCCCTTTAAGATTTTTTTTCAGATTGTCCAAGAACAAACCACTGTTGTCCATTAACTTGCCTAGTTAACATAATAACCTAGTTAAGCCTTTAAATGGGACTTTAAGATGAACACTAGTATCTAGCAAAATATTAGGTGCTGTCGTAATTTTGATAACAAAGGAAATTGGTCATTAGAAATTAGTTACTAAAACTATTATGTATAAAAATACTGTGTGAACTGTGCGTGCGTGTGTGTGTGTGTGTGTGTGTGTGTGTGTGTGTGTGT
>CAIGQV010001633.1:16006996-16029346 GCA_903798115.1 Danio jaintianensis | reverse complement strand
GTGTGTGTGTGTGTGTGTGTGTGTGTGTGTGTGTGTATTTTACATATGCTAAACATGCATAGATGAGAGTCCCAATTAGGTGTTTGCATCATATTAAATTCACAAAAGTGATTAACAGCTAAATAAAACAATTAAAGATTACAGTTAATCCGTGTTTTGGGACTGCACTGTAATTATTAAATAGCATAATATGTAATCAAATGATTCTTGTCAAATTTGACTGACAAGATTTTTTGATGACTGGCATTTTATTCTCTTCTGATGAGTCATCGTTTCTTGCTCAGAAAAAGAAAAAGACATTAAATAATTAACTATTTGTTAAATAATTTGACCTTGTGTTCAGGTTATGTAAATGTAAATATTTGATCACTTTTAGTGGTTTAAGCTTAATCTAATCAGCACATGTTTTTTTAAACCTCTACTGGTGTTCTGACACCTTATTCAATGTCCCAAAAAAGCCTTTTAAAATCATAAATAAAGTTTTGTCCTCTGTTTATAATAAAACTGATTTTGCTGTACACATAACTCAATAAACTTAAAGTAATCAGTGTGGAGTGACACAATTTTCACCGTCCAACAAATCAAAAACTTGAATTCTTCAAAAGGTGACACAAAATTCACAGTAAATCACCTTAAAAATGGGTACATACCATAAATTCACCAAAACCCTCAAGACATTAACCAAAGACACCTGTTCACAGATCAGTTCAACACTCTATACCTTCCTACAAGCACCATGAACTATCTGATCCCAGTCCTACTGATGCTGTATTCACCTCGGCCAAGTTCCCTTGGTATAGTGGAGTGAGGGGGGTGATTTGTTACTCGTCTTGGGCTGCTCATTTCCCCATGCCGCGCTTTCTTACCTCCGCCTCAGTGCTGTGATGAATAGCCGGCAGCATGGAGGAGAACGGCCACACCACCACCAAGGTTACAGTAACCTGGGCTCTCGTCTTCAGCAACCTGCCTCTAATTAGCAACCCATAGAGATGCTGAGAAAAAGAGAAAAGGAAAAGGGAAGCCAAGCTCTATGTTTATAGGCTCTAAATCTGCATGGCAATTTTCGTCCATCTCTCAATCTCCCTCTGATTACCTGCCCCCCACTAAAGGTGGTTTGTGTCGACGTGCGTCTCTTCTGTCACTGATCACGTCTTCCGGCCTGCCTGAGGGAGATTACATACACACACATACACACACTCACAACCGTGATTTATCAGAGAAGAGAATGGGATGGACTCCTCTCTCACTGACTCGAGCTGTGGAATCTAATGGATTTATGAGCTGGAGATGCTGAAACAGAGATAGAGGATGAGAAAGAGAGAGATTCACATGGCATTTGTTAGTTCCTTATACAAAGGAGAGATAAAAGTGAATCCAGTTGAAAGGTATATGGTTATATGAGTGCTCTAAATATTGGTGACTTTGACCCAAGCTTTTAGCTCTGTTCTCATTATATAACAGGAAAAAAATCCTGTATAGGGGCATTGAAATGATCCAAACAGTAGGGAAAGATCTTATCGGCTCTGTTTGAACACTATAAAACAACATAATGTACAGCCAGTAGACTTTGCTAAACGACAAGCCATGATTGCTTAGTACTACACACTGATATAAATGATCAGACCACTATAAAAGTTACCAGTTAATAATAGCTTCTATTTAACAATAAAGTCGTCATCTTATGCATCACACTCAATTTTGTCATCCAAAACACAACAAATAGGACTACGTACCTCCCAAACCAACTTCTCAAAGTGGCGAGGGCACATGTCTGCTCTGGTGTTTGATAAAATAGTCTCTGGACAAAACAAGGGCATTAAAGTGGTACTTCAGTCCTTAAGGATGAAGACAGTACTAGGGAAATGTGCCAACAATAGCAGAGGCACCAGTTGTAGAGGCTGAGGGTGAGGAAACAGACTTGGCACCGGATGGCCAGTGGACAAAGAGTGGACATGGAGGATATTTCTGTTCCTGGGTGGCAAATGGAGAATTACATGTTATTTAATGCAATGCAGCTACATTGTTTTGTAAAATTGTTACAAAATTCCTCAATAGAAGAATAAAAGTCGTTTGCAAAGATAAGTAAAAATGAAAACATTTTTAATGTATATAGTTTTTCATGTCCATTCAACACATTTACATTAAACAGAATTAAATGGACAACTAGATTTAGATGCAAAGTGCTAATAGAACTGCCATGATTGCAAAATCAAAAACATCCTGGAGATAAAGTTCATCATGTGAGATGGCAAAGGCTGAAAACGCCACAAGCATTACGAGTGCTTCATATGTGTAGTAAACAAAACCATGCAATTCATTCACTCAGAAAAGCAGAACATGCAAACTTGGTGTACAGCATTACTGTAACTACAGCACTACTGTACTGCAATACATCAAATACAGTAACATTACATTTTAATACTGCATTCTGTGCTTCCATCCATTTTTTCCACTCTCTTAAATGTCCCTTGAATGATATGGGGCTGAGTAAATGATAAGGATTAACTTATCTTATTTCTGGAGTGAACAAATCCTTGATTGTTAGTTCAAAAATGATTCTATTATGCTGATTTTGTGCTCATGAAATCATGACATCAGCTCACACCTCATCATGCTGGAGCGTGCAGGCGGGTGGTCGTCCATTCCACACCTTCTAAGGCCACTAGACACAATCATCCCTTGACACAAACATACTGTTTCTCTGTCCTAAAATATCGGGGTGCATGTCTGTTGTAGCCTTTGCTTGTTCACTAGTGGAAACTCTTGCTGCCCAGTGCCAGTGCTAATTGCTTTTGACATTGTTTGGCCTCTTGCCGCCCAGTTTAGGACAAATCCTTCATTCATGCGGCGAGGAACACTCACAAGACCCTCGACCCCATCCCTTCTCCTCAGCCTCCCGCCTCTTTAATTAACTGCTAAGAAACTGCGAGGACGGTGGTGGGAAATTTGCACACAAAGGGCCGGTGTCTGACCTCTCTCCATCCTTTACACTGGTGCGCTCTTTCTCACCTCACACATCCCTTCATTTTGATCCATGTTCTTGTCCAGTACAACAAAGAAAACTGACAGAGGTTGCTTTTTTCATGTCTTGTCTTTCTTCTCACCCACCGCTCTTTCTATTTTAAAAAAGCAGCCTTCGCTTTAACACGACTCGTTGGAAAAAGGCCTGTCGACCTCGTTCCTCCCTTTCATTTCACTCCCTAGCTTTTTTACTTTCTCTTTCTTAGTTGCTCCTCATCCGATATTCTTTTTTTTTTTCTCTCTGTCATGCTCTTCCATCCTTTTCATGGCTCTGCTGAGGGTCGCGGAGGCCTTTTGTGTGGTGGCGGATGGCGTTTTGAGGCAGTTAGCCGACTGAGTTGAGTAAGAGCCCTCCAGAGAGGCCTCAGAAGAATGCGGCCAGAGCAGAAGTGTAAACAGGTGGAGATCTCTATTGTGGAGCTCCACACAGTTTCCCATACAACACACACACACACACACACACACACACGCACGCACACACACACACACATACATACACACACACACACACACACGCGCGCGCACACACACACACACACACACACACACACACACACACACACTCAACATTCCTCCATCCAGCCACTGTCAGTTATTGTTTTGAGATTTTTTTTTTCCTTTTTCCCACTTTTTATTCAGTCCCCACCTTCCCAAAAGCAGTCTTTTGTGCTCATGTTGGGCCACAAGCTCCCAGCGGACCCCCCTGCTCTTTCCCTTGGCAATCTTTGAGGCATGGTCTGAGAGAGAAAGATGGAGTCTTGACTGGATCCATGTCTGGGTGACACAAAAGGACTGGCATTGCTATATTCATGCTGCCAGAAACCATTGCAATCTTATATGTAATTGAAAATTGACTTTCAATAGTCAGATATAAATAATGTATTATTTTCATTTGTCTAAATTATCTTTTTACATGTTAAATTTTACATGGCAAATCTATCTTGATGCATATTCAACATGTGAACATTGTCATCAAACTCCTACAACTACTAGGCATTTGGTCTTGTCCATCTTTAAAACATCGTAAGCTCTCAAAACTCCCAATAAACCTCTGACCATTATAGCTCTATTTGGTACCTTTTCTTTATCCCCTAACATTCCCAAATAAACAGTAAAACTTTGGGTCACTGCAAGTTTTAATATATGGTTCCTCTGGAAATATCCCTTTCCTTCTTACTAAGTATTAATGATTGACTTCATCTTAAATATGATTTTATTTTTGAATTCATTTATGTTTTACACCTGTGATATTATTGTCTATATTTGTTTGGACGACCGTGTTGTTTGTGTTTTTTTTTGTTATTTGTGTTGCTGTATTTTGTTCAGAGTATGTGCATATACATGTCATCAATTATTTTATCATTCTTCATTTTTTTGTGTAATTGTAATTGTGAATCCTGCCGAGTTGAGCTGAGTTTAATGAAAATAAAGTGTGTGTGTGTGTGTGTGCGTGCTGCGTGCGTGCGTGCGTGCGTGCGTGCGTGTGTGTGTGTGGTGGTGGTAGAGGGTACTGGGTTCTGTGACTGGGTATTGATTAAAGTATCCTGATTTAATTTGATTCTGATTCCAAAGCTCTCCTTTAAATTAGATTTAATTCTTGATTCAATTGAATGAATACAGATGTAATACAAATGTAACTAATATTTCTAAAAATTAACAGTGAAGATTAGTTTATAAATGGTGAATTATTGAAAAGATATACATAAATACAGCCTTGGCCAGCATTAGACACTTCAAAAAACATTAATACTGAAGTATGTATATAATATTTCCATATATATTCCTTTAATAGAGGGCTTACATCTTTAGAATTAATATAATTAACACCTTGGCTAGCACTTAGAGGACACAAGCTAATTTAACTTCAGCCAAATATTTCATGTTGCGCAGCATTCATGCATGTACACTAATAAGACTCCCTACTGCTACATGACAACTTATGTATTTGCAGTTATAGGAATTACTGCATTAATAAATCAAATAATAAAAAAGGTCTTCAAAATTGCAACTGACCCAGTTGGCTTTCTCTTGTATATGTTTTTAGAGAGGAAGGGGAAAGGAGACTATTAGCGCAAGCTTGAACGCATGCGATCACACATGGTCATATGTGTATGCTTAGACAATACCTGAAATGACACGATAGCACAGACAATCCTAGAGCACAACTCTAGAAAGAAATGACAAGCAGAACGAAAGCGAGGAAAACTTCTGTTCGCCTGGGGAATTAGCGCTGACCCATCTGTTGAAACCGCTCCACATATTGTGACCTAGATAATAGGGCGCAGTTGAGCATTGTAGGTAGATCTAGTGATGCGTCTAAGCATTGGACACATATCGATTTATGTTTCTGAACTAGATGTCTTAAAATAGCGAGGGCTTTTGCATAATTTGAGAATGCAGATGGCAAAGACACTACCCTAATGATGCAGGCAAGAGTTGAAATGAATGTCTCAACAAACACATTTATTTGCTAAGAATGCTCTCGCTTCGTTCTGTTGTCACTTTCCTTGAGAAAAGTTTCTGTTTGGAGAACAGACTGTACGCAAACTGACTGTCTAAAACTGCATGGCACTCTCTTGCCCACCCATCAGCCCACTGTTCCTTTTTGGCCCCACTTTCTCATTACTGACAATGTTGCTTTTCTTTTGCCCTCTTTTCTTTCCTCGTTCCAAACATGGAGGGTCTTTTGTGCGAGTCCAAAGGACTGTGCTCCGGGTGAGGGGCTGAGGTGTATGGGAGAGAAAATGATATCTCTAGCTCCTAATGAAGGAGCTGTTCTGTTTATGAAGGCACCTTTTCAGGCCCACCTGACCTCAGAAGCACCAAGAGAAAGTTCTACAACACTGGAAGGATAAGTGGGGAGCATGTGTATGTAGGAGGACAGTGGGGTTAAGGACCTGTAGTTTGAAAAAAGCCCCCCTCCAATCACTTTACCTCCATAAATGCACAGAGACACAGGCAAGAGACATCCTCAAGAGTGTCCATTGTAGCTGGCAGTATTATGCTTGAAACAGAGGAAAATTAATTTGGCTTTTTCTATAAAGAGTCCTTGTTGGCAGTCGAAAGGCCACTTCACAAGGGGGTAGGTTGGAGAGCCCCTGCTCCGATCCACACGTCCAGAAGGACACATGTGTGAACGGATGCACCCATTTGCACAAACACACACACACACACACTTTTAATTCAAATGCATTCAAAGTTCAAAATGTTGATCTGTAAATTTAACCAAACCTGAAACAATTGTTCATAAAATCAAACGATTAGAAGTCCAATAACTTTAATATAACTTTTTAGTTAATGAAATATAAATATTTGAATTATACATGAATTATTATGACTAATTAATAATTATTCAAGTTAAGCAAAAGAGTATCTAACAAGAGCTATGAACAATTGATTAACCTTGAATGGCAAATATGTTTTGTATATTCATGAACAAAAAACTTTCATAAGAGCATTTGTTCAAAAGTCTGATATTAGGGCTCACAATCAAAGGAATACAAATGTAACTGCATCTAAGCATGGAAAGATCAGATGTCTACTCAAAATCAAGAGAATTCAGACCAGGCCAGATCTTCTGTTGTCTAATTCTGATGAGCCGGTTTGAACTTTTTTTTTTTTCTCCTTTTTTTGTTTTGCATTTAAATTTTTTCTGAACAAAACCTTAATATGTTACCTTAAAATTAACTTATTTCAAATATTTTTTTTTTACAAAAAGCATGTCTAATTAATTTAACTGAGCATCACACACACATGTGCAGTTAGCTAAACTGTGCTAAATTCATTCACAGAAACGCGCAGTTCATGCAGAACTCATTTGACAGTTTGACATACAATAATCCATATTGTGTTCAGATTAAGTGTACAGGTGCTTTTGATTTAATAATCAATTATCCAAATTAACTGATATTCTGTAGTATACAGCTAATTTGTTTTCATTACAACTGAATTTCATGTTTTCATGTTTGAGTTCATAGACTCATATAGAATTTCAAACAGTCCTAAATGTTAAAGTAAGGGATAATCAACCGATTGCCATGCGTTAAAGGATTTTAACAGACTTTTAACGCATGGCAAGCCATTGATTATCCTGCTTATTCTGTGGTCAGAACAGAGAAATTGTGTGTATGCAAGAAAATGACACAGGCATATCTAATAGTTCATAGTAACATGTATTAGATTAGCATATTTGTGAGTTGGATAATCAACATCGGCTCCCTGGTAAAGCGCACATCAGCAATCTCTCTCTCTCTCTCTCTCTCTCTCTGTCTCTCTCTCTCTTTCTGACTTCGGTTTGAGGGAAGCGCATTTATTGTGAACTGTGATCAAAAATGACTGGAACTACCTGTACATGAAACTGAATTTTATTGCACACTTTCCAGCCATTCAGAATTAAAGTTTCAACAGGCCATAGAATAATTCTAAATATCATATCATAGTTGCAAAAATACCATTCCATATTAATGTTGCCTCCTTTGCCTTTTCAAATTGTTGTCTTTTCTTTATATTCAGTATCATATTTTGGTTGTAGTAAAGCAAAATATTATTACACCTTGCGTTTAAAGTCGTTGCCAATATATTTTAGTATTATTAGTACTACAGTCAGCTTTGCCCTATTATACTCCCTCAATGAAACGCGGTTCAGGAAGGCCACAGTACATGGTCACCCCATAACATAACTTCAGAACCTGAACTGTAATCATGATGCCCCGGCCCCGGCTCCGGCTCCTCTTTGTCAGCCCCACTGTAGTGGCATTAAATTTTAAATGCGAATGTGATTATCCTGCTGCATTCATTTTTAATGGGCTTTGCCACTATGTGTTTTAACATGCAGCAAAGCACCAAAGTCAGCTGAGTCAGCCAAATTTTGCGCTGATAGTGCATATATTCGCATATATACATGTGCTGCTTATTTCTGCTTCTCTTTCTAACCCTTCTCTTATTCTTCTGCCTCTTTTTCTCCCTTCTCTGCAAGTTGTGGGACGAAGGCCAAGGCGATGTTTAGTGGTGCAGTGAACTATCAGTTTGAGTTCAAACTAAAGTTTCAAATGCAGATTTGCTGAGCACTAAATTATTTTAAAAGGGAAAAACGTCATTTCTAACTTTTAGAGTCACCAAATGGAACTGTATAAACTTCTCAGAACACACTCCCTGTCTGCCAATACAGCGCAACGGTGCCCATTCACTATTTCAGAAGCACTAGTTCTGGATGTATTTTTCCCATTGGGATATCAAATAAGGGCTATGCGTGTGCTATGAACAAGACCAACCAGATATACAGTAGAAACAATACATTTTACATCTATTGCAAAATATTCATATTTGAATACAAATATGTAAGTAGTTTGAGGGCACAGGGAGACTGACAATCACATAATTGGCATGGAAATGGACAGCACTTAAGTTTGGCAGACAGTTTCCTGATTGGTGGAGATTTCTCTTCAGAATCACTGGTAATGTATTTTCTCACCAGAAAGTCTCATCTTGAACAATAATAGCTGAAATAATGTGTGTTCATAGTGTTCTGTGGTCGAATTTTATATGTGAATGAAAGCCTAAATTAAATAAAAGCCTGTTTTTCATTTAAAGTGAGAGTATCTCATCAGAAGACTTGGCTCATCAACCTCATATAGATTCATATGGATTTTTTTTTTTTTTTATCTCTTAATAAATGTTTTGAAGCATCAGAGTTTTTGATAATATAGTTTATATTGAGGGAGAGAAATATCTTATTTCATTAAAAAAAAACTCAGAATGTTCTGAAATTTCTGTTTTTAGAAGATGAACAAAAACGTCCTGGTTAAGTACGTAACCCACGTTCCCCGAATAGGGAATGGAGACGTGCGTCTGTTAACAGACTACGGGAGTACTTCAGACGACCAATCACTCTGAAGAGTAAGAAAACGGGCCAATGAATGCCAAAATGAATTGGCAGAGCTCAGCTCCACAGCTGACAGTGATTAGCCATTAGTGCTATATAAGCTGCCAGCTGAGAAGCGAGCACTAGACTTTGCCTTCTGAAGAGCCGATCACTCAGCTAACAGCTATGGCAGTGGAGACACACGTCTCTGTTCCCTATTAGGTGAACGTGGGTTACGTACGTAACCAGGACGTTCCCCCTTATATGGGAACTCCAACGTGCGTCTGTTAACAGACTACGGGAGACTGTATGGAAAACGCCACAGCAGCTAAGCCTGTCACGCTCCTGATTTCAAGTTTGTCAAGCATAGCGTAAGCGCACAAGCATCACCAAGAGCGCAACCTTCCAACATCCCCTAGGCCCTTTAATTACCATTACATGGGAATAATTAGAAAATTTAGATCGGGGGTTGTAATGTGCTTTTACCTAGCTAATATAGACAACAGATTTTAGAATACGACAGTACGTTGGGAAAGCGTGCCAGTCCCCGAAGAGGGAGGACACTGTGGAGGCCACCTGCTACCCAAGAGGGAAGACTTGATGGCAATAAGAACATATGTACTAGCCCTATGGAGGGGGAGTGCTACATATGATAAGCTGGTTAGCAGGTAGGGAAGACACGGGTCCGCCTGGTCAGGGGGAACACTCCGTGGCTGAATAAGCATATGGGATTGCCATCGGGGACCGCGCATAGCTGGCACCGAACCTCAGCATGTGGGTAGACCAAGAGTGGGCATACCAGACATCACACTGAGCCAGGCACACGGCTCCTTCGCTGAGTCGGGTGCTAGGGGCCTCGAGGAATTCTCTAGGGTTTGCCAAGCGGGAAACTTACTAGCAGAATAGAAAAAGAGCACGTATCTCCGGGTTAGGGAGCATGGCGCAGCAAGCGTTTTTGACACCGAGCTTAATTTTGTCCCGATTGATCGGAGTAACCCAGTAATCGGGAGGAAACGGACTCCACTCGAGGATTATAAAATCTCATGAATGTGTTAGGTGTCGCCCAGCCCGCAGCTCTGCATAATCTGTTAAGAGGCGCTGAGTATTCACGCCGAAAAGGAGGCAGGGAGGGACCATCACAAGGAGTGTGAGTCCGGAAACTCGGGTCCGGTTGGGCCAAGGAGGTGCAACGAACGAGACCCGCTCCTCGTCTCCCCGACCTTGCACAGAGTCTGTGCGCGCAGGCTCACTGGGAAAAAAACACATATTGCGTAAACCCGGGGCCAGCTGAGAGCCAGCGCATCCGTGCAGAGCAGGGAAAGCAGCTGGCAGAAGAGGCACAGGCCATCCTCTATGCATGGAACAGGGAGAGCCAGAAGGTGAGGACCATTTACTGCCATCCTCGGCCCCCGTCGCACACCGGTAAAAACACGGTTATAAGAAGGGAAAGAGCGAGACATGGAGTGAGCGTCCTTCAGGTCTATAGCTGCAACCAATCCCGTGGACGGACGCATTGGGGGATGCGTTTCTGCATGAGCATCTCGATCAGCATCCTGAACAGATTGCAGATCAAAACGCGCAGATAGGATTGGTATAACCCACCGCTCTCTGGGTACGATGAAGTGGGGGCGTAAACCCACTCTTCATCTCAGCTGGAGGGACCGGCTCAATTGTATCCTTCGCCAGGAGGATAACAATCTTCTCACGCGAGACAGGGGTGGCATAGCAATGACCGCTTAAATACACACCCGTGAACTCGGGAGGCCAACAGCGCATTGAAACGCATAGCCGAGTCTGACCGTCCATGTGAGCTACTACGACAGGCTGAGCAGCACTAACCAGGCTGACAGAGTCCGAACGAGCAGCATCACCGGAACGATCGCTGACGTACCCACGGAGGGGCAGCTTCGGGATGGAGAGTGCTCACCCCGGGAAGCGGAGCGTCCCGAGGAAGAACTGAAAATAAGAGATTGACTCTTACCTTCCTCCCAGGAAGTGCACCAAAGCTGAGAGCTGGAAGGCAGCGCGTCCCATGCTGGCAGCGATTGGGCTTCAACACCCAGAGGGAGGAAAAGCCACTCTTTTCGGATCGATACATTCATTCCCGGGAGAGCCCCGGCCCTCCACCAGGGAAAGGTTCTCCTCCTCTCTAAGCGGCCCGCCTTAGGTTCGCTTCACGGTCCGATTACTGGACTTTACAGCAACCTCTGGCGGGAGCGTCAACTTCCTGAGGGGGTCTCGGCGCATTCACTAGCCAGTGGAACGGGCTGTGACGGCGGAGCATTTTGGAGCCACGGGAAGAGCGCTCTCGGCGAGGAACAGCCAGCGTGGACGGGTCCGGTGGGGGAGCAGTTTTCCGAGCCCACCAGGAGATGACCTACTCCATTGCGCACGGCTGATCTCTCACCACCGAGGACTCCTGGGTAAAGTCCCCAATGGTGTCGCCGAGTAGGCCTGCCTGGGATATGGGCACACCAAGAAAGAGTACTTTGTTGGCGCGGCGAATATCTGCCAGGGTAAGCCAAGGGTGGCATTTCCGGACCACTGTGTGGCCATCGTCCTCCCCAGGGCACGGGCGGCCGACTTGAAGGTCATGAGAGCATAGTCGACCACAGTGCGGTGCTTACGCATAAACCTGGGGAAGAACCGCCCCTGTGCAGCACAGCAGGTGCCGTGGTGCAGGGCAGAAGCGGCATGGCCCGCAGCGGTGTGGGTTCTGGCCATGAGAGACACAGATAACCCACCCACCTTGGACGGGGGTCGCAGCTTACCCCTCCAGGTGGCGACGCCAACCACCTGAGGAATAGCTTTGTACCCACTGGCCGCCTCGCCATCAGGGGAGGTGAAGGTGGAAGCGCATGAGGACCGGGTGGAGAAAAAACGCCCTCTATGCCAGCGTGCGCTCGCTGTGTGCACCTGGGAAGAAGTGGACGGGAGCTGGAAGATTCATCTTACATCAGCCCGCACGCCACACCTCTAGTCGGTCCAACAGTGAGACTGGGAGACAAGCCATCTCCAGCCACACCACCGAAGTAGCCCAGGAAGCGCAGCCACCATGTCTGATTCGAGAACCGTGACCACGCATTGCACCCCGTAGGATGAAAGCGAGCCCGGTCTGTCATCTGAGCATGAAAGCGCGCCCTCCTATGTCGCGATGGACATCTGATCTCCGGTGTCATCAAGCGGAGGCGCAGGCATCCCGGGGGATGAACCGCACAACCACTCGAAGCTTGGATGGAGCGCGCTGTGGGGGAGTGGGGGGTCCGCGGGCCCGGAGGCGACGGATAAACCCCAACTGTAATCCTCAGATCTGCCCGCGTGCTAACCGCTTTCACGGGGAGCAATGAGGGTGGCTTGGAAGCCGCCATCTCAGCTGTGCAACAGCCATGCCTTCACAGTGAGAGCATGAGCTGTCCGCGAGCAGCGCATCGACATGATGGACCCTCAGACCTGTGATGCGATACCCGTGCCCATCATCCGGAGATAGGAACCACCGCATCCAGAAACGCACAGTCAGAACAGCGTCTTGAAGACGTGTTGATTGACTGTGTTGCTCTCTTAGGGAATCTGCTCTTTTAATGGAAACTGCTCTTTTGTGCACACCAGCGAAACGCCCAGGGGACAGGAAGCCCAGATCGAGGGCCGCTGTTGCGTCATCTCCCGCACTAGTGAGTACACTGGTTTCAGTCTTGAAATCAGGTTGGCAGATAGAGTGTCTTCAGTCTCATGAGAGGTTCTGAAAGCTAAATTCTAGTGCTCGCTTCTCAGCTGGCAGCTTATATAGCACTAATGGCTAATCACTGTCAGCTGTGGAGCTGAGCTCTGCCAATTCATTTTGACATTCATTGGCCCGTTTTCTTACTCTTCAGAGTGATTGGTCATCTGAAGTACTCCCGTAGTCTGTTAACAGACGCACGTCGGAGTTCCCATATGAAGGGGAATCGTGTTTAGCATAAAAGTAAATGTTTATGAGTTATCATTCAAAATCAGACCTTCTACAAAGAAAATTCCTAAGATTTTGACTTTCAGGCCTTTCACTATCATTAATTTATTCTTTATTTTTCCAGGAAGGTCCCATACAGAAAAACTAAAATCTAAAATCTCTTCTTTCAGAGAGTCCGAACAAAAAAGATAATGTGACATAACACAAAAAAACAAAACAAAAAAATATATTACCATAAAACAGAGGGATCATACACCAACCTATTTTTATTCAATATAAAGTATCATTTGCTAAAAAAAAAATGGTAGGCCCAGCCCACATATACACCATTGTTTGAGCCAGTGTTGCCATTCCAGGATAATTGAGAAGCTAAAACAAACAGAGTAGTGTTTTATAATAACCACAGAGGCACAATAAAAACAACCTGGGTAAATCAAACTATGAACAGTTTAGTTGTATATGTCTATGGAAAAACAGATAGGGCAGGAGAAGGTACTTAAATTACGCACTCCAGCTTTAAATGAACCAATGAAAGTCCAGTTTTGACAACTTGATTAAGTGAGAAAATCTACGTTCATAAGCATCTTTGAAAATACGTTGAAAATAATCAGTCACAGTTTTCCTCAGGGCATTTGTTGCCATCTTTATCAGAAGCAATAAAGAAAATGGACCCATCTTACCACTGCCAGCTTAAAAAGCGAACAAAGACATGATTCAACGTAGAGGAAGAGCGAACTGAAAGGTGATGTCTCATGGGAGGGAGGCAGACAGGAAGTCTGCCAAATCAATAACACATTATTAGTTCGGGGGGCATGAAAAGAGATAGGTGAACCTTAATACACCTATGATATCTTCATAATAACAATATTGAGATTTATAAATAAAGGGTGGAGGTGGAGGGGGGATGTGTTGAAGGCAGATACTCGCGGCGAGTGAATTCCAGCTGGCTTTATTAGCTGCCAGTCTCTCTGCCAATATGTTCCTTGACTTCACTGCCCAAAATGGTAACTGTCCTTCGTCAGATCAAATTAAAGAGACTGACAGGCAATAAGAAATTTGCGACATTAAATGCATTTTCCTCTTCTGCGCATTCATGGCTCTTTACATACAGAAAAGTGTGTGTGTGTGTGTGTGTGTGTGTGCGTGCGTGTGTGTGTGTGTGCATGTGCGTGCGTGTTGGGTGCTTTAGATAAAGCTTTTATTAAAGCAGGGAGAATTTTCTAAATCTATATAATGATAAGCACTGACAATGACATAGAAAACACAATGACATGTGGGTGACATCCTGTCACTTTTTCACAGGATTGGTTCTGTACGGTGTCCACAGTATATATGAAAAATGTGGACCTGGTGTTGACCAGTAAACATCTGAATATAGAGTAAAAATATTTCTAGGCTTTTTTAACAACTATATCACTGGAATTTGCTGGAATTTCCATTTTTATTTTCTCTCTCTTTTCAACATTTCTCTAGATGCATTGTTCTCAGGACTTCACAATCCCTCTCGAAGTGACATTTTGTTCAGCGGGCCACACAGGAAGTGTTCTAGAAACTGCTTTTGCAAAGACCTAAACATACTTCACCTTCAGATTCTGATAAAAGAAAGAAAACTTAATAGAAAGATGCTTAGGCTCTTCTGAGATCCAAAACACTGAGCGAAGTTTTGCTTCTGGTGCTATAAGTCTTTTTCCATTGTACAAATTTTTAATAGCCTACTTTATATTGACACTGACAATGTACTGACAAAAGGAAAACTGCCTTTTAATTTACAATTTTTTGTTCCATTTACCATCATTCCTGAAAATCAAAAACACAAAAGAAAACACAACATTTTTAAAGGTGAAATTGGATGCCCATTTTAAACAAAATTATTCTTTAGGGACTTAATGAAAAATATATAACTTACTTTGGTTAAAATTCTCAACAGTAATAAATAAATAAATACCCTTTTCAACCTGTCATAAACACCTCAGTCCACAGTGAGACATTTCGCTTGATATCTCTTTAAATGCTAATGAGCTGCTACTCACCCCGCCTCTCTCTTAGGCAGGATCGGGAATAGCTGTGGTATTGATCCATTCTTGAGGAACAGCTAAACCTGCATAGCACACACAGCGCTTAACTGAACCTCAAGACGATCTGATTCTAAACATGAGCGAACTTGAGAGATGTTGTGATGTTGGTGTATGCTAACTGTAGAACTACAACTCCCAGAACTCTTTGCACCCATCAACTCCTGCAACAGCTGACAATAATCCAGACACTCACACACAGACACATCTGCAGCTCATTTTCACTCATTACATAGATGCATGTAATGACATATTATATGACATACTATATATACACTTCACATTCTCATTCACTTTGCTTAGTCTTGTTATCCTGTAGCATCACAAAGCGTTTTCCTTGTTTTGTTTTCCAGGCCGTGTTTCCAGACCCTCGCTTGGTTTATTGATTTTTTTTATGTTAGACTCGACTACTCTTTTGGATTGCCCTGTATGATACTGTTTGCTCCTGTGTTTAACCATTGTCTGCCTGACCATTCTCTGTTTAAATAAAGACCCTGCATTTGGATCCCCACTCCATTGTCAGAATCGTGTGTTACATCGAGATCATAACTCCTTCTGGGATATTCCCTTCATATATAAAACTAATCAATTTCACTATTGCCTCTTCTGAAGCTGGGATTCTGTCTAAGGACACATGTGAGCTTCTAAAGTTACATCCAAACACAGAGCAGTCTGCATGCCAAGGTTGCTTCACTGTTTAAACAGAAAAATTTACCATTGCTAGCTGCTTTGCTATCTGTTTACAAAATGGGGTGCGAGAAGATAGAGTCCATAGTTTGCTTGGAGGCAGGTATATGTAAATGTACTAGCTGGTTATGTATAAACTGGCATGAAATTTAATAAATGGCACATAAATACACTTAGCTAATTAAAACAAGCTGCATGTTTTCTTTGCAACTAGTCTGAGCTTCAAACACTGCACAAATAAATCACAAAAACACAAATAAATCTAAAAAAGTGAAAATTTCATCCGGTCACCTTTAAATCCATGCCTCTTGTCACTCTAATAAAATTGTATATAATACCTTATTTTTTATAATTTAATAACTATAAGTCAAGTACACTGGTTAATTTTGACAAATACATCTATTACACTGAATAATGTTACAACCTAATTTTTCTCATATTTGACCCATTCACAAATACTCAATACTCAGCATGTTTACACTACAGGCACAAGTCAACAATAAAGCATTTTCAAATTATTACAAACAAAATCAAGGCTGCCACTGTTCAAGACAAACAGGAATCTGAAGCAATTTGCCAAGATAAGCACCCAAATTGAGACCATGCCAAGAACACAAATCTGTCGCTCTGAGAGACTCCGGGGCCTGTAGTTGGCACCAAACTTGCTCTGCTATAGGCTGTACCCACTGGAGACCTATAGAGACGTAAGTTTCATGCCAGGAGGACTCCCTGATTATGTAACCTTGTCAGTTCAGAGGCTCATATAGGGCTGAGTACATGTGGGTATATGTTTATGCATGCCCTCTGCGCCCTCTCAGTGTGTGGCATGTGCTCAGTTGCCCTGTAGGTCAAAGGTATTGGGCACAGTGCCTGGTACTGACACAGGCTGGGCATCTGACTCCTGTCACTGTTCCCATTGCCCAGGCAGCAACAGCCTGGCATGAGCCGTCGACAACTGGTAATGTTGGCACACAGACTCAGACACATTCTTCCACATGCCATCTATTCAACCCAAAGCTGTTTGGCAAGCATTCCTCATCCCCGATTCTGTCTGAGAAGGCCTTTTATTCCCTAATCATTAAATAGTTCATCTTTTGATCCTTTTCCATGTGTAATACACGTGTTTAACCTGTTGCTGTAAATGTGTTGAACATATTTTTTCTTCAGATTTTAGTTTTTGCATGTTCTTGTATATGCAGACACGAATTCGGTTTGTGTGAAATGAGTGTTCACTTCAGATGATTTAGGGTGTGTTCACACTTGCCATTAGTGTTAGGGACAGGGTTAAGGTTGCAAATATTACATACAGTATGAATAATATCTTATAAACAGGCACATTTAATGAATTCTTCATAAGCTGCTTTCTTTTCTTTACCATCAGTATTGTAACGCGTGGTTATCAATCATTTTAAAGATATAAGATATTAAATTAATGTTATCATGAATATAGTTTATATCTTTGTGCCTATACTATTGAGCATTTTAATTTGAACAAACTAACCCTTTTTACTTCCATTTCAAATGCCTCTATTTAAACTTGATATTATAAAGACAGGCGGAATAAGTTTGATTTATGATGTGTTTAAAATATGTTAAATTTTTAGTGGAATGGTACCAATTTGGGTGCTTATCTTGGAAAATTTATCCTGATTTCTGTTTGTCCTGAAAACCGGTAGCCCTTATTTGGTTTGTGATAATCTGGAATAGCTTTTTTTGTTTTGCATTTTAGCATCAAAAGAATTCCACCTAAATTAACTTTAGCAGTAATCTACATTATTGCATAAATGCTGTCGATTGAACTAAACATGTATTGAACGCAGACATTGCATTAATGAAGCCCACATATTCTCACCACTCGGTGACATTTCAGCCCTTTCCATGAGCAAACACACCGTTATCCCAGGAGGTTTTTGGCTATGAAGCTTTGCAACATGGTGTCTGGTGTGTAAAATAAATAAAAGCGCATGCTAACACAATTGGGTGGGAGACCTTGTGTGAGTGTGTGTGTGTGACTATGAGTGTGTACAGAGATGGATCACCACCGCCTCTATCTTCTCCGTGGCCATGCCTAGCAGCGCGTCAGCAGCGGGCCGATTTACATTAGGGAGATTTAAGCTGTCTGAGCCAATGGTGACAAGTCAAGGTGTTTCACTTTAATTACAGCCGGCAAGGTCACCTCCCTCCCCGCTCACCCTCACTCACAAGGAGTACAGAGAAAGCAAAGAGAGAAAGAGAGAGAGAGAGAGAGAGAGAGAGAAGGAGCACTCATGCATGTTTTTTTTTTTGCATTTGTGCTTAAAGACCCCATGTTTTTGAACACAGAACAGCCTTAATTACAAACACTGGCACAGGACCAACCATCTCTCCCGCTTTCACAGCGACAAAACAGACATGTTCACACAGAAACAGTCTGTTAGAAATAATCCCACATGACAAAATAAATGCTGAAGCATGGGAGGCTATTTCTTTAATGTCTTGCATTGCATTGCGGATGACACAATGCATTATGATACCATAATACAACAGATTTAACTTTTTTCAGCTCTTTGTTTTACAACGGCTGCCTCTTTCGTGCACCCCGAGGCTGTTGTTCTGTAAAGTGGATATGACAGGCGCTGAGCGCAAACAGTAGCTTAAAGGTGTGAGATTTCAGACCATCAGTAGCCCTCTGCAGGATTCAGGATACTGCGCTGATGAGAGGTGTCAGACAGGTGTCTAGGGGTCTTTTTCTCTCCATCCCATGACAAGTGAGAGCAAGCCCCCTGGGCAAGCTGATAGTCTACACTGCCGTTCCCCTCGCACATCTGTCATTGAATACCAGGCCTTACTTACCCCTTTTCCACCAACAGGGTGCTGGTGCCCGTGCTGTGCTGGAGCTCCATTTAGGAGGTTTTCTCACATTCACACTGCAAAAAGCCGTTTAAGGACAGAAAGGGTCACAAACTTTTCCATTCTCCATTTTTTTTTTACTTATAATATGTATGGATATATCAATTATACAAAGTAATTAATGTAAAATATTTTCATTCATTCATTTTCTTTTCGGCTTAGTCCCTTTATTAATCTGGGGTCTCCACAGTGGAATGAACCTACAACTTATCCAGCAAATGTTTTACGCAGCGGATGCCCTTCCAGCCACAACCCATCACTGGGAAACACCCATACACTCTTGCATTCACACACATACACTACGAACAATTTTAGCTTACCCAATTCACCTATAGCGCATGTCTTTGGACTTGTGGGGGAAACCGGAGCACCCGGAGGAAACCCACGCCAACATGGGGAGAACATGCAAACTCCACACAGAAATGCCAACTGACCCAGCTGGGGCTCGAACCAGCGACCTTCTTGCTGTGAGGCGATTGTGCTACCCAATGCGCGACCATGACGCCCCGTAAAATATTTTTTTATTATAAATAAGGGGGCGTGTACAAAAAAGCTGAAGCTGTAAAGATGAAGATGAAAAATCTTACATTTTCATTCATATTTGTGTTTGTTTTCAATAGCAACAGCTGTAATAGCATTACAATTCTGCAGGTGCATTTTTGTCAACTTATTTTTGGGCATTATTGGTCATATTTTATTTTTTATATTAAATAATAATAATAATAACAATAACAACAATATATAATTTTGAAATACTTTAGAGTTCAATAGTACTATAGTGATATCGGTTTGATGACTTTTTTCACTTGTATTATTTAAATAATTAATCGCAAATAAATGTGTTTGGCTAATTTGTTTTCCTTGTTTGTTTGTTTTTATAATGCACATTTTATTTTATTGCCAGTAAAAGCCATTCAGGACCAGTAAAGTTTTTCTTGACCCTGGCCATTGGCAGGTATGTCAAATTTATTGTTTATTGTTTCAAGTCCTGCATGTGATTCTACAAACTAACAGAGTGAATAGTGGTTAATTAATTCTCACCTACTAATACTCTCAATTTTGTTTAACTAACAAAGTATTGAAAACAAGCAGCTTTCTCATTTAATATATAGTATTCATCGGAGAGTCTTTGATTATTGTGTTGGACAAAGAGGATTTTTAAATCAAAACCATAAAAAAATGACTTTGGACGATAATGTATGTTAAGAATAAGCAAAGACGGCAATCTGCTATTTTAGATGTGCTCAGGTTAAATCGAACATAGTCAGTTATGTCATCATCCATTTCTGTAGTCTGTATGTATGTGAAGTGGACTTTAACGACTTAAAAGGTGAACTTTAACCATGTAAACTGAAACACTTTGAATGCATTGCTTTCTGGAAGCACCGTATAAAATTCAAATGGTTTGTCTAGGACTTATCACGCATTGGCGCTCCCAGTCTAGCATCTCGGTTTTACGCAATATTACAGACTGAAACCCCCCCACGGGATGCGTTTAAGAGCAGAGCTCACTGAGTGGCATTGAATGCAGATCTAAACGCACACAGATGCATTTGCACATGCACATACAATCAGGGAGACGGCGAGCTGTCAGTTAAATGCAGCCATACCTTTCTTATCAGCATCACAGCTTTGCCAGAGAGAGCCATGGTCAAATTAAAAGGAAGGGGGTGTGAAGTGGAAAGAAAAAAGAGGGAACTGCCTTCCGGGGAAGTTGTTAAAAAAAAGAGAGCAGGAGAAAGAAAAACAGAGAGCATAGAAAGCTGGCTGCAGTTCAAAGGGGGAGGGTCCTACGCCTCTTAAGAGTCCAAATGGCAGTTGCTGGCAAAGCTGCAAAACACACAATGCCTCGTGGCCAAACGGTAACACACAACTGTCTGACAGGAAATAGAAGGGGGGTTTAAAGGGGCAAAGGGGTGAACACATTTTGTTACATTTCTCTCACTCACTCACTTTCCTTCGGCTTTTATCAGGAGCACCACAGCAGAATGAACTGCCAATTACTTTACCATCTCAGAATACAACTCTCAGTTTCCTGCTGGGAAACACCTACACACTCTATGACCAATTGTGTTTATTAAATTCACCTATATGGCATGTCTTTGGACTGAGGGGAAACCGGAGCACCTGGAAGAAGCCCATGCAGACGTGGGGAGAATATGCAAATTCCACACAGAAATGCCTCCTGATCCAGCCGGGACTCGAACCAGCGACCTTCTTGCTGTGAGTCAACAGTGTTAACCACTGTGTCGCCCTGTTACCATTTCTTGTCTAGGCAAATGAAGGAAATTACCTAAATTGATGCTAACCCTTAGCCATAGGGGAAATGAGAATAGGGTGAAACCAAGGGCCAATGGAGACTCTGGATGTTTATTTATCATTTTTATGACTGACTGTTATGAGTGCCCAGACTCTATTGTCTGGGTCTCCACATAGTATATTATTATGATAGGCAGCGTTTACCCTTAGTTACAGTAAATGCATAGAAGGAATTATGCAAATACTGTTGTTGGAAATGTATAAGGGAAGGTACTACTGTTTATAGCAGTGCACGATCAACTCAAATGCACATGTATACCAACCTATATCTAAACCAACCATTTAATGAGATACTATTTCATTGCATGTATGCAGCTAAGCAGATTTATGCACAGTCCTTCTCTCCCACTGCTGCTGTAGCCCTGACCTCAGGTCAGTAGTCAGGCTGGATGGAGGAACGTGAGCTCACAGTTCATCATTACAGTCTGCGGCTTGAGCCCAAAACACAACACACCCGGCTCATCCTTAATCATGGCAGTTATACGATACAGCACATGGAGAGCGAACACAAAATCGGCTCTAGTGCAAGAGCATGTTACATTGCAATACTGAGAATATTATTCATATAATCAAATTATATTACAGATATGCAACAATCATATGAGCAAAACGGCTGCTGTTCAGAATTTCAGAAGGTAAACAGATCACGCGACCCACCTTATTTTTCATGTACAAGTGGCTGCGGCTACTGTCATCTAAATGTGTCAAGACTTCTGTTGTTATTCCTAGACATTTACCCATAGTTGCAAATGCATCAGAAGTCTTAACACATTTGCAGAAAAGAGCCAACTTATACATTGTTAATGTTGTTTAACTTATATTTTAGATGCAGTAATTGCTGATACTAATTCCATTACTAATGGAAGATAATTCCAAACAAATGCACAGTAACATGTTTCCATGCAGTTAAGCGATTCGCTTCCAGACTGACTTGCGTGTTTTTGATTAGTTTGCTCCTGAATGAATCAGTATGTTGACTCTGACTGAAATGAGTGAATGATTCAGTCCCTCAAAATAGTCCATTGTTTTGTTCCTTCCTGTGAGTCCGATGAGTGAATTATTCAATAACACATTTAAAGACATTCAGTTGATTTGTTCTTGAATACTTGAGTCAAATGATCATTCAACCTGGTTGCTTGTTTTGTTCACTGATCAATATAGCCATTACATTGACAAGAGGTTTTTCCTTCTTGAATGAATCAATGTTTTTAATGGGTCGGATGTGTAAATGAGTCAGTCCATCAATCATAAAGCCTGTCGCTTGTTTCATTTATCCCAGAATGAATCAGTGTTTTGAATAAATCAGTTGATTAAATGAGTCAATCACTAACTCCAAGATAAAGTTAAGCTCATGTTGCTTTAAACAATAGCTTGGAACTTTTGAACATTTTATCTACTGCTGTTAGCCCTGTCTGAAAACACACACAGCATTAACACAGAGCTCATTTTTCAAAAAGTCTGCCAAACTGAACAAAGCAAAGGGCTGGCCAGGATTGCACGGTCTATCGACAGAGAGAGAGAGAGAGAGAGAGAGAGAGAGAGAGAGAGAGAGAGAGAGA
>CAIGQV010001633.1:15995485-16006986 GCA_903798115.1 Danio jaintianensis | reverse complement strand
AGAGAGAGAGAGAGAGAGAGAGAGAGAGAGAGAGAGAGAGAGAGAGATTTGGGGTGAATAGGCCCAGACTCAGACTTGACAGCAACAGCTGCTGAGAGATCTGCAAGCTAACAGCTGCTACTTTCAAAATGCCTTTATTTCTCTTTATTTTCAATTAAAAGCCTTTTTTGCTCTCTCGATCCAGCTCTTTGCTAATAACATAATGGCAGGTGGAATGTCATTGCTGGGTGTAATGCAGCTAAGTCCTGGTTGCTGTTTTAATGCCTTTCTAATTGGAGCCCACTCTCTGCCACAGCGTGCGGAAGGCAAACAGAAATGATTTGTAAAATAACGACTGCGGAACTAATAACTAGCCCTCGTCCTAATGTAAGGCTTTTTGTGAGGTGGAAAAAACTGTGCGAGCCCTAATTGGGTTTGCCTCAAAAAGACGTTTTAAACTCATCATTTCATTTCACAGGCTTTTTATGTCACATTTTGCCGGAGAAGAAAAAAGTCGACGAGAGAGCGCTCTCTCATCCATTTTGAGGTTAATGGTCAAGTTTCAGGCTTTTAAAACAGGGTGAAACCACGCTGAAAGGATTTGGGTTAATTAACTAGAAAGGTGTTTTACTTTTTTGCTTCTCTGGATGACTTTTCAAAGTGATTTTTTTTCACTATACCACACAAAAACAAACAAGCCACGGTTCACCCTGAAAGGTACCTACAGAGATGGCTCACCAGATGATACACCACATTAGGTATTCTAAAACCAAACCTTTTTCCTCATAAAATCTCTTAAATACCTAGGCTTCATTAAGAGTTGGTCTTTTTATGATATTTGCCAGCCTGCTCCATCTAAATGACTAAAATAACAAAAAGTACTTAAAAGAATATAGCTTAGCTGTTTTCATAACTGCAATGTTTTTAGTATACAGTACATTTTCCAAGTATTTTTTGGAATATGTTGCACGTGCAGGTTTACAACAAAGCAAGCAGAGTTTAAAATGTCACGTGTGGGTAATAATACACAGTCAAAAGGATCCAAATGCAAGTGAGAGTTTATTTAACAATAGAGAGCAAATAAGCAAACAGTGAGCGATTGCAATGTGGACGAAAGTCTTAGAACAGGAATCACAACGGGACATCAAAGAGGCCAGCCCAAGCAGATCCTGACAAGACACAGAGAGATCATAAAACATAGTAACGAACTGACAATGATGTCCTGGCTTTCTGCTCTTAAACAGGTGAGCTAAGTGCCATCAGCTGGAACTGCTGATCAGTCCCGCTGATCACGTGATGTAAACAAAACACGCATCAGAGCACATGGAAAGCTACAACATAAACCCACGTGACAACAACAAACAAGAATAGACAGAGCGCGTGCACCTGACAACCGTGACATAAAAATGGTTCGATAAATGATTAATTTAAAGCAACACAGTAAATAATATAGTAAAATAACAGCATAATAAAAATGTAATTTGAAGTGAATATATGATGGGTCAGCATCAATAAAAATTCAGAAAAGTGATTTTAAACAAACTGAAAGCATAATATTAAAGTAGAATATTAAATGCAGGTAAAGTGTCTTTCATGTTTCAGACAAATTAACAAAATATCAGTGAATATTCATCATCATCCTTCAGTGTTTTAAATATATGTAAAAATGAAACAATATTTTTATGTCATGTAGATATTACAATACTGTAAATGTAAATAATTTAAATTCATTTAAAGTAATAAAGCAATTTGAATAAAACAATAAATTTGCATTTTGCTGATAAATTGTCTTCAGTCTTTCAATTTAAAAAAACGTATTTAATTAATTAAAAAATAATAATTTATTTAATTACCACATTTAATTTAATGTTGTGCTGTTGTAATGTTGTCTTTGTAATTGTTTGATGTTGTTTGTTTATCAAAAATGAAGTGACAAAATCACTTACAAAGTATATATTTTAATTGAAAATAAATATATTTATTACATAAATATTAAATATACATTCATTGGAAACGTCTTGTTTACAAATGTGGTTAAAAGGATTGGGGTTTTTACATTGAAACTAGTTTCATAAAACCTGGATTTGGTTGCTGACATTTTATATCCACAGAATAGCAAAACTAGTTAAAAGCGAATCCAGTCTAATTCAGGTACAATCTGAGAGTGAACTACAGAGGACTTCAGTCTATAAACAGCCCAAGCAGAGCTCTTTTTCTGTTTAGCCTGCATTAGTGTCCTGACCTGCAGGTCCTGTTGAATCTCTGTCACATCGTAATAACCTGTCTTTTATCTTAAACACCTCCTCTCCCCCCAGGCCATGGTAAAGCACCTGCAAGCCTGACATATATCAAAAGATAATGGTAAAAGCTGGAAAATCTTTTTTATTGGAGTCTCCCTCCACCAGCAGGCAAGATGTGGCAAGGTGTACAAATTAGCCTTGGTTCTCCTCAGCTGTTTTACTCGTAGATAAACAATGCCCTTAAAAAGCCTCCTCCTTCTTTCCTTGCTAATCTGTTTTTTCTTGAGAATTTGAAATTTTATCTTTTATTATCTATTATCAACAAACCCAAGTTGAGAAAGGATACAATCTGTCTAGCGCTACTCTATGTTTATTTTTGTTAGAATGCTAATGAGGGGACAAACTAGCTTGTAAATATGTAATCGACCATTTTTTAACATATTGCATGTAATTCATTAACTCATTCAGAATCTTTAGCTTACCACGAAAGATTCAAATCACAAAAATATTCCCAACTCAGCGCTCTTCCAGCATTAGATGTCAACTCGTATATTTGAATTTCCTTTAGCAACGCAGGAGATATGCTTTATGATATCATGCTTAACAGCAGTATCAAACTGAAAAGGGGTAAATTAGGCTGTCTGTAGCCTGTAGGTATGGGTAAAAGCCACGCAGTGGACAACAGCCACATCCGAGTTCATCCGCCTTCACACACCTGCTCCAAAACACAGCTGCAACCCTCTTTTCCACTCCACAGGAACTCACTTTCACAGCTGTAGAGCTGCTTTAAAGTGGTTCCACTAATCTGAGATCAGATCAAGCTTGACAAAGTGGATGTTGCTCACTGAATGCTATCTGTAAGACCGATCTAGGAACAGTATAGCCTCAGGTGGCCGCCTCACCTTAAAATACCTATTTTATATACCAGCGTCTCAATTTCCCTGCCAAACATCTGCTTCCGAGTTCTTTAACAACCCGCATTATGGCTAATTACATGAGATTTTATCTGAGGACCGACTCTTAAAGTTCACTCACATCTCGCCAAATGGGGCGAGAAGTCTGTGTGTGTTAACATGAGACTTATGTGACAGATGAGAGAGAGAGAATGACATTAGGGGACGTTCGGATGGCAGAGATGCCCGCTCCAGCTGGTAGTGATGTCTGTGCCAAATGTTTGTCAATGCGAGCAGCTTGCTCAAACATGGCAGTAGAGACCTGCAAGGCCTCCACAACGACCAGCTCAGAGCTACAGGCCATCAGCTGCTGAAGCCACATATTCAGTCACTGCCCAGATGGACCCATATGCGCATTAAATATACTAAAGTTGAAATACAGAACATAGCAAGAGATAGAAAGGTGAAGTCTCACAATTCCGTAGAATTTAAGAATATCATTACTGAATGGGTTTGTACTAAGATCTGTGCCATTTCGAGGGTTTGTAGGGGATGGTGTGAATAAGAAGTTAAACTTTCAACTCAACAGTTCACACAAGAATGAATAGTTGCTGTTAATATACTTAACCATTCAAGGCAAATTCACCTTTTTTTTCAGTAAAACATTAAAGACCATTTTTAGCTGAATCTGTGATCCCTGGTTATTTATAAAATGCAAGTCAACAGCTATCAACATACTGAGTTTTAAAAAATATATACAAGCAAAGCTAAATTAATAACCATGACTCCTGTTATAATCGTGGAACTTTGTATTAGAAAGACACATTTTATATGCTGCGGTACTTTGAATGCATGGGTGTGATTTGTTGCATGAAATCAATGAAACTTTATTTCTGTTAATGTTTATAACTTTCAAAGTACATATAGTGTATGATTTTTTTTCTGTGTGACAATGTGCAATGCATAATTAATGAGGTGACTAAGGTAGTTTGCAATTGCTAAAATCTTTATACAATCTAACAGTCTTAACTCATTTAAAGTGTTTCTTAAATGTGTGAAATGTTGCTTAAAAATGCTGACACGTTTAAGCACAGTATACAATATATTAAATGCTTGTAATACAGCAAATGTGTAAAATAGAGGGCACATTCATTCTCCTGACCATCACTCTAAATTATGATAATCAGAATGTATTATATTGCCCTTACATTTTTTTAAATATATATATTGTAAGATTTCATTATTATTATTATTATTATTATTATTATTACTATTATGTTAATTTTTTATCTTGTTTTTTTTTCTTTTTTTTGAGACCATGATAACATGCCATTTTAATATTTCAACCAGGAGTTTGGATTGGTTATGTATGCCAAGCTAGTAGAGGACAATGTCAATGTGTAAACGCAATATGTCTGCACACATACTATAATCTGGCATTGTTTTGTTTGTCATTACATGAATGTCATATGCACAAACATTCTTTCACAAAATTTCATTTTGTGCTTTACACAGAGAACAAGTTTCCACTTTTGAAAAGATTTACTAAACTGAGCTATTCAAAAATATGTCCATGGTCACAAGACAACAACAAAAACCTTACTTGCAAAGGTGCAAGACTTCAGAACTGGACAGTACCCGTGAGCTCAGCTATTTGCTTGTATTTTTTACATTCACTTAAGACAATAAACTCCATTCACTGCATGGAACTAAGATTGATTCCAGTGGGACCCCAGTGAAAGACGAGTCTTCTCTGTCGTCCAGCGTTCACCAGCCTCCGGCGCCTAGACTGCAGCTCTGCACAAGACGCTTGGCCATAGGAGAAATGGTCGTGCCCTACTGAGCCTGGTTTCTCTCGAGGTTTTTTTTCCTTCACTTTCGCAAATTGGTGAAGTTCGTTCCTCGCCGCTGTCGCCACTGGCTTGCATGGTTCGGGACCTGTAGAGCTGCGCATCGATGGATTTGCTCTTCAGTGTTTGGACTCTCAGCAGTGAAAATTAAACCACACTGAACTGAACTTAAACTCTAAAAACTGAACGGACACCATTCCAATTCACTATAATCTTCTATGTGAAGCTGCTTTGACACAATCTACATTGTAAAAGCGCTATAGAAATAAAGATGAATTGAATTGAATTGAATTGAATTGAAGATTATGTGGGTAAGAGAGCCCTTGTCCTGGCTTTTCTTATGGCAAGATAATCAATTTGGAATTGTGAATGTAAGGTAATTTTGTTCACCTTTGATTAGGTTGCTCTTAACTAAAAAGAAAGCTGAAACACAGGACTGTCCCAGGCATAATGGCAGTTTGAACTTCTTAAGAATTTTTGTTAAAATATCCACTTCAACTGAAAATCCCCACTTCAGGCATTTCATGTTATTTTAGTGAGCTGTACATTTTAAACCACTCTCACAAGACTTCTAAAAACACTAAAAGTTACTGGAACACCAAACAGCATTAGAACCCCTCAATGAGCTCGAGAAGAGATGAGAAACTCCCACAAGCAGCAAGAAGTCTTGTTAGTTCTCTTGGCTAATGGTGGCCACATGAAACATAGAGGCTGCCTTTCATTAAGGCAGGGTTGTTTTATTTGTCGACGTATAGCTGGGAAGACTGCCTGTTGCGTTAGTGGGCTCTGTTCCATCTCCAGTCAGCGGATGAAGCAGAGAGCAGTGCATGAGAAATGATAGGAAGGCGTCTGATCGGAGTGAAATCAAAGGGAATCTGGTGTAGGACTTCACTGAGCACCGATTCCTGAGGTGAGTGATGTATGAATGTTTGATGAATCTACCACCATCTTTGCTGGAGCCTCCCCACACACGTGCGAGATTGAGTGCTCAGGCAGAGGTTTTGATAGGCATGCAGAAGAGGGACGATGAAATACCTGCTCGTGCACGCACACGCTCAGAGCCATCGGGAGGGGGCGTGGAGGTGGGTTGGTAGAAGGATTCGGGCTGTCAGTTGCCAAGATGAATCCTGACAATCAGTCAGTGGGAGAACAATGTTGCCTGTCAGTAGGTACTCTAATCACCTCACTACAGTTTTAGTTAAACTGCTTTCTGCACGCGTGCCTCTGACACCCAAACCGTTGTTCAAAGACTACCCTGAGGGTGGGGAGGTGGAGGGGGGCAGTAAGCAGTACCAAGACAGGTAGGAAAGAGGGAAACAAACAACTGCATTTTTCACCTCTTGCCGTTTTCAAAGTGCACGGAGAGAAAAAAGCAGCTTGTGCCGCCTGCCTCACTCCGGCAGGTAGTGCCTGTCAGAACACATCGATGTCTACTAATTGGGTCATTTTTGATATGAGGAGGACGTGCCAGCATATTGATGCGGGAGTGATTGGGGAGCCAAACTCCTGTGAGGCCGATCTGGCACACGATCAAAGCCGGAGCGAATGCCGCCTGCAGACAATCTGGCACAGGCCGGGCACTGCCAGGCACAAGAGCAGCTGAATACAGGCCCGGCGCCCCTGCTGCAGTCACAGGAATGTAATTTGTTACATGGGCATTGAAAGAGGGGAGATTTAATCCACACGTGTACTATGAAATTGGTGGTTTTGTAGTCAGTTAGACTATTCCTCCAAACAGCCGCTTCTCTCCATTTCCAGTGTCTCAAATCCCCGCAGGAATGACCACGCTGTTTAGGCTATGAAGGCGGACAAGGATCTGTAATCTGTACTCGTTGCTTGCTTTGACAAGATTTTGCTCTTTTGTGTGTGCTTGTGTCTATTGGAGGCTGGAGCGAGTGATGTAGAAAGGGAAAAAGCCCCAGGAAGTGCGTGCTATCATCCTCTCAGCATCCGTCCGTCCCCCGTCATGTTAAAAAAGACATGAACACACACCACCCTCCTACACTTGTTTGTTTGGAGAGTTGTTTGTTTCTCTTTTTTTTGCTTTCTACAACTTCACTGAGCATTTCTAGTCACATCTTTCATAGAATAGCAGTATGTTGAATTGAAGGTTTCTTTAATGTCTTAATTGTTTCTTTCAGACAGCAATGTGATTAAGTTGAGCCTTTTTTATGTAAATGTTTATAATGAGAAAAAGACCACAGTAATCCCGTGCCTAACATCTCAATCTTTCACACAGGCTCAAATTCACAGTACCAAGATTCATTCACCATGATTTATATTTTAGAACATTTTAAGTACATTTTGCAAGAAAATGCTATTTTCACTGTCCTCCTTCAAAACATTTTTGAGTGTAATTCATTGTCTTTTTTTCTTCTTTTTTTTAAACCCTTTATTTCAGTGTAAAAAGTTGCATGTCTTAATATTAATTTATATTATTTTAGTTACATACCTCTTGTGATATAAATTTGTGTAATTGATGAATGTATTTTTATATTTTGCAACCAGTACTGGGTAAATTACTTACAGTCTGTAGTACAGTACTTGTTACAGATTAAATTATGAAAATGTAGCTACTTTTGATATCTGTTTATCACAAGTATTTTAATATTACTTTGTACCACATCATATGAAAATGCAAAGAAATGTTTATTAAACATTACATAAGTGTTTTTTAGAGTTGATGAAAACTTTAAATTGTAAAAATAAAAAAATTAGCTGCATGTCATGTGACTGTTATTAATACAATAGTAATTGCAATCCGGGTAACGCGGTGGCGCAGTGGGTAGCACAATCGCCTCACAGCAAGAAGGTCGCTGGTTCGAGCCTCGGCTGGGTCAGTTGGCATTTCTGTGTGGAGTTTGCATGTTCTCCCCGTGTTCGCGTGGGTTTCCTCCGGGTGCTCCGGTTTCCCCCACAAGTCCAAAGACATGCGGTATAGGTGAATTGGGTAAGCTAAATTGTCAGTAGTGTGTGAATGGGAATGTATGGGTGTTTCCCAGTGATGGGTTGCGTAAAACATATGCTGGATAAGTTGGTGGTTCATTCCCGTGTGGCGACCCCAGATTAATAAAGGGACTAAGCCGAAAAGAAAATGAATGAATGAATAATTGCAATCCATAATGGACATTATATTAAGTAATATAATCCAATTACAAGTACAATACTTTATTTTTTGTAATCAAATTACGTAATCAGTTACTACCCAGCACTGCTTGCACTATTATAATCTGTAAATCTAATACCTTTCACATATTACGTTATAACAGAGGTTTTCAACCACATTCTTGGAGCCCCCCAGTGCTGCATGTTTTGCATGTCTCCATGTCAAACACACCTGACTCATCTCATCAGCTCATTAGCAGAGACTGCAGGGGCCGGTTGCACCAGCAGTGTGTAAGTTAAAACGTAGCCTAGTTGTGACGTAAAGGGGTGTAAAATTATGTTACAAATTACACACTACTAAGTATTTTTGTGTTGCACCACTGAACTTAGTATAAATATAATGCTATGTTCCAATTAAATATTCATGGCAGCATCTACCCATATATAATGGTGAAAAAAGAGATGACAGCGAGATTAGTTAACATTGAGGAGTTTGTGATGATAATGATGAATGATCTCCCTCTACCTCTCACCTTAACGTCCTTCCAAATCTCACTCTTTTTTATTTTGTGAAAGAATAGTTTCAATTTATTTGGATATGGATAAGTGTATCCATCAATTAAAATGAGAATTTTCTCTTTCATGTGTAGGCTTAAAAAAATTCTAGTTTAATGTTCTGATCAATAATGTGTGTGCAATAATTCGTGTGCATTCATGGCTCGCAATGCAGGTATGTGTCGTCTGTTCTTAGAGACTGACTGTAATGTAATGTAGTCCACTTAAAATATTAATTTTATTACTTAAAATAACTTAAATTAATTGTGTTCACAATATGTTGTGGTTTTCTTGGAGCAACATTCACACAAAGACTTCTTATTGGGTATTACATCATTCAATGCAACTACGCATTACTTTACGAAGAGCTTAATACCTACAAACTACGTTCTGCCTTAAAGTCCCCAAGAAATCAAAACTTGCCATATGATTTTGTTAGCTCACATTGCCAGTTTTGTGGTGAACAATTCATCTGTGCATGTCATTAAGAAAAAATAAATTTGTTTGCCCTTCTAATCTTTAATTGAAATCTGAAAACGCACTTCCTGTTTGTGTTCAGTTAAATTATCAGATTACGTGATTTTGAGGTAATGGGCGTGGCTAACACACTTAACCACGCTGCTCCAACTGTCAGTTTTGATAACAAACAGAAAGGGTGAGGAGGAGGAGTCTGTTAGGTTCTAATAACTCTTCTAAAACCCCTTTCCCGATCTTTCTGAATGAAATCCCTACTTTTTTACATCCACTCAGCCCGCCAAGCCCACTGTCTGCTCATTTAAAGTTCTGTTTCTCTACGAACTGCGTCACAATACGAAAAACAAATAACAATCACAGCTTTCGGTTCATGGGGACTTTAAGAACCTTTGGTGCAACCGAAGTAAGAGCAAATTTAGTTACAAACTAGCTAGTTATGGTTAGTATGGTAAGTACTATAACTAAGTATGGACTGTATGTTCCAGTTTAAGCAAGAACTTTGGTTGGTGCAAGTCTAGTTGGTCCAAGCCTACCCAGGACCTGAAATGATAGTGTGAGACAATGGAGACATATACAGTAAAATATGCAGTAAATAAGCAGCCCAGGTGGGGCTCCAAGAATGTAGTTGAGAACCACTGCATTATAACATTCACATATGCATATTAAAATAAAGCAAATTGAAATAAATTGTGAATTTATTTATATGTTTCATGTATTACCAAAATCAAAAAAAAAAATATGCTACTCGTTTAAAAATGTTAATGCTAATAATTTATTTCAGTTAACTATAGTATTTCCAGTGTGTCACGAAAAGCATGTCTAGTCTGAAAAAATCTGGGACAACCAGTTTAATTTTACTTACATTTACAGCATGAACGTTACAATCCCAACACTGTAATATGAGCAAGCCACCAATTTTTTAGATTAGTTGAATCTTTATATTTCCCAACGGGGTCCTGTTTAAGCAATAACAAGATTAAGCCTCCCTTGCTGCGTATCTGACAGTCTAGGCTTGTTTGTTTATTTGTTTACAGGGCGTCACTGGCTCAATCTGGCTCTAGTGCCACACTTCAGCTGGGTAATAACTGTGGGGCACACACCTCCCACACCTCCAGAAAGAGTCCTGATTTCCTGCATTTACAGACACAGGCAAACACACATCAGTTTTGAGTCCAGAAGAACTCACAGACCCTTCTCCAGACCTCAGAAAACCTCTTACTGGCCAACAGAGCAGAAGACAAAGGACAACTTCTCTCCCCATGCCAAGATGAATCACGCCTCAGCCTCATCCATAAATCATGAGCTCCGGAGGAGTCTTTAAGACTGAGAGAGACAGAAAGAGGGAGAACCCAGAGGATATTTTGCCTCTCCGATTCACCCACGCTGTTTTGGGTGAGTTAGATTCATTCACATATAGATATTGGGGGGTGGGGGGTGGGGAGGAGAACAAATAAACAGGTGCAAAGGAAGCCCCTCTGAGAGAAACCCCAAAAGTGTTTGTGTGCTTGTACATTTGCTTCCACGTGTGCTCATAATTGCATGTGTGTGTGTCCACGAACAAACAAGTGGGGCCTTTAAATGTATGGGATATAGCAGCTCTTTGTGTTTGGAGATCCAAAGAGAAGCCAGCAGCACTGGGAGAAAAGCACCTGTTCAAAGAGACCTGAAAAAGCCAGTGGAGGCCTCTATAGTCTCCATAAGGCCTGCTGAGATGCCGACTGAACTGGCCAGATCTCAGAGAGAGAGAGAGAGAGAGAGAGAGAGAGAGAGAGAGAGAGAGAGAGTTCTGCTCTTTCATCACTTCTAGCCCATGTTCTGCCATCTCCACCAGGGCTAGGGGAAAAAAAGTGTTCCAAAAACATAGCAAGGTGACCGCTAAGACCTTGTGCTAATAAACTCACAGATGGACTTAAAATTCATGTAGCAGGAATTGGCAAACCAAAAGTGCACATACAGTTGTGGCCAAAAGTTTTGAGAAATATTAGTTTTCACAAAGTTTGCTGCTAAATTGCTTTTAGATCTTTGTTTCAGTTGTTTCTGTGATGTACTGAAATATAATTACAAGCACTTCATACGTTTCAAAGGCTTTTATCGACAATTACATGACATTTATGCAAAGAGTCAGTATTTGCAGTGTTGGCCCTTCATTTTCAGGACCTCTGCAATTACACTGGGCATGCTCTCAATCAACTTCTGGGCAAAATCCTGACTGATAGCAACCCATTCTTTCATAATCACTTCTTGGAGATTGTAAGAATTAGTGGGTTTTTGTTTGTCCACCCGCCTCTTGAGGATTGACCACAAGTTCTCAATGGGATTAAGATCTGGGGAGTTTCCAGTCCATGGACCCAAAATTTCAACGTTTTGGTCCCCGAGCCACTTAGATATCACTTTTGCCTTATGGC
>CAIGQV010001633.1:15951544-15989732 GCA_903798115.1 Danio jaintianensis | reverse complement strand
ATAATAATAATAATAATAATAATAATAATAAATACATAAATAAATAAAAGCAAAAAAATAAGTCGTGATCTCGACATAACTTTTTGTTATGTCGAGATCACAAGATAATTAAGTCGTGATCGCGACAAAACAAGAGAGAAAAAATATTTGAATGCATGGCCTCTTAGGACTTCCATAATAAACAGTGCTATTATTGTCAGAGAAATTTTGTTGTAGCTTTGAATAATTATTTGAATGTTTATATATTTTTGTATATATGTATAATATAAGTTATATACTTTTTTAATATATGTTAATATAGCTTTTTAATTTTTACTTTTAGTCATTTCAAAACATTAAGGTAAAATAAATAAAAGTAAGAAACATTTTCTTGGCAACTAGGTTAATATTTTATTTAAATTATTATTTATTAACCGTTTAGTTTTTTACTTTTAGTTACCTAAAATAGCCCTGACATAATTACAATATTCTCCAACATAAATTAAATTGGGGCGACGCGGTGGCGCAGTGGGTAGCACATTCGCCTCACAGCAAGAAGGTCGCTGGTTTGAGCCTCGGCTGGGTCAGTTGGCATTTCTGTGTGGAGTTTGCATGTTCTCTCCGTGTTCGCGTGGGTTTCCTCCGGGTGCTCCGGTTTCCCCCACAAGTCCAAAGACATGCGGTATAGGTGAATTGGGTAAGCTAAAATTGTCCGTAGTGTATGTGTGTGAATGAGTGTGTATGAATGTTTCCCAGTGATGGGTTGCAGCTGGAAGGGCATCCGCTGCGTAAAACATATGCTGGATAAGTTGGCGGTTCATCCCGCTGTGGCGACCCCAGATTAATAAAGGGACTAAGCCGAAAAGAAAATGAATGAATGAATGATAAATTAAATTGATCTCTTTGCGAAATTTCATCTCTAATGCCAATATCAAAATGGTTTATTAACATACAGTATATGGAGCTCATATATAGGATATATGTTTGCCACAGGGGTTTTCCAGACCAATATATTTGTGTAAAAGACTGATCCGCCACAGAACAAGTATGCAAAGCGGATCACGCACAGCCCTGATGTACTGTCGTCCACTGCCACCTCCAGCAGCAGGGCTGTGAGGAATGAAGGGGCTGAAGTGGAGGGCTCTATATAGGGATCGATGGTGGGGGAGGCCTATAAGAGCTCTCGCCCCGCAGACATGCTGGTGGTACCAGGATTCTGCAGGTAATCAATCTACTCCCCAGGCCGCCTGCTCCAGCCAACAGCTTTGTTGCACAGGGCCCGTGGAGTCATGGGGGGAATCTGCTTTATTAAGACTCATTTGTCCTCTAACAAGCCACAGCGGTGGACAGGTGATGAAACACCACACCACAAACACATATGATTACCGTCATCATCGTCGGCGTTGTTGGCTACAGCCGCCATCTCCCCCTGTGCAGGTTTGTTTTGTTGTGGCAGCTCACAACACAGACCGCAAAAAAAACATACTGTATGTTTGAACTTGACCAGAAACTACAGAAAAAAAGCAGTGCAAAATATGGAGTATAATCTCCATATAATAGGCACAATATAACACAATAATAATGTGCCATTCTAAAAGTTGTTTCAGTTTATGGTGTTAAGTTTCTCAGTCACCTTTGGTCTTGTTCATTGGTGTGTTAAAAACCTGTGGTTAACTCGCCAAATTTGTCTTGTTATATTGCTAAGCTTGTTAGTCCCTGTTTTTACACAGCCTTTGTGTTCAAACTCCAACCCATACCATCGACTACTGGATCCATCTTGGGAAAAACAAGACTGACATCTGTTGTTAAAACCTACTAAATAAAACTTTGAATGTTGAAAAAGTACAAAAGGACTGATTTTCACCCGAGTCCACATTTCTGTACATTTGCTTGACTAAGAATACTTAACGATGACAAAGACCTACAATAATCATGATGACCTGCTCGTATTTCAACACAAAGAGAGCGAGCGGGAAAGAAAAACTGAAACTAGACGAACAGCAAAAACTATCCCCAAGGGCCTTTTTTACAGTTAAATGAAATAATTAGGGCCAACTCCCCTGTGGAAGCACTTTTAAAATTCATTTTCAAGGAAATAATTAGTTTTTTGTAATTATGTGTGTGTCTTGCATCTTTAATCTTTAATCATTGGGAGGCAGGCCCCTTTGGGCAGCAAGGTGCTCTGCTACACCTCTTTGTTGGCACACTTGTAGTTTCGCCGACTGTCCACATGGAGTGCCAAAAATAGAATTGAAAATGAGGGATGTTACCGCTGACCATGCAATGTGTACCTGTGCTTGAGGTAACCAAGGCTTAATTGGGCCACAAGGTTCAAAGGAAGTCCCTTTGGTGGCAAAAAACATTAATTATAAGCAGCCCCTCCGACTATTGACGAAGCAAAAATCTCAATAGAGCAAGAATAAGAATAACCACATTCAATCTCATGGGTAACAGCATATTTTAAACAGACAAATTTATGACAAACAAGGGTCAATGGCAACAAAGGGGTAAAAGACAGCAGGGCAAGTCAGAAATGAGCATTTACATTTACAGTATAACAAGCTTAACACAAATCTAACTACACTAAATAAACGCTAACCAAGTGCAACAAAATGGCATGGAAACACTAAACCATGTCTCAGTTCTAAGAAGAGGCCATATTTGACTCAAGAGCCTTTGTTTGTATGTTCATAAAACCCTCCTCACATACACAAACTGCACTTTAAACAGGATGAAGTATTAACGGTTAAGCCCCGAGATTGGATGTGGGATTGCCATGGGCGGTTTAGTTTATGCTTGGCCACAACATCTACTGCGTAACATCTTCCCTCAGAGCTCTGAGCTCCCAGGCACTTGTATTAATTGAGCTAGTAATTGAACAGTTGTCTTCATTAGTTCTGGTCGCCTGCACATGAGTCTCGGTTTTGGGATTACCAGCGATGTGTTTGTGTGGGGAAGAGGGGGTTGAAGCCCTAAGGTGGATTTATAGAGGGTTTCAAGCTCACACTGCTGGAGTCTGTTAAAGGAAATGAGAGATGGCCAATGCATTCACCCTAGCAACCAGAGATAATCTTAACAAAAAAATACATGAGATGGAATTCTATATGGGATCAATATAATCAATCACCAAATACTACAATAACATAAGATATAGTTATACAGTGTTTTAAGTTTTATGATAAAAACTAGATTTTATAATTGATAATCCAATTATTGCTAGTAGATGATTCAGTGAATGTGGTGTTCAATAAAATGATTCACAAACAACCAGATGGTTTTAATCACATTCATACAAAATATGAATCATGGTGGCTTCAGTATGGTGGTTTCAGTAACATGTTTTAATTGTTTGACAAAACCATTCTAAGTGACTTGCTAGTCCATGCTATCACTACTCTTTTCAAATGTTTTCAGTAAATCAACTAAACTAATTCATCAACATTTATTTATTATTGCTAACTTTCTATTAATCACCTGAACAAGTTTATAAAATCAGTATTTCAGAAAATTTCTCAAAGCATTCCTAATTCTGGATTCAGACCAAATGTGAGTTTAAGTATTCATGCAAATAGATCAATAGATCAACAAAGTCAATGCAAACATGCAAATAAAGGTGAATTTGCACCGGTTGGCTCAAATGATGCAAAATGCATGTCACGTTTTCCTAAACACATGGTATTTGCTTCAACCACATCTTCCATGCAAGTTCAAAAAATTCAACTCAAGCAGAAAATTTGCATGAAGAGAAAAACATTCCGTGAGTAATCTAGAGCAAGTGACGCATGTTCACTTCGAATTTGGTGTGAAGCCAGCATAAGAGCTTGCTTCCAATCTTATTTCATGAATAGAAAAAAAACCTAGCAAAAAACAAGTAGGCCCTTTTATAGCAAAGCAATGTGCTTGAGGTCAGGCAGAACAGAGGGAAAGATAAAACTAAATTAACTGAGGACTCTCTGACCCCCTTTTGGATAGTTTTAAGGGTTTTACAAGAGCTGCAAATCCTCACAAGATGAATAAAAAGCTGGTGTCTGACCTCATCCCAAGCCAGAAGAGGTTTATTGATGACAAAAAAGAGAGAAAGTGGATACAAATTATACTTTGACTTCCGAAGAGACATCTCCATCCCCTTTTAAGATGCATTTTAACATCAACTACAATTTGCATCCCACTCTGCCGACCAATTATTGTGGCATGCAACGTGGAGAGGCAAACTCAAATTGTCAAGGAACAAAAAAAAAAACATACCAAATAAAAAAATAATAAATAAATATGTACACCTCAGACTTCAGGAAGAGTGGGTTAGTATTCCTCCTGATTTGCTCAAGGATTTAGGACAGTAGTTCTCCTCACAGAGCGCCTAGTGCTGAAATAATTATGCCTAAGTGCTTTCCGAGTTACGCTGAGAATGAAAAATGGTGGTGGTGTCCACAGTTAAATAATGTTAATGACTCAGACTAGAAAAATGCAATGCACTTTGCAGCATGTGTCAAGAGCAAAGCACGATGTGGGCTTAAAACAACCAACTTCACACAATATGGAGGGTTTTGACAGGGGGTTGGCTCGGGGTGAAGATCAAGCTACGCTTTAAATATCATACACAGCGTGTGGCAGACACCTAACACCTGTTTGCAAGGAGTTGAGACACCTTCCTCCTCTCGCTGATGCGGATTCAACTATTTCCTGGTAGCTAACAGCTTCTCAAAATGGGAAGCCGCTGCACCAAACTGGAACAAACAACAGCAGAAAGCATCAGAAAGGAATATATTATGAATATTCAGCGAGGAGGAAAAAACTGAATCCCTCATTTTCACCTTTCCTTCGTTCTCTACATTGCAGCTTTTCTTAACTGCATAATTAATGAGCAAAAAAAGGAGTGTGAATTTGTTTGTGTTGCCAAATAAAAAGTGGTGGAAAGAGCCTGTTTTTATACTTTCTTTTTTGTATTGTTCTGTAAAAAAATGAAAGCAAAATAAAAATAGACATTATGTGTGCTGTTGCATTTTGTTCTGTAATCAGGTGTCAAAATTGAGGATCATAAAATGTTTTTAAGCACCAAATCAGCATATTTCAATGATTTATGAAGACTGTGATGGCTCTGAAGATTTACAGCTGCCATTAAAAAGAGAAAACTAGTTCAATTTGATATGGATGAACAAATTATTTAGAATTGAAAAAAGTCAACAATAAATAAAAGTTAACAGCAATTTTGTTTTTGTCCAACAAAGTCATTCTTTCTGTCACTTGCCAAAAAGATTTGAAATAAATAAATACATCTAATCTGTTAACTTTGGTCATTAAGCAAACTTAATAACTGATAATCAATAACTAAAAACTAAAGCCTTTTTTTTTGGTCTAACAAAAAGTCACTCTTTTTGTCACTTCCCCCTCAAAAAAATTATCTTGATAAATCCTTCCTTCTCAGACATAAACACACTCCTTTCAAGCAGACACAGCAAAATTCCCAGCATTACAACTCACATTTGTTTCCCTGACATCAATTGTTTCTGCTGTAATTTCCTCGACCTTTCTGTGCAATTTTTATTCACACAAGCGTGATGTGCTTTTAAAATTCGCCTCCATGAAGACAACTGGCCATAAAAAAGGAACATAAGAAAAAAAAATTAAGAAAAGGGGGTAACTGTGTGTTTGCCCGCTAAAGGGGTGTGTGTGTGTGTGTTTTTTTTCATCTCTCCAAAGGTACACTGGTCCCCTCAGGAAAAGATTAACTGGCCTAGAATCAGCTGTCAGAGTTTGATACATTCAGAAGTTATGCAGAGAGGAAACCAGACAAATTCATGCATTTGTGATCCACCGCACTCAAGTAAGGGGAACATTAGACACGGCTTGGCTGCAGGGAAGTATATGAAAGAGGCGGCAGAGGCTAATCATGTAACCATAGCCTAAAGAGAAAAACTTCAGTTCTGGAGCTCCACTATACTATGTTGCGCTGCTTATTTCTATGGCTTCATGACAGAATCCAGGTCTCTGAACAACACCTCTGCCCCTCAGTCTTTCAGCACTGCTACAGCACAAGTGGAGAAGTTTCTCCTCTTGCCTGTAATGCTTGAAAGGCAAAAACACAATTTTAAGTCTGTGCTCAAGATCTCAGTTCTCTTTAACATGCAAGACAAATTGAAACTTTAAACTTGATTGTTCAACTCAATAATATGTCTGGCTAAATTTTGGCCCATTCACTTTAGCCTCACAGCAAGAAGGTCGCTGGTTCGAGTCCCGGCTGGGCCAGTTGGCATTTCTGTGTGGAGTTTGCATGTTCTCCCAGTGTTCGCATGGGTTTCCTCCGGGTGCTCCGGTTTCCCCCACAGTCCAAAGACATGCAGCATAGGTGAATTGAATAAACTAAATTGGCCTTAGTGCATGAGTGTGTGTTAATGAGTGTGTATGGGTGTTTCGCAACACTGGGTTGCAGCTGGAAGGGCATCCGCCTCATAATACATATGCCGGAATAATTGGCGGTTCATTCTGCTGTGGCGTCAGAAGAGCAGAAACCGTTGCTCATTCACTAACGTCACTTTAGAGCTAGTATTTGAATGATTCTCTAGCGTAATGTCTAAAGTGATGACAAAACAGGTGATTTTGCTCACATTTTAAGATTATAAGGCTGAACGGCATGAAATGCCATCAGTCTACAGAGATTTCCCAGTATTTCTGTTGCAATCGGGAGATCACAATATTACTGTGGTATAAATACAGCACTACAACATACAAAAGAGAGAGATCGACTTAGAAAGTAATTTACCTGTTTAATAATGATTTGATCAGCTGTAGTTTGAAATTACGCTGTTTTTAATGCATATTATTAAACAGAAAATAAAATACATTTTTGGCCTTGTATGCTATGCATGTCAACCTGTTACTGGGGACTCCCAAAATTAAAATATCAACTTTCATAATCCATAATAGCAGCACTGTTTTCAGTACTGATGTTAGAAAGAAAAGTCACCAATCAGCATATTGTGATTATTTCTGAAAAATCAAAAGTTCAATTCCGTGTTGAAATTATATTTTAAAAATACAATATTCTTATACTATATTCTTAAAAAAGGAATATATGAATACAATACTTATTCACAAATGAAACTCAAATGAAATATTATAATATGCATTTCGAGTCAAAACTTTAAACCTCATAAAATTTATGTAAAATAATTTAATGTAACGTTTTAATTAATTTAATCTATTAAATGAAAAAATTTGTAGGCCTGATTTGATATTCAATTCATGGAATGTCCCATCTCAACCGTCTCATTTGCACTAAACCATATAAAGCGTTACATGTATTTTGTTGGCATAGTGTATTTTTTTCTCTCTCTCTGTTATCTGCCTCTCTTTTTGTTTTATCAGAAGAATTTGCATCTAATGCACTGCATCTCCTGCACTGAAAAATCCTTAAAGACCTGGCTCTGTGTGTAATACCCCAGCACTAACCCCAGCGGCTGCTTGTTTTCCATCTCGGCTGGGTAACTGCTGACCGTGCTCTCTTTGTAAATATCTTTGATATGTATTGTGCTCATGTTTAAGCAAATATCAGAGGATAGCAGTGTAGCTGTTTGGTGGCCATTAAGATGCAGCGAGTGGCGTTCGCTCTCAGACACTGTCTCTGCTCGCAAAGGTCAACTACCAACCCCCCAAACACACACACACACACACACACACACACACACACACACACACACACACACACACACGTGTACGGGTAAATAAGGGCCCGTTTACAAATGTGATGGGGAAACAGTTCACCTTAAAAAGCCATTAGGAGCTGGGCTTTTGAACTTTACAGCCTTCTTTTTAATTTGCTACTGCTGGACCTTCGGTTTTCCTCTTCCTAGGAAACACAGACTCATGAAAATAAATTTGCCTGTGGAGACATTACAGTGATTCTTGCATGTTTTCAGTCAGTTTCACGGTCAACTTTTGTCAGAAAAAAAAATGTGATTGTGATTTGTGGACTTATCATATCAGTCTGGTAATAAATTGACTGATGACACTGACTGTAAAGTAAATGCTTTATCATGTTGGAAAACAACCTTTTTTGTGATGTTTTGGGGAAATTGCAATTTATATAAATAAAGTTGACTATTGCGTGCTGAAATGTACTTTTTTTTTTTTTAAGCATTTTTGCTAATATATTCCTGATCTTTTGGCAAATATTTTTGATCTTATTAAAATTGTCATCTTTCATATCAAATGTTTAAATTCTATTAATAATTACACTTTTCGGTTTTTGCCAATCAAACTAATTAAGTTTTAACAAAAGCAATCTCTCCACAGCAGAGGAAACAGAAGCAGCTGAAGTGGCATTTCAAATATTTTTACACAGACAGCTCATATGCAGCATGGATGCATTTACATTTCAAAACTACAATTGCGATGTTTTGAAAAAAGTATTTTAAAATCAGTGTTTAATATGTAAATCTAAAAAAGTTGGAAAAATACACTTTTTTATATGTAATATGTAAGCCGCCAGTAGGTGACAGCAAGTCACTCACTTAATATGTGAATCATTCATTTAATTAATTCTTTCAGAGACAAATGCATGTCTATATAAATCACTGATTCACCTGATTTGTGAAAAATGCTGAATCATTTAGTGACAATCGATAGCTATGTTTCTGGGGGATGCATAACTGCTCTGCTATAGGTTAAAAATAAGGTAACTTGTACACCAAGTGAACGCTGAACCAGGTGAGCAACAAGCCAGTTTACTACATTGGAAAATCATGTAAGTGTTTTGAAGTTAAAACAGCTTTGGTAAGAAACAGTGTTCTTTCATTGTTCATCTCCCCAGTAATAACCTGTATTGACATTCATTTTACCTAAAACCTGTAGCAAAGCTGCATAAAGATACACTTCAGTAAGTTCAGCATCAGATTAATAGTGCTAAACTTCTAAATGTCTCTCTTCTTCCATCACAGATGTGTATATACCTGTATGTACCTGACATGACATGAACCGATCGAATGGAAGACTGGAGAAGTGACTCACCCATCCTTCCAGCAGTGGTCAGTGCGAAGGTTCACTCTCTAGCTGGAAGCACTGCTTGTCTCCTTGGGCTTGACAGGGATCTGCACTGTCAACACGGATCAGACCAGCAGCCTAACCCACAGTGGCAGCGTCTGACCTCGGCACCAGCACACCGCAGCTCCAGCTTCAGGCACGGCCCGACCAACAGCGGCCCTGGATGGACTTGGCCGTTGCAGGATTGTTCTGGGGTGAGTGAAATGAAAGTTCACTGTTGTGTTTTTGTGACCCAGGTGTTTTGGGCCAGGTTTTGTTTGAATTTCAAGGTCTAAGGGGTTGTACACACAGGACACATGTCTTTGTGTTCGAAAATAGACAGATGGTGAGAAATGGAACTGGATGCAGTATAGCTTTTTTAAGGTTTTACTGTTTGCAGCTTAACAAAATGACATGATAAAAGCTAAAAGATAGATAGAAGCACTGTAATAATAACAATTTATAATTAAGTAAAACAATGTATACAGTAAATTAATCAAGTAATTAATTAAAGATATAAAATAATATAAAAAATACTTGTATTTTAAGGCGTATGGGGTTGTGCACAGGGCTTAATTTGTGCCAGAACAAGCCAGACCTGGATCCATCACCTCATTTGAGAGGGGTCTGGATGTAGACCGGGTGCAGTTGCAAGCTGAGCTAAATGCAATACTTTTAATGCACACACCTAACCCCACCCCTAACCCTACCCCTCACAGTGACGTCACTAGCTCCAATGAGTGCACTGTGTCTGACATTGCATATCTGAGATATGCAGTCTCAGCTTGCAAATCAAAGTCTGCATCCAGATACTATTGACTCATTTTGGTGAATCAGCCTCGTCACGAGCCATTGAACCCTTGCTTGAACTCTGATACAAGTTTTTTGAAAGCGCCACAGTCCTTTGGTGCTCTGTGTTTTTCCAAGGTAATTAGTCTGCCAAAATGTCTATAATGAATTCAAAATGTGAAGCTGATTGTTTGGTTCTTGTCACATGACACGTGATGTGCTTGCCACATTCTGAAAAGTTAAGATGTTTACAACTACCTGCACTATAGACATGTCTAGAAAAAGCAAGTGTATTGCTCTCTATTTATGCGTTTGGCACTACTTCCATCTGCTTGGATTTAAGAGGTCGTCTACAAAAATCACAAGCTGTGAGTGTCAATGGTTACAACCTCTCTGTTATTGTCCTGTCCCAGGAGCAGGTTTAGATAAAAACTAGACCTGCCATACACAATTTTTTTTCCAAGTGGAAATGAAATAACCCATGATTTTTGAGTGCATAAAAATGACTGATGCAAGATATTATTTAGTTAAGTTGGCCCACCCAAGTGACTGAACAATGCTGTCTGTTACCTCTCCCTCCTCTAATCACATGCCAGATCCATCACCACACTTTGTTCCGGTACTTCGTAATTTACAAATTAAGCACTAGTTGTGCTCACATGCTCTTAAATTAATTGATAGATGAAAATATGTAATTAAATATAAATATAATTACATATAATAACAAATGCCAGAGTGATTCCATGTATACTTATGAAATGTAACATTATTAACGTGCAATTTATTAGTTTCAAATAACTTTAACACAATAAGTGCATTTTATTATCATTAACTTAAACCAATAAATGGGGCGTCACGGTGGCGCAGTGGGTAGCACGTTCGCCTCACAGCAAGAAGGTCGCTGGTTCGAGCCTCGGCTGGGTCAGTTGACGTTTCTGTGTGGAGTTTGCATGTTCTCCCCGTGTTCGCGTGGGTTTCCTCCGGGTGCTCCGGTTTCCCCCACAAGTTCAAAAACATGTGGTAAAGGTGAATTGGGTAGGCTAAATTGTCTGTAGTGTATGAGTGTATATGAGTGTGTGTGGATGTTTCCCAGTGATGGGTTGCAGCTGGATGGGCAAGTAAATTATTATATTATTGTCTTTTTTACAGATTGATAATGAATAAACAGCTCATGAATTCATATTTTCTCTTGTATTCCAATAAAACTACTTTACATAAACAAGGCTTGTTTACAGATTGTGAAAAAAGGTAATGAATCTAAATGTGAAAAAAGGCACCTTTTTGATACTAAATGCAAAAAGATGCTCTAAATGAAAAGATTTTATCTCAAATTTACATTAAATGCCAACAGCAGCTAACAAAAAGTGTATTTATGTAAACCTCAATGAACTATAAACATATGTATTAGGCAGCAAATACATAAGGCAGCAAATACCTCACACAAATTTTTTGAGAATTAGGTAAGTAGTACATTTTTCTTCATCTCATTTTTACTTTTATTTATTTTGCTGGGAGAAAAGGGAAAGTACAGGAAGGGAGGGGTCAACCAAAACTGACTGGTTAAAGGGGTACCAGCCAGGTAAAAAATGAAATAGCGAATATGTAAAAAACAAAATAAATAATCGACTGTAGTTTTCACAATTGCACTGTAATTCATAAAAATATTACATGCCACTTGGTGACTGACACTATAAATGTGCCGCTTGGCGAGTGCTAATTTTTATTAAATTTTTTTTTAACCTTACCAGATTTGGCTTTTAAACAACTGTGAAAAATAACAAAATAAATAAATAAATAAAATACAGTATTCTGTGTAGGAAATAAAAGGGCCTTCCTCTGCATACCCTATTTTCTCTGTGTCAGGACAACCTTGCTTCTGAGAATTATTAATGGCTCCCTTGTAAGCTGTCATCTTTTTTTCTCCCCTCATCTTGCATGTTTCTCCGGTCCCTCTGAAGCAGCACCACCACCAAACAGGCCACAGATCAGTTCTATCAAACTCCAAGGGAGAAACCAAACAGTCCCTTAAGGTGAAAGGAGTGACCCAACACAGCACCCAAAAAAGTGGAGCCGTTTTAAGCACGCCATATTATTTAGATTGCGTGTGTGCTGTTGTTTTGCGAGGAAGCTCAGACGAAGGGGTGCGGGGACAAAACGTAGCATTGGGAGAGACATGTGGCCTTCGTTTAAACTGAGTCATAAATCAGAGCACTGACATCGAGAACGAGAGAGAGAAAGGAAGAGAAAGAGAGAGAGACTCAAAACTTAAAATTGCCTTTGCTCATTTTCTGTGTTTTCCCCTTTTTTTTTTTTTTTCTGCTTCACCTTCCTCTCCTCATCCTGGTACTTTGTTTACACACCTTTTAAAATGCAATATCTCAGACGCATTAGCCTTCTTCCCTCTTTTGCAGACGCTCTTCTGTGGGTTAAAAGTTAATAACTATAAGTTCTTTTCCTCACGTACCTCCATCACTCTCTCTCTCTCTCTCTCTCTCTCTCTCTCTCTCTCTCTCTCCCCGTCTTTGCAGTCTCTCCCCCACAACCCTAAGTAAAGTACACAGTGCTTCCCTTGGGCTCACAACCAAATGCCACGGCCACGTTAACCCCCATCCGAATTCACACCACTGCCCCTCACTTTCATTTGGCCCTGCATACATTACGGCCTCACGTGTCCTCTGTGCGTCTCGATCCACCCAGCACCCCGCCATCAAGCACAGTTCACCACCCGGAGACGGCGGAAGGTCACTGTGACGAAAAGCAAGGGCAAAGCGGCCTTGTGCAAGAACAACAATATAACAACATCTCAACATGTTTGCTGTATATTAAATGAAACAGGTTGTATTGGTTAAAAGGGATAATTCTTGTTTTTATATTATTTGTTTTTATTTTATTTATACTTGTCTCTTTTATTCCTGTTTATGTAAAGCACTTTGAATTGCCACTGTGTATGAAATGTGCTATATAAATAAACTTGCCTTGCCTTAAATTGGGTAACGACTGCTACTTATTGTTTAAATTGCAATTAATAGCCATTTTTAATTTACACAATCTCATGCCCTTAAAAAAAAAGCAGTTGTTAAAGTGCGTTTGTGTCCATGCATTGATTTTTAGAATCGGGTCCTGTTTACACTCGGGATTATGATGTGTTTTATTCTATTCAATTCCATTTTGTAATTCTTTTTAAATTGTGCAATGTTGTTGTGCATTATTAGCTTAAAAGACGGCCACATCACCACATTGGGTGTGTATTTTTTTCTAGTGATTTAACAGCATGTTTCTTATTACTTATTACTTACAGCACTGTTTTGACACATGGGTGAGTAAATGATGGCAAAAATCCACCTTTTACTGCTTCTCAAGCTTGTTCTTGTACCTAAATCTGTGTTTGTGTGGTACAAATGGATGCACTTTGCAAAGTTAGAATATTATTATAAGCTAAAGATTTACAAGGGGCGACACGGTGGCACAGTGGGTAGCGCTGTCGCCTCACAGCAAGAAGGTCGCTGGTTCGAACCCCGGCTGGGTCAGTTGGCATTTCTGTGTGGAGTTTGCATGTTCTCCCCGTGTTCGTGTGGGTTTCCTCCAGGTGCTCCGGTTTCCCCCACAGTCCAAAGACATGTGCTGTAGGTGAATTGGGTAAGCTAAATTGTCCATAGTATATGTGTATGTCCTGGTCCTCCAGGTTGAGGGTTGAGTGTTGGCCTAACAACCCACCTCATAAAAACTAGATGTTACAAAACACCTATATGTTGCGGCTAAATATCAACTTCGACATAAAATGGCCCTGGGAGTAAGTAAAGGTTTACAAAAAAACACTAAATGAGATTATTCATACTTGACAGAAAATGATGACTAAAATATATTTAGTTTTTAGTTTTTGTAGGGTTAAAAAAATCTAATTCATTACGTTCAAAAAAGATTTTTGTTGTGTGAAATACACAACTGTTCAAAAGTTTGGGATTAGTAAGATAGCATATTACAATTATATTATGATAATATACAACAATATTACAATGACCCTAAGATTGAAATTATTTATTTAAAATGTTAATGCTATTTCATTTATTCATTCATTCATTTTCTTTTCAGCTTAGTCCCTTTATTAATCTGGGGTCGCCACAGCGGAATGAACCCCCAACTTATCCAGCATATGTTTTACACAGCGGATGCCCTTCCAGCTGCAACCCATCACTGGGAAACATCCACACACACTCATTCACACACATACACTACAGACAATTTAGCCTACCCAATTCACCTATACCACATGTTTTTGGACTTGTGGGAGAAACCGGAGCACCCGAAGAAAACCCACGCGAACACGGGGAGAACATGCAAACTCCACACAGGCTCGAACTAGTGACCTTCTTGCTGTGAGGCGAACGTGCTACCCACTGTGCCACCGTGCAGCCCCTAATGCTATTTCAATTGTTATTAATATTTCACAGTGTAATAGTTTGTACTAATTCTCTTCAAAAACAATTTTTTTTTTGCAATTCCTTCAAACAATACGGACAAACCCAAATGTTGAGTTACATTTTTCAATAAACTTTTTAACCCTACAGTTGTGTTTGTCCATATGTTTACCCCAAATTTGGTTGCAAAGCATTTGCATGTGCACATGCAAATAAAATTAGTATTACCAATCTGTACCGTTATTGTGTTTAAGTAAATGAAACAGCACATGAGAATGGTTTAGTACATCTGCCCGGTATAATCCCATTTACATCAATTGCCACTTACCAGTATCATGCAAATACCTAAAAGCTATATTACCACTTATATAGATTTTCCAAATGAAGTGCTGAAGATGATTATAATTGCTCAATATTCATTGGCTTGTGCATGCGGAAGAGCCTAATAATGCTCTTTGGTAGCTGCAGCAGCTGTAATATTTATCAGCTTTTCAATAATCTACAGTGTTAATGTCAATCACCGGAGCACTACTTATGCAAGGAATCGGATTGCATTCAAATCCGTTAGACAGGAGGGATAAGAACAATAATCCGAAAGTCATTACAATGAAATTTGTGATACAAATATGATTAGAGGAAGAACAGGGATTTAGATGACTGAGTTTAATGCATCATCAAGGTATCATCAGATTGTGAAAGCAAAAAAAGGAGAGTTTCCAGAAATAAAGAAGAAAAACTGAAGGCTTTTTTTTTTGCTCTGCTGTTTGCTCTGTTTGTCTGCTTTTGCATGATTAATATTCCAGTCCATGCTGTCCCACTGCGCCCCTGCAGACAAACCCCAACCAACCGCCTGGACGCTCCATTTTCCTCCAAAATTCATGCCCGAAACTCTCCGAGCGTCCCGTCAACGCTTCATCCTAATGATGATGATGATGATGATGATGGTGGTGGTGGTCCTGGAGAAAAAGTGAAAGACCTTCTAGGGAATGAGGTGTGGGGGTGATGCCGAATAACACCCTCCACCCTCGGCGGCGCTGTGGGCCGTGGCGATACGCAGAGTCCATTGTGTAGCGATTATGTAGGACGAACACGAAGGGTGCTAATCTTACTGTGGGAGGGTATACGTGCTTGTGAATGATTGAGCAAGAGGAGAAAGAGAAAAGGAGGAGATGAGGAAGAGGAGAAGCGAGAAGAGAGGACGAAAAAGAGAGAGAGGGAGAGAGCGAAGCCCCTTAGCAGCGATTAAGAAATGGTCTGTCACAGATTAAAGCTGCGGGGAGGCAGGAGGGAGATGAGCCGAAGCCTCCCACAGACACAGGCTCATGAGGACGCTTTACCCAGATTACCTGCGGTTATACGTACGCCAGCAGCTGCTCGGGCACACACACACACACACACACACACACACACAGAATGAGAGACATTGAGAGGGATGAGAGGGGGTAAAACAAACCCAAACCAAATAGGCTTGCAATTTACAAAGGGCGAGCAGAGAGGGAGGACGACAGAGATGGAGAAATAGATGGACGCCTGAGGAGAAAAGAAGGAATAAAGGGAAGGATGGAGGCTTGAAAGGATGGCTGGCATGACAGGAGTTGGAAGAAGAAAAAAAAGAAAACAAGAAGCAGACGGCCACACAAGATTTGCATTATTCTTTTATTCTTCATTTTGATTTTTGGGATTGTAAATACTGAGTTTGTTTGTTTTTTCTCAATTAGGTTCATTTCAAGTTATGCTTTATGGTAAAGGTCCTAAATAGTTATTATTGTCATGTTTTGAAATAGAACTTCAAAGATCTTAATAATAAATGTACTTAACCATCTTTTTACAGTAACATTCATGAAATTAAGAATTGGAGTTTTCACAGTATTACACAACCAAATATAACTGTAGCACTCAATACAGTAAGAATAATACGGTAAAATTATATTTTAATTTCAAATAAAAAATAAATAAATTACATTTTAAATTACAAACATTTAAATAAACACTATTTTTTTATTTTCGCTGATTAACAAATTTGTATTTTAAGTTGATATTGCAAAAAAGGGTTTTCTAGTTTTTATTTATTTATTTATTTATTTTTAATCTTTATTGTTTTTTAGACATTCAAACAAATTTGGTCCAACAAACATTCACATCACAATTGAAAATAAAACATGCAATATACAAACAATCCATACAGAAGTATAGTGATAATAGATTAATACAATAATTTAAAAAAAATAATAATAATAATAAAAGGTTTTCTAGATTTTTTAAATAAATCTAGCATGTTTTTCTAACAAAACAAAAATCTTTTATTTTTCTACTTGAAACTATTTCTGACCAGTGCTATTTTAGCATCACTAATGCTGAACTATTTCTTTAGTTTTAACTGTGTAAATAATACAATACACAGCAAAAACTAACTATTACAAAACTATACACTATTATAATAAACCACTAAGTTTTTAATTAAAAAAATTAGAATTCATTTTAAAATAATATTTTTTCTGTATTTACTAAATTTATTAGGTGGGTCGGACTAAATTATTTCATTTGATTTATTCTATAAAAGTCTGATAACATTTTAGTCACAATATCAAATAAAACATTGCCACTTAAAGCATTTTGTTTGTTTGTTTGTTTGTTTGTTTGTTTGTTTGTTTGTTTGTTTGTTTGTTTTAGAAAATGTCTACTGGTCAGAATAACAAATGTTTTCATTTAAAAATCAGGGATATTCCTCCAAATATTGATTTCTTAACTGTTCTCAAGTTAAAACATTGATATTGTTTTGTCTAAAAATAAATACAAACATGTCTGAAAACATACCATCTATTTATTTTATACAAAAAAAATTCTGAAATTAAATTCAAAACTTTTTCATTTTAAATTTGGAAGAAATGCAATAAACAACCGCGATACTATGGCTCCAAAATATCTAGTTATGTTGCATGTGGGAAAGTCACTAAAATGCTCACACATTTGTGCCGGCAAATAATCAGTAGACCACTTTATTTTATTTAAATTTTAAATGTCTGCATTAAGGCTGCAAACTGTGTAGAATTTGTGCCTTTTATACTATTGCACATTTTGTGATGCTTCAAACACACATCTGAAGCAGTTCAGTTCTGTTCCTGTGAATATGATCTAGCTACAAAGACCGCGACAATCTCTTAAAAAGAACAACTCAATAAAGTGAAATTTGTAATTACTTTGGATTCCTACCTGATAAGTCTGAAAAAAAAAATACAATAGATGAGAAAAACCGAAAATAGCAACAGGAAACACTAAGAAAACAATAATTTTTCACTTCATATTTTGTTGAAAAAAAATCTATTGGAACAAATTTCGATTGGTATAATTTTAATCTTAATTTTTAAATTTTTGTTGGTCAGTTATCTACAAAATAAATAAAAAGAACACATAACATTTGAGGTGAAGTGATGTGCATCAAAAGCCGCTATTTTTCCGCGGCCCAAACCCAAACTGTTAAACAAAAGTGAAATATTTATCATTTTAAATAATGTCTTATTGTTAAATGCATGACCAAAAATAAAAGAATAGCATATTTTAAACTCATTTCACATGACAAAAGAACTGAAACCCTGCGTCTGTCCCCCCGCCGCTTAATTTAATCTGAGAGTCTGTATGTTTGAGCCATTCTGTCAGATAACAATGCTCATATTTAAATGCTCATAAATGCTCAAATGCTCAAACACGTTCATATTTTAGAGAAAGAGACCCACCCGCAATTAAGATCTCGTTGGTATAAAGGCATCTATTTTTCTGAATGAAATGAAATTACAAACTTTGTTGAATAATGCATTTATATGTATTAACGCGACAGCATTAGTCTGTTATTTGTTATGCTTTCATATATCTGTTTTTGAACGGTTTGGGTGAGTTAATGATTATTCATTCATTAATTTTTTGGCTTAGTCCCTTTATTAATCTGATTAATTAATGTTTTACGCAGCGGATGCCCTTCCAGCTGCAACCCATCACTGGGAAACACCCATAGACTCCCATTCACACACATACACTACGGACAATTTAGCTTACCCAATTCACCTATAGCACATGTCTTTGGCCTTTTTGGGGGAAACCGGTGCACCCGGAGAAACCCACGCCAACATGGGGAGAACATGCAAAATCCACACAGAAATGTCAACTGACCCAGCCGAGGCTCGAACCAGCGACCTTCTTGCTGTGAGGCGACAGTGCTACCCACTGCGCCACCGCACCACCCGAGTTAATGATTAATGAGCCATTATATAAATAAAATAAGCTATGGCAAAAGCACTGATATGTTCACTCTTTTCCTATATAGCGTAGCCTATGATGCCGTTGACTATAAAAGAAAGATGGAGCATAAGTGAGAGAATGGACTCTGATCACCATGACGGCAAATCTATGCCAAAAAGAACTGAGCGCACTGGTGATGTTTACGCGCACGGTGAACTGCAAGAGGATAATTGCACATAGAACAGAACCTATGTGATGAAACGGGAGCTCGTGAGCTTGTTGTAAACCATCGCGAGTGCACATCTCCTGTGGGCCCGATACATGCTCTCGCGAGTTATGTCTGACAGCACACATGCGCAATCGTTTTTCTTTCTCTCAAGGCTGATTCTTCACTGACTCTTCTCTTTCCCCTCGCGAACGCTTTCTATTTCTAGATGCATTCAACTTGAGCCACGGCTGGCGGTCAGTGAGATTAACCGAGCACAGGCAGGGCGGAGTTGAAAACAGACCCGTCGATTCAGGCGGTTCATAGTTTTCTGCAGTCATGACAGACCATATAGTGTGGTCAGTTATTTATTTATTTATTATTGCAATAACAACAAAACAGTGACAGTATACAAATAAAACAGAGAATGTCTGTACAAATAATAGGTTTTTAATAATGAGGGAATTATGAATTAAATTGAAGTATAACATAAATTGTAGAATTTCTGAAAATTTGCTTTATTTCGTAGATTGAGGTTATGAATTAATACAGTATCGCGATACTACTTGGTATCGTGATACTTCAGCTGGTATAGTATCATGGCCTAAATTCATGGTATCGTGACAACCCTAGTCCAATAGGTGGTTTGTCAAGCCCACTCACCTGTGAACTCACCAAAGAAGTTTGAGGTAAACTCAAAAAAATTGCTTTTGCTGCTTGTTCAAACTACTTATTTAATGAGTTGAACCAACGCAATTCTCAAGTTTTTCAGGGACAACTTAATTGTTTTATGTTCAATCCACTTAAAGTTAAAGTTAACTTAACCGATTTGTGTGTGGAATGTAGCATTTTTTACAGTGTAGATAAAAGATGTCTAATGCATTTGAAAAGGAAAAGAGTGTCACCTACAGGTGTTTTGTAAAATCCACTCACCTGCGTTAAGCACACTAGGAATTGCAAAATGTTTACTAGAAAGATAGAGAGTTGATAAGAAAGTGTCTGGTGCATACAGAGAGGAGAGGTGGTTTGTAAAGTTTAACTATAACTACTGAGATAAGTATGTATATTTCGATTTTTTTTAAAAGGGTCAATCAGTTTCCTCTCACAATGTTTGTTCCAGAAAAAATAGAAGCTATGATTCCTCTGGGGCAAAAGATGGCTAATTAGGTCTGAATTCCTCATCCCACTAGAGTCTTGTTTTCACATTCTACACCTGCCATGTAAAGGTGAAATTTCTTCACTCTCTCATTGACTGATTGACACATATGGGCAAGTGGCTTCCCATAATGCATCAAGCTGGCAGGTCAAGTATGGCTTTAGTTTCATACTGAGTGAAGAAGTCGAAGGTTTGCTCAGTTTGTTAGAGCAGAAACAAGCTCCTCTGACTGGCAGGTGAGGCTTGTTTTGAACTGCTGGAGCAATTAATTGACGAGCCAATTGAAAGGAAAAGCCTGAGGCAGTAAGACTGAGTCCTGAGTCCAACTGTTTAAAACAAGTGTTGACACAAGACAGACTGTCACTGTTCGCTTTTTACAGTCTCAGACAAACAGCTGCAGTTTTTACCTGATATAAAACATGAAGCTGAGGTGGATTTAAATGGTTGTGCTGTAACGAGCAGAGATCCTCTGATGGAATATGAGCAAACTGACAATAACTCATGCTTACTGCAATATAAAACATATTTAGCATTTTCTAATGATCATAATGAAATTGCAGGCAATTTAAATATGTATATCAAAAAATATTAAAATTGTATTTTATTTGATCAAATTCATCTATTTTATAAATTAATACATTTGAAATGTTACTTACTTATTCTATCATTAATTCAAATACGTATTTTATTGTTTTAACATTTATCCTTCTCTAATAAGATCAAAACAAAATTCATTCATTCATTCATTCATTTTCTTTTCGGCTTAGTCCCTTTATTAATCTGGGGTCGCCACAGCGGGATGAACCGCCAACTTATCCAGCATATGTTTTACGCAGCGGATGCCCTTCCAGCTGCAACCCATCACTGGGAAACATTCATACACACTCATTCACACACATACACTACGGACAATTTTAACTTACCCAATTCACCTATACCTCATGTCTTTGGACTTGTGGGGGAAACCGGAGCACCCGGAGGAAACCCACGCGAACACGGGGAGAACATGCAAACTCCACACAGAAATGCCAACTGACCCAGCCGAGGCTCGAACCAGCGACCTTCTTGCTGTGAGGCGAACGTGCTACCCACTGCGCCACCGCGTCGCCCCAAAACAAAATTATTTATTTATATTATTGTGTTTTTTATCAATATAAAATGTATTCAAATGCAAAACTAAATATAAACTTTTGAAATGTATTTAAACACACACACATAAGTATAACTTTATTTATTCTTTCATTTAAATATAGTTTTCATTTTTTGAGATAAACATATAATAATCAAAATAAACTATGGTTGTCGATCGATTTAAAACAAATATGTTAATCACAGACCATGAATGTTAATCTAGATTAATTGCAAATTTAAATTATAGGATTTAACTGTAAATATGAAGTGTTGAAATAAAGAAATGCATGAAAATCTAGTTTAAGGAAACAGAACCTTTAGTTTTAGGCTATTATCCAGTGGTCACCTGTAAATGCAATGGAATATGTCTTCCTTTTTAGTTTTTAAAATGTTGTACAGTTAGTTTCCATTCGAAGTTTGATCCACGAGTTGATACTTGTGTAAAGACTTCGCTTCATGACCGCGAGAGGAGACCTCAGATTGGATGTATCTCACAGGGAACTTTCTGCTGCAAATTTAGCATATTGGCTCATCTAAATTGGCCTTTTGTTATTCGGTTAAAAGCCAAAATACTGCCAGACAAACAACGTAACTTTTGGTTTGAAATGAGAACGAACGATATCGCTGCGATGAAAGCAAGAAGCTGGGGTCAAACCTTATCAAGCGATTAATTGCGTTAAATAAATATTATGCGTTAAACTTTTCAGATTAACTTTTCAGATTAACGTTGACAGCCCTAAAATAAGCATAATAATCAGATTTAAAAAGTATTTAAATACATAAACAAGCAAAATAATAATCAAAATAAAACAAGTGTCCTTTCGGCAAAAAAAGTGAGATTTTAAAATAATGAAACAACAGATACACTGTTCAGCCTAAGAATTTTGACTTTTTGGACAGAAAATTTTGGTTTTTATTGATTTTTAGCTTTTTTCTAATTATTTTATATTTTGCTATTTTTTGCTTTGCATCATAAACATTATCTGTGAAAACTAAATTCATTTTCCATTACCATGACATCATTAAAATCAACTGAAAGATCAGCTCAGAAGTGTGAAACACATATTTTTGGCATTAATGGTTCCAAGAAGAAACTTTAACAGCCAAAGAACCTTTTCAAAAAAAATCTTTCTTCTATGGCAACACTGTGAAAACCCAATTTTTTTACTTATTTTTGTACTAGTGTAGTCCTGAAAAACAGGTTTGCAAAAGCCTCATGGTTTGATATTTTGTATCCAATGCAATGACAATTTGCTATAATCCTGCAGACATCTATCTAGTCTGGAATGCATATAATAATATTAGAGTGTGAGAATGCATATGATCTGTAGCAAGGCTGTTTTTCTCTGCAGTGAACCATTATGCAGAATTCTTTACCTTTAAATCTCTACAGATTTCCGCTGCAGTTCGAGGGCACAGCAGAAGAATAGCCTTGTGAACCATCAGTTTTCAACCTGGTGACCCGCTGGTCCCTAGTCCATCTCCACAAGCTCTAATAAAACACTTATAAAACACAGCAAGTTGTGAATTATTACTGCACCACTCCCGACATGCTTCTGACAGGCTACGGTAGGCGAAGATAATTGCCCTTGCACTTGCTGCCTAATGAACATAATTACACGTTATTTCCCATTCTCCCTGTGATTAATTGTTACAACGTTTCTTTGTTGGGTTCCCGACAAATTGCCACTTCATAATGACACTATTGCCTCTCTGTCGAGCGCACAATCAAAAAATGGTTCTGGCACTTCAGCAGGCAGGCCCGAGGTCCTTGACAAGCAAAGGTAAATTGGTAAAGTAAACAGTCTTGACATTTGTTTGACCAGTAAGCAGTTAGGGCTCTTTAATGGAGCTTTTACCTTTATATTTAGCTGTAAATCACTGCAAGTTTCTTGGCGTGTCAATGATATTTAATGAAAACAGTCATATTTTAGTCATTCAGACATAGTGTTCATTACTGCAGTGGGTGGTTAATTAGGGGTGGGCGATATGGCCAAAATATTACATCACGATTTTTTTTTTCAGGAAAATCACGATTTACCATTTTATCACGATTATTTCTGATTTTGGTTTTACTATTCTGCAAGTTGTCTGAGCAGTAAAGCCAAAGTATATCTCTTTTTTAAAAACGAAGCCTTACAAGGTAATAAAATATAAAATAAAAAGGAATGGTAGACACTTAAAACAAAGTGGACGAAGATAAAAATATTTGACCTTTTTTTAATGAAATTAATAAAACAAAAAAGCTAAATTCACATTACAAATACACTCACTCACATTTCCTTCAGCCTAGTATGCAATTCATCAGGGGTTGCCACAGCGGAACAAACTGCTCATTACAAATACACATAATATACAAATAAAACAAACAGTGGATGATATTTCAGGTACAGTACTTGTATTTAGCAGTCAAATTTTAAAAACTGAATGAACAAATATAAAGAATTTTTGTTGTTTTATTAACATCAAATGAATAGTTGACCCAAAATTTGTAATTTTGTCATCATTTACTCACTTAAGTTGTTTTAAACCTGAATGATTTCATCTAAAACATGTTATTTTGGAAAATGTGGGTAACCCAACAGTTGCTGGTCCTCACTGACTTCCAGAGTATATAGTATATCTTGCTATCAACAGCCTGCAACTGTTTGATCATCCACATTCTTCAATATATCTTTTTTTGTGCCCATCACAAGAAATAAATTACAATTTTGAATTTAAAACAATTTAATTGTTACAAAACTAAAATGAACCAATACCAAACAATTTCTTTCATAACTGGAAAAGAATATTTGAACCTATCGGTTTACAATATACTGATGCCCTGTTTTTCTAGGCTTTATTGGTGTTAATGGTCAGGAATGTTGGACCATTATTGCCTTTTTAGCATATAAGAAGAGGACACAAACTAGCCAGAAAGTAATTTGTGAATTGTGGAGTGGGCCAAATAAAAAAACGTCAGTATTTTTTACTAAGTGTACTTTTTTTTTGCTTTTATTCTTTTTCCATAATAAAAAATATACTTGTAGAGCAACCCATGATTTGTTTTATTAATATTTTAATAAACTTTAATCTGTAGAACTATCCGGGATATGAACAAAAGCAAGTGATGCATCAAAGTTTGATTTAAAAAAATATTGAATAGTTATAAAAATCTTTATAATCATTAAAATAATTTATAAAAATAATACAAATTAGTTTAAAAATATTGAATGATAATAATAGTAGTTCCGGAAACGTCCTACCTTTATGTTTATTCGTCTGATTTTACGGTCGGGTTCTTTTGACCGCAATGGCGAATGCGTCAAGTATAAAAGCCTCATCCATTTCGTGAGGTGCACACGCAGTCAGCGGAGGTCCACAACACGGCACCAGGCGAAAGTATAAATCAGCCTTTAGACCTGCTCTGTACACCCATCAGGCAACTGTTTTTCTATAAATGGTTTCCTTTCAATTTAGACACAGTATCCTAATGTGTTTACATGAAAATATGTTGACAGAGTTGACAGTTTTGGCGCAATCAGACTTTAAAGATAACAATGTCCTGTAATTAGGCAATGTTTCACAGATTTTGTAGTGGCGCACTCGCATAGCGCTCTCCACAGATGTATGCACTTGGGGGAAAAATGCGGAGCCACTTTTGCTGTTAATGTTTAACCAGCAAGGCTTAAAACAAACACAACTAACGTAATTTTGTCAATATAAATAAGTGCAGTGACTGCAATGCTGAGTTATTATTTGATGCAAATTCATGTTGTGTTGTGTAATAGATATATTGAGACAGACACAACAGTATAATGGGTACAACACTGTAACATGACATTTCTTCAAAAGCAAAAATCGTCAGATTGCTCACCTCTAGTGGTATTTGACAAATAAACATTCAACATTTAAATAATTATGTCTAACCAGTTTTATATAATAAGAATCATTGCATTGCAATTTAATGGGATAGCCCAACACTAAAAAGGAATACTGTCATCATTTACCTCGTGCCAAGGTAACAATTCTTAGAAAGTTTATGTAAGTTTATAAAACATACTTTTTATGTCTCGATGCAAACTGCAACAATGTAATTTTGCAGAAACAAGCAATTTAAGTCATTAAAAAAACATTACAGTACATGCTGCTGTCAAAACAGTAGTTTGGAGATTCTGCAATAATTTTTATGTTCTACAGAAGAAAGTCATACAGATTTTGAAAGATATGCGGTTCACTAAACAATGATAGCATTTTCATATTTTGGTGGTTATTTAATAATTCATCAATGAAAACATCATCACCATCAGGAAAATAACATCAGACGTGAAAGTTCTTAGCAGCTTCCCTGGAGTCATTTGCGAGGGCAATAAAGTTTGAGATGTTTTGCACAGAGAAGACTTAATTGTGAGGTTGTCTACCAGTTAAGCAAGGTCTTTCATATAAGCATTTGCTTAATAAGGCATGTGCTAATGCAATAGGATGCTTATTTCAAATCAGCCATGACAAAGACTAATTCGAGCAAAGAAAACGTACAGTAAAGAAACAGAGAGGCGACTAAGAAACCATGACAAAGACTTGTAGACATGAGGAATGACCCTCACAGAGGAGGTAATCTGAGGTAGCATTTTTCCCCCAAAAACGTCTAAGGGCTGGGCCTGAGGAAGACAAAAAGCCGGTCACAACGAAGGCTCATGCTGAGAGGATACGCTTGTCTCTCTGCCTCTGTTAGTGCATTCCTGCAGGTTGATTGATTCACTTGAGTGGCAAATCGTTCACATTGACAAATCATTCAATGACACCGCAACAACAAAACCGGGCCTGTAGTCTGACACCTAACCTGTGAGGAGAACCGCTGACACCAAAAGGAGCGAGAGACACAGGAAAAGGTGGAGGAGGAGAAGAAGCAGGGAGGTGGTTGACCCAGAAGATGACCGAGGTGTGCTTTTTTCTGTCTCTTTCTTCCTCTCACTCTCTCTTTCTGGAGCAGGGAGTGATGAATTCCCCCTTAGTTCATTTATCCAGGAAAGCAAGGAGACGTGTGAGTGTGTATGTGTGTGATGTGATCCATCTCTGCGCTGTTCAGGAGAGAAGCGCGTCCCTGATCATAGACCCTATCAATCTCACTCATAGCCTGACATCACTGCCGCTGTCACAGACATCACCACACATACCCAGACTACTCTTCTTTACCTGCACTATGTACACTGGGAGTTCTGGTGATAGACTGTATTATTTGTGAAAAGGTTAACAAGTAAAGATTAATGATAAAGTTAAATCACTTATGTTTAAACAAATGAGTCCATATAGGATTGACAGAGAATGGTGCAGAAACATCCAATGAATGCCAGTGTTGTGGGCAAAAATATCTTGTTTATGGCAGAGGTCAGAGGATAATGAGCAGATTGGTTTGAACTGATAAAAAAGGCAACAGTCAAATAACTCATCATAACTGATGCCTGCAGAAGATCATCTTTGAACTCACAAGCACATCAAATCTTGAATAAGGTGAGCTACAGCAGCAGATGAATACAAAGGTGCCACTTCTATCAGCTAAGACAAAAAACAGTACTGTTTGTATGGGTTTACCATAATTGGGCATCAAAATGTCCTATACTTTTTATTTTTGGACCAGTGTGTAGATCTTTTGCATTTCCACAAAAGTGCAAGATTGGTGGTGCTATAGCACAGAAAACTGTTTAGATGCCAGAAATAAAAGTGTCCAGGAAAAGAATGGAAGTTGAGTGTTTATTAATTGTTGGTGTCTGAGAATTGTCAAAGTGACTACAAAAATATGAACAAAACAACTTGATGGGACTTGATAGTGTTGCATGAAACACATGATAGAGTAGTTGGCGGTTCATTCCGCTGTGGCGAACCCTGATAAATCAGGGACTAAGCCGAAGGAAAATGAATGAATGAATTATGGTACATTTAATAGTGTATTACAGTAGTAAGCATGATAGATAGTTTTACTGGTGTGGTACCAAACATTATGTAGCAGCAAAGGTTCTGGCTGCTACTTGTGTAATGGTGGGTATAGGACATTTTCTTGGCACATGACACTTGAGCCTCTTTGTAGCAATTGAAAATCGTTTAAATGCCACATCCAACCTGATTATTATTGCTGGTCAAAGTGGCCATGCACATCCCTTTATGAACACTTACAGTAGAATAATGCATCATGTTATTACTGCTGTATGCTATTGTTAAACAGCTACTTGTTTGCGGAACTTGAATTTAACATAGACTATACATTTTTTATATTTTATTGTTTGATCTTGTTTTGTTTTTTTGTTTGATTTGGCCTGTAAGGTCAGTATTTGGTGTAAACATGAAAGCATGAATCCATTCTGCCTTGTATCAATGCTTTCAAAAAAAATGGAGTGTTCCTTTAAGCCGGCGATAGTGCAATGGTGTGGAGGAAATTTTCTTGGCACGACAAACCTGTCATAACCTGGTCCAATCAGATACTAGCAAGGTGTACCTAATAAAATGGCCAATGAGTGTATATATAAATATTCACAATGTATATAAACTGTGGAAATCAGTGGCAAAAAAGAACAGGTGTCCAAACTGTTGACTGCTTGGGTATGTTCCTGAGTTTTAACACATCCTCCAATAAACAAAATATGCCGAAAGACAAAAACTCCGATACTGTATGTTAACACCTCATGGGCAAACAAAAACAGCTACCATCCACAATGTAACTGTGAAATGGAGAAATCAGCAGGCAGAAGTTAGAAGAGAGAACTCTGCGTGTTTTTTACCTGCTTAATAATTACATACATTCACACAGAGTCTGTCCACATCAGAATCAGCAGCAGTTCACACCCGACACTTTCGACTGATCAAATTAGGCTTGATCAAAACATGCCATTCAGGCAGTCTAGATCAGACACACACACTCAGGTATACACACTCAGCAAAGCCCAGCTCAGGCTCTGACCTTGGGAGCAATTAGCATGACTGGTGCACCCTGAGCTGAATACTGAACCTGCACTGCACAGCCGCACACAAACACAGGCTAACACATACTCTCAACACAGTCTCCACAGTGCATACACTTTCCATCGTCAAAAGTAAAATAAAATACAGATGAACACATTCTTTGTTATTTAACTTTTCATCTTTACTTTTATTAGTCTTATTATTAATTAATATTATTCTTAAAGCGCAGGATTGGAACATGATCAATGCATGCTATAAAACTATGAAAACTTTAGTGCATTATAACAAAAACACTAATTAAATCATAGTTCCCATACCCAACATTTTTATTTGATTGCCTTCCCACTTGCTCATAACATGAATTTTTTTTCATTCAGTAGTTCCTGTGTGTTTCACTGAGCAAAAGGGATGACAAAATCGGAAATCTGAAACAAAATCAGAACAATAGTGGTCACAAGAGATGCATTTGAATGATTGTAAATACCAGGTGGAAACGGGGCCCATCTCGTTTGCTGTTATCAATAGTTTGATTTTATTTTTGTTTTGTCATTTCCAGATATGAAACAACAGTCCAGAATTGTTTTGACATCTTGTGGACAAACTAAGTAATGCATAAACAATTTTGCATCTGCACACTGTTCCAAAGACAAAATCTGCATCACACATACTGTATGCATGTACTACTATATTTTGAAAAACAAAAGCGTTACACTCAATGGCTTTGAGTGTAAACTAAATGAGAACCTGAATGCCTACATTGCATGTTGGGATTGCAAACCAGTTCCAAAAGCTGTAACTGCAGTCTAGGACCATCTATCCTCATCTAACATATTCAAATCCACCCCAGCCTGAGCATCCATGTACACTTCAGCAGAAAATAAGCTTACATTGCTTTCTGACATAAACTGATACACAGGCACTGGATTTAAGCTGTAAAGCATGAGTATACATGGACTTCAGTGAGTATAAGCCTATAAAAACACAACAATAATCCACGATTCACAACAGAAAATGGCACATTCTGCTTATAGGCCACAAGTATGATCTGTTTTGTGGTGGGCTGGAGATCATTGAACACTATTAGCTGAGATAAACCTCTCTTTTAAGGTATGTAGCCTTTGTGAGCTCTACTGGGGAGGAAATGGAAATAACCCAAACTGTAGTTACAAGTGCCACACGCATGCTTCAGAATGATTCTTGAGTGAATTGTGATGTAGATGTAGTGTTTAAAAATAAATCAATAAATTAATATATGTGTTTTTAGACTAATTAAGTTACTTGATACATAAAAAACAACGAATAAATAATTAAATGGCTTTATATATGTTGAATGATAATTGGAACCATTTGTAATACAGATGTAATACAGTGGGTAGCGCTGTCGCCAGTTGGCATTTCTGTGTGAAGTTTGCATGTTCTCCCCGTGTTGCCGTGAGTTTCCTCCGGGTGCTCCTGGTGGGTTTCCCCCACAAGTCCAAAGACATGCACTATAGGTGAATTGGGTAAGCTAAAATTGTCCGTAGTGTATGTGTGTGAATGGGAGTGTAGGGGTGTTTCCCAGTAATGGGTTGCAGCTGGAAGGGCATCCGCTGCGTAAAACATATGCTGGATAAGTTGGTGGTTCATTCCGCTGTGGTGACTCCAGATTATTAAAGGGACTAAGCCGAAAAAGACAATGAATAAATGAAAATAAAAGAAATCTTGACAGCATAATGATGTGTGATACAGATGTAGCATAAATAAATAAATAAATAGCATTTTATGTGAATTCTTATATGTGATACTTGGATGAAAATACAGTTAGAAAAAATATATATATTTTAATGCTGCACAAATTGCAGTTACATTGGTGGGTCCTGCAGATAATGTACAGGTAGTGTGGGTCAGGTAATCAAAAAGTTCAATCTAATAAACTGCAGGTCAGGATCAATCATAAAATATGAACGTGTTTTAAATGCATTTTCCATCAGGCAGAGAGTCACAAATATGCAGACATCTTCAAGCACAAATGGATTAAGCACAAAACAAAAACAGATACAAGATAAAAATAAAAAAAGAGAGAATTAAAAACAAAACAAAAGGAAGGCAAAAAGTACAGTGTGGGAGATTTGGCAAAGAGGTTAACAAGACATTGCTCGGGCTGAACATATAGGTTGTGTGTTGCAATCAGAATCAGAATCAGAAAGAGCTTTATTGCCAGGTATGTTCACACATACGAGGAATTTGTTTTCGTGACAGAGCTTCTACAGTGCAACAAAATTATAGAGACAGGACAAAAAACAGATAATAAATATATTTTAAAAATAAAGGTAATAGTGAATGCAAATATACAAATTGACAAGTGTATGTACAGGAATATTACTATATACAATAGCAGCTGTTATGTGCAAATTAGCATGTAAAATATGTTGTTAAATAAGTGTTTATGTGTATAAAAAGTGTATAGCAAGTAGTGATGTTTGTGATGTTTGTCAATGACGGCCACAATGACATTCCCATTCAATTCTGAAGGCATTAATAAAGCCTGTTTATCTAATTAATAAAAAGTAGGCTAATCTGGGCAAAGTCAAACTTTTGTCATTCAAAAGCGACTGATGATAAGCGTATTCATCATACATGCACACTGTGCAGATTAGCTCTAATTGTTAAAAACGAACAATCCAATTTGCGTGCGGATATCAATATCAAAGAAAATTATAAGTGCCGGTGGGTGGCGGGTGAATGATTTGCTTGAAGCAGAGGATTTGGGTGACATTTCAGCTGAGCCACGCATCTCTATTATATTTATATAAAGTGATTCATGATATAGATGTAGTGCTAAAAATATATTTTTTAGATGAATTCATCTGCCTTATTATTTTAAGTATATGCCGTCATTGAATTTAAAATGTCATGTTGGTGTGGTTTAAAATCTGCCTTGGATATTAAAACAACTGCCTATTAAGATTAAGTAACTCTAAGAATTTTTTTTTTTTTTTATTAAAATTTGAATTACAAGATTTAAATCATAAAAAAATGTGCTTCAGCTTATGTTCTGTACCATAAGAACTCCAAAATTAACTGAAATAAGTGATTGTTGGTGTCACATGAAAATTAATGAGACCTAAATTAAAACTAGTCTTCATCTTAGTATACAACACAACAACCAATTAAATTGAAAATTTGAGTAGTGGAACAAACCACATCACAAGACAAGTTACTACATGTGACAACAAAATCAACAACACTGCACATTAACCCACTAAATTATATCATTCACAAGCATGCTGAGAAGAGGGTGAACAGTCTAGGTCATACATAAATATAACAATAATTAATAATAATAATAATAATAATAATAATAATTAACATATCTGACATGCTCAGTAGACTTGAAAAGGTAATTTGAGCCAACTTAAAAATGTATGGGAGCAACTTTTTTTTTTTTACAATGTAATAGAAAAGAAGCATTAAGATGCATTACTCATACGTATCTCTGAAAGATGCAAGTGATAGGAATAGCAAGAAAACTATAAGCAAGACAATCTTGGGTTGTTTCTGTGCACTACTTCAATTATTTAAGAATAATTCAATTCAATTCATCTTTATTTCTATAGTGCTTTTACAATGTAGATTGTGTCAAAGCAGCTTAACATAGAAGTTCTAGTAAATTGAAATTGAAATTGTGTCAGTCCAGTTTTCAGAGTTAAAGTTCAATTCAGTTCAGCTCAGTGTGGTTTAATTTTCACTGCTGAAGTTTCAAACACTGAAGAGCAAATCCATCGATGCGCAACTCCACAAGTCCCAAGCCAAGCAAGCCAGTGGTGACAGTGGCGAGGAACAAAACAACAATGCAGTGGTTGTAAAACCTTTATGAGTTTCTTTCTTCTGTTGAAAACTAAAGAAGATATTTTGAAGAAAGCTGAAAACCTGTAACCATTGGCATCCATAGTAGGAAAAACAGATACTATGGAAGTCAATGGTTACATGTTTTTAGCTTTCTTCAAAACATCTTCCTTCGTGTTTGACAGAATGAAGAAACCCAAACAGGTTTGGAACAAGTGAAAAAAGCGTAAATGACAGAATTTTCATTTTTGGATGAACTATCAACTACAGATTTTGGACCAACAATTATAATAACATTTGGAGACTGTGATTAATTGTTTTAAACTGTATTACTGAGGCTTTAACAAGATAAAGTTTAGGCTACATGCAATCACAAGTACCAAAACTTGTAACAACTCACACAGTGAGTTAAATATTATAGTAGCTTGCATTGTATAAATAACCTGATTGTTTCTGTACCAGTGAATTTTTTAACACATTTTGATCAACAGTCATGAAGTCTGATAATTACAAAGTTAGGGACCATATCTAATGACATTGATATTTGTAAAAGCTCAATCATTTTCAGAGAATGACTTACAGTAATACAATCAACCGAAAAGTGTTTATATATGTGTCAGCTATTATGCACATATTTTAGCCATTTATTAAAATCAACTCACTCACTTTTCTTCGGCTTAGACACTGATACATCAGGGGTCGCCACAGCAGAATGAACCACCAATTACTCTGGCACATGTTTTTACACAGTGGATGCCCTTCCAGCTGCAACCCAGCATTGACAGTACACTAATTCATAAACTACCAAATGGGTTCGCACACAACATATGCCATAATTTTAAGTCCATTTGTTAATGAAGCTGTTTCAACTTTTGCATTTTTTGCTTATGATTATATAGTGAAATTTGATTAATGTCAAAAATCTAAAAGGTGTGCATTGTAGTGCACTGATTGCACAGGTTTTTGTTTTTCAATGTCTAATTTAAGCAATTTTCTGTATCACTTATAATTAATTAACAGTTAAATTAGAGTCAGATGACAAGGGGAAAAAAAAATTTAAAATCGACCCCAAAAACACCCTGTCATCATCAGATATTAGTCATCGTCTGCCATGATTTCTAAATATTGCAATTGGCCAGAGAAAAACATGTCAGTCGAGCTCTATTTAAGGATAATTTTTACAGTAAGAGAAATATGAGATCAAGAACATTGTGTAAAAACCTTTTGGAGCAGCTCAATGTGAACATCTCCTCACTGCTACAGTAGATTACTAACAACTCAGCATGTCTTTCTCCTCCTCCTATTCTTTCTCACTAAACCTGTCTGACGTTTACATGTTTAATAACAATCAAATATGAGCTAACAAATCTGTACATAATAGCTTTCTCTCATTGCGCGATAAAGATTCAGTATTATGCTAAATACCCCAGCTACAATGTGGTGAAAAGCGAGAACACTTCATCTTATTTGTCTTTCTTCTGCTTCACTAAAAACAAAGGCTAAATCCTGATTAGCGCATTGGGTTTTCTTGGCTGCTGTTTCCTTTAGTCTTTGTGATCATTCAAAACTGTGCTGTGAACCAGTGCTTCTTTTTTTGCAGATAATTACATTCAGATGTAGCGTAGAGATGCATAGTTTGCTGTCGGTTTAGTGGGCTTAGAATAGCAGTGTGTGTAAACCTGTGGATGGTACAGTGTAATGCGTGAATGCCATGGGAAGTACAGTGTTCTCACTACAGCTATTCTTTGATCTGAGCGCTGTGCTTGAACACTGATGGGGATTTATTTTTGTCTGTTTGGTGTGTGTGGTCTGAAATTGTTTGTGCAGGGACCTATCATACTGTTTTGTTGAGAGAAGTATATTGAAATTATTGCTGTTTTAGTATGATTTAGCATCACTATTGTGATTTTAGTAATAATTTGTGTATACTCTTATTTTTAGATTTTCTTTTGAAAATTACATTTTAACAATTTGTAAAAAAAAAAAATTTCATTAAATAAAAACCTTAGTTTGTTTTTATTTTTACATTTTCTATTTTTTGTTTTAATATTAGATTATTTTTGTCAACCTTTTTATAATCATCGGTTAAAAACATATTTATTTTAGTTTTAGTTATTTCTTTACATCGCGTTAAAGTGGCACTTAATTATGATTTCACATTTTCAGCTTTAGTGTGTAACGTCACTATTTGAGCTTAAACATCTGCAATGACACTCAAAGTAAAATGCAGAGGAAGATAATTTAACACAATTTTTAAGGCCTACAACAAATGACTGCTAGACCACATAATTTTTGCATAATTTTGTCATCTTTCTTACATTTAAAAAAAAAACAATAACGTGTGTAAGATGTGTGTGAGAGAGTGATAGTATATCACTATATATGTTAGAGTATGATTGAGAGGAAGAGTGTATGTTTGTCAAAACAATTTAGAACTACCTGCTAAAACTGCTTCCAAGTGTTGCTCCTTGGCAGGATTGAACAGAGATGTTAAGGCATCATTAGAGATGGTTATGTGGCGATAAACAACAAAGTTCTCTACTGATGAAGAACTTCCTGTTGTACAAATGCACAATATAATACAAGCTGAGTTTTACAGCCATCAAATTATAAATATAATTTTGCGTAAAAAAAAATTCAAACATAAATCAAACATACTGCATGTAGTTGGAAGCTCATCACTGTTCTTGTCAGAGGGCAGGGTTGTCTGGTCCACTTTATGGAACATCTGGTTCTCTTCCTCACTGAAATATTGGAGAACTCATTGAAGAAACCCATCAGCTGACTGGAACAAACCGGAAGTGAATTCATCTGTTCGAACAAAACAAGCCAATCAGAATCGAGTACTCAGACAGACCAATGGCTCTGATAGAGAACAAGCTGAATGTGGAATGTAAAATACTATATTGAAAACAACTGCTCATGAAGTGAAAAAAGTCATGAGTGGTCACAGCTTTAAGTCAAAATTCAAATGTTAGAGTTACAAACTGCAGTGTCTGTACAGTCAGTGACGATGCAGTGTAATTAATTTGTTAAATCTATTTCTCTATGTAGGAGTTTTGGGTATAATAACAATTTAAATCGTTAATTAAAAAAATTCAAACAGCAGTTTTGAGCTTTAGACAAAGCCTGTTATGGATAATTCATTAACGTAATTCATGAGGTAACGTAACTTACGTTGCGCAATGACTTAAAATTAACATTATCTTTTCCCTTAGGGACATAAAAGGCATTTAGCAACATTATTCTACACAAAGAAAACCACAAAACTGCCAAATACAATTTATTTAAATGCCAAGGAACACACAGTAACGTATCTAACTTACCTTACCGTCAAAGTAAGCCTCAATTTTTCACATCATAAAAAGATAAGTTGTCCGCGACCGATTAAAAAATATTTAAGGTTCCAGATGCTAGAAACAACAATTTAGAAAAATATAAGTTTAGATAACATTCATCACTTCACAGCCCTGAATCACTGAAGCAGTCAGGCGATTCTGTTCAAAACGTTGCGCCTCTACTTACTGGGTTAAGCAGACTGTATCCTTGAGCCGAGGCGGGATATTCTTGTTTGCACTTTGCAAATTTAAAATCTTCATAGTTGTCATTTGAATGTACACTTATTTAAACACGATAATATAATATGATATCGTGATAATAAATTCTTTAAAGGTATCATCGAATGCAGAAGAACTACTTTTTCAAGCGGTGGGATCAATCAAAGTAGTGATGAGTGAATGAATAATGAATCAATGGTTTTGAACGATCAAACGATTTCATGAGTGAGTTGCCGCCATCTACAGGCAGTTTTATGACGTATTTACAAAACCAAATCTCATGCTGCATAAAACCTCGAAGATGTGCATTTACACCGACTGTTTGATGCTGTTCTGAAGCAGTATTACTGCATTTACACAGGAATAAAATTGTGGGAAACATACAGTATACATTCTAAAGTGCCTTTTAAAATGATATTTAACAAAAGCAATTGCTATCAAATTGAATATCATATTAAGACCAAAGAATATAAAACAATATTTTACAATGTAACAACATTACATTTGCTGTGCGTGCTACAGTGTATCGTACGCTGGACGGTTTGTCACAGTGTTAGCTAATGTAACTCATTGGAAACAACACCAGTTTGTTTTTATTTGTCCAGTTGTAAATAAATATAATTATATTCATAAATAAATACACATATTTAGAATAAATTACTTTAATCCTGCATCATGCAGACATGATAATTTTAATTTATTAACTACTAGCCATTTACAATATATTACAATTTTATCTTAACATAACATGAGACTGAAATCAGAAAACTTGCTACCTTTTGGCAGACAAATGTCTTATCTCAACCTATTACTGTGTATATATTTTCCTGTATTTCAAAAATAAAGAAAAATCTGTGAAATTGACATTTACAGACTTTGTACAATGCAGTTTTCCTTTTTAATGACTACATAGTTTTTTATATAAATACTTCTTTTAGTTGTAGAAAAAAAAAAAAAAAAAAATAAATATATATATATATATATATATATATATATATATATATATATATATATATACATATATAAACATGTAAACAATAACAATGGTCCTAACATATTTCCTGTTATACATTTTTAATTTCCATAGCTTCTGAGAATCCAAAAAGATCTACATATTGATAAATAATGTTATGATTGCTGTTATAATGCTAGTTTATGATTGAATTGCCTCTTGTTACAAGTATGCAATAGTTTGACAACAAGCAGGAAATGTTAATAGGTCAATGACATTACCACATTGAAATGGTCTATATATATTTATATATAAAGAATATATAAAGAATATATATACAACGACAAACAACAAATAAACAACATTACAGAGTTTTTTTTTTAATCCAATATGTCAACTAGGCCAATATGTACAGTAGCTCTGTGCTTGTTGCTGTGAGTCTGCTGAAGGTCTGTATAAGCTACTGCTCATTAGCTCTTCATAGATAACCAAGTCCGGAGCATTTCAGGTACCAGTGCAGCACCTACAAACTCTCTCTAAAAGTAAATGAGCAGCTCAGGAAACACTGTGGCCTTGACTAGCCGTGTCCTGCCCCACGGCTACATTATTGAGCCATGCTAATAACCTGCCTTCACTCATTTAAACCAACTTTAACACAATTTTACCAACTTTACACATGCACACACACACATTGGAAACTGTCTGCCTCTTTCACTCTCAAGGCTGTGTCAGCGCTGGTTGCACGTGTTCGCCCAGATTTTAATAAGCACAGAAGAGAAGGTGTTTAAAGGCGAACCGTCAGCAGCGCCGCGTTCTTGTTGACTTAAACAAACCCTCGCCGCACACACAACTTCACTACTGTTAATTGGTCATTAAAGGTAGTAGTTTGCGGGCCTCACTAAATCTTTAAACAGACCATGAAAACAGAAAGGCTTGCAACTATAGAACTGAGGTTTATAAGGAGAGCGATAACAGCAGCGCTTTTGATCATTACCTCAGAATGGGACATTCTTTTGTTCTACAATTATAAACATTTCTGAAAGGATTAAGATAATGTTTTTAATCAGAATTTTGTAGTTTGTAAATGCAACATGAAACCAGATTGCGTTAGCTGAATAATTAACTAACCACATTGTAGGCTACTGTAGCAGTCAGTGTAATTTCTCTACTAAATTCAATGATGCAGTGATTAAGGTTAAGATGCTTTGCAGGAATTATGGAAGAAACTTCCTTTTATCCATAAACAATCGGCGAAGTGTTTTAACAGCAATATTAAAGGTGTGTTGAATATTATTGTACTGTAAGAAATACAAAAAGCGAACTCAAAAAAGCTTTGTCCAGAGATATGCTTCTCACACTAATGTCATTTAATAACACTTAGCATAACATTATAAAAATAAAACACAAAGGTTGAAAAACTCTTTCGGTTCCTTTGAATGGAAGTTCACCCAAACCAGAAGTGCAACCTATAATTTGAAACACAGTGGTCAAGTGCAGAAAAAGGTGGATTAAGGAGTGAGTTTGAGAGTAATATTTTGGCTTTTGGAAAAAGCATTAAGCAGAATTATATCGGGATTGTTTGAGATTGTGATGGCTGGTATCCTCACCTCAGCTCCATTCGCCACAGTCCAGAAGGAGCTGCTATCTTTAAAGAATAGCTTAACGCCAGCATCATGCTTCCTAGTCAAGAACACTGTGTGGCGGACAGGGAGCAATTCCTGAACCTGCTGATCTCCTGGAAAAGCCTGATGTCACAGGTTTATTATGCAGAATCTGCTCTCTGAAGTGCAGTACCAAAGATTTGTGGTCCCAATCCTGGAAAACAAGTTTTTAAGACTGTATTAAAGCAAAATGTATATAGTTGCTGAGTATTGGTAACAAAATGTCCTTTTATTTGTACATGCTTTATATTTTAGAGAATTTTTCATTTTGGCTTAAATGCTTAAACGCAAACAGATTTTTATACATTTAATAGATTATATAAATATTTATTATATATATATT
>CAIGQV010001633.1:15922159-15950090 GCA_903798115.1 Danio jaintianensis | reverse complement strand
CACACACACACACACACACACACACACACACACACACACACACACACGCACACACACGCACATATAAACACACATACTAACCCCGATCACTGACCCCTCTTGTCAACCCCCTCCGTCTCTCTGCTGCCGTCTGTGCCCCTTCTACACCCCAGCCGGTCCCTTTTCAGCCGCTCTCCCTCATTGTCCCCCTCCGTCCCTATTGTCTGAGTTGGGGATGAACAGGGCGACTCGACCCTCACATGTTCTGCAGACTGGAGGCCTGTTCTGTGATCAGCACTAAACTCACCTTGAACCGTATCACTTGGATTCTGGAACACGGTTGTTTAAGTTGAACTACAACTGTTGAAAATGAGGGAACATTATTTGAACCGTTTTCTTGGCTCTTTATCACTATCACAAATAAAAGTGCAGTTTTCACGGTGATGCCATAAGAAACATTTTGGGTTCCAAAGAAATTTGTGCATTTTGTCAAATTTGAAACCACAGTAAAAAAAAAAAAAAAAAGTAAAAAAAACAACAACAAAAAAACATTTATTTTTAAGAATGATCATGTAAAAAGTCATTTTAAATATTTTCACACAAAGAATAAATTTCAAGAACAGATCACTGAAAGATTCTTCAAGAAAACTGTAAAAACTCCTTTTGGAACCTTTATTATTAACAGTGTATAATCCAATGGTACATTCTTAAAAATAAAGGTACTACAATTAAGTTTTTTGAATTGGAGAACTATTTAGTATTTCCTAAAGAATGTTTCAGCGAACAGTTTAAAAAAAGAATGACTTTTTTGTTAGTGTAAAGTAGATTTTAAATACGGCTTTTGTACTATAAATAATTTTTATGAAATTAAAATTTCATAAAGGATCTTCATGAAACCATCAATGTCAATAAAGAACCTTTATTTTTAGTATACACTCCTACAAAATAAAGGATCTTTATTGCAACTGATGGTTCTATAAAGTACCTTTAACAGCCAAAAAAAAGTGTACTTTCCACAAATGTTTCTTCACACTTAAAATCAAATGTTTCTTTGAAAAAACAATTATGCTAAAAAGTTCTAATAGGAGCCCTAAATGGTTCTTCTATGGCATCACAAAGCAAGCTCTGCAGAGTGTATGGAATTACACTCTGACCTTACCTTTTAAATGACCTTACCTTTAAAAAAAGACTTATATTAGTGTAACCCCATATAGGCAGGTTGGTTTAGATATTAAATGATGTATTTGATTTGGGGAGAGAAAGGAAATAATATAGATATTACTTACCACATAAAGTAGAAGAGGACAGTTTATCCAATTAGAAATGAGCTACAGGGATGAAATTGCTGTCATGCATGAACCAATGTCCAAAGTTGTGAGTCTATAAAAAGCAATAACAAAATATAAAGGATTTAAATAACAAAAAAAAGTAAAAAGATAAAACTTGTGATTGTTAATGGATGCTAAATGACAGACCTGGTACTACAGGATTTCCTTGCAATTTGATTGTTAACATCCACGTAGAGTTAGCTATTCATTTACATAATTGTAAAATAAACTAAATAAATATCACAACACACTATGTATATTTTACAATGCACTTCTATTCACCCACATTTCAAATGATGTTTAATTTTTTGAATTAAAATGTTGGGAAAAAAACATTAGAAATGAGTATTTAAAACAAATATAAATGTACGTATGTTTAACATTACAATACTTTCAATACAAAATATAAAATGTCCATGTTTTCAAACTCACCCCCATAATGTTGTAACAGTAGCTCTGATTGTAATTCAAATGAATTCATATTGTATTAAGACTAAACTTAATTTCTTAATTCTTAACTAGATGCTTATCAGACAAATAAATGGTATATCAAAGTTAGATACACATCACAAAAAAAGACATTAAAACAAATTGTGTAACATCACTCCCTTGGCTTCAATATATTTTTAGGTTATGTGGCAACATTTTTATAGTGTATTAAATTTGCAAGTAAGGTTATCAGTACATTTAAACTGTTTTTAATTAAGCAGCTAAGTGCAAAAAAATCTTTATAAAAACATAAATGTATAGCTAAACCGAAGCTAACTGCACATAATCCCCATTATCACTTTTGAATAACTTCAAACTTGTTGTAACCTACATCCCTGTAGCGTGTGAATGAATCTTAATTTATGTCTTTTTAAAGTGCTCCATATCCGAGAAGATGCCAGTCTGAATATTTTAGGACTGCCTCTGTCTGTGAAAGAAGTGCATGTAAATTGAACGTATAAACGTTTTCTCGGATTCACTCACAGTCAATGGGATTTCAGCTGTGTTGCTTGTCAAGGTTCTGACTGCCATCTACAGGCTGTTTTTATGATTGCAGCCAATCTTTTAAAGACACGTCAAAAGCATTCATCCTTTAGAAAAGAAAATTAAACGAAGCAAGTCTTCTGAGGTGCATTAGGATAATCTAATGTTTGATTTGCCATATTGAGTATTTGCAAAGTCAACATGAATATGACAACGCCTGACACTGAATGTAGCCTACACAGCAAAACCTTAATAAGAAAAAAAAAGGTTAATTAATTTTTGCTTTAAATAAATTCCTGATTTTGTCATAGCTTTAAATATAGCCAAAGAAACAAAAGTTGCAAAGAATAAGCTCGGGAGAATGAGGGAAGCTCCTGAGTGTTCCTGATATTATATAGTAGTTATAAATATAATAAGCCAGGGTGAATTGAGTTATACTGGTGCCCTGGGGGTTTGTTGGGATGAAGCAGTGGCTACTTAACAACTGGGAGAGAAGAGAATATGAAAACAATACAATTATTCCTTTCAATAACTACATGATGTAGTCTGCACGCACAGGTCCCAGAAGTATATTTCTATAAAGTAAATTTGATTCTTGCTGTGTTTTCAAACATACATTGTTTCCACAGTGTGTGTGTATAACTTGAAGGGAAGATCAACAACTTACAAGAATTTCTGTCAACAATTTTCTACGTCATGTCATGTGTTGCACAAACTGTTTTAGCCAAACTGTCCTAACATTTAGAACACTTACAGTTTATTCAAATAATTCAAATGTTATGCACTAAAGACATAAAAAAATCGAGTTTATAAATAATCTATGCCTCGCGTTGCTGTTGCCATAGTAACATGACGCGCAAACGATTTCGCCAATATTTACATTTCGCGAGTTTGTTGCGAACAAAATACTTGTGTGTAAAATGAATGTTTTCGTACTTATGACTTGCAAATCTTTTTGTTTTGACTCCCTTGAAGGATAGGCTAACGTAGCTAGAAATTGGGGATTAAACATTTCAGACTTCGAATCCATTTTCACACCATGTTATTCCCGTAATCGATTACGAACTAATTTCTATCGTATTATCTAAAGATGTGTTCCGTCTGTTGGTTGGCATAACAAGAATATATAATTAAAACTTTCACTTAATTAGGCTAGCTGTTACAACACTGATACAGTAACCTATTTTAATGCACGTGCACGTGACTTACATATAATCACACGTCTCTCTCTCTGTTAGTGTATCGTATTACGCCTTTTTATTTAAACGTGCTGATTACAGATTGTGAATTAAACAGCAGTGTCATTCTGCCTCCTTCTGCTTCAGATCGGCTCTCCTACAGCCTCGCTTGCCTAAAGTGATTTCCTCAATAATGTATTAAAGTGCTTGTTTATTATTTACTGTTTACACAAGCTGTGTTGGAGTGACAAGCGCAGTGTGTATGAGCGCAGCGAGGCTCGCGGACACGCGCTACACGCTCCAGCAAAGCCGAAGCTGCTGGACTGCAACGTGAAAGACATCTCGCTTCATACGAGCTGTTCTACACGCACCCCTAGGTTGTCAAAGGGAAAAAATGGGGGTAAACATGGGGGTGTTGAGTAGCGATATTAATATTAATGGAACAGGGTGGAAAAAGTGACCATTGGGGCTTTTATTTGATTCTTTTTATTTCCTTTTAAGTTATTAATGTACCGAAGTGGCAAGAAGTTTCCAACAGTAGATGCACTAGGCTACTAGGCCTACATCAGGACTCCACAGTCTTCACAAGCAGTGAAACATAGGGATTCTAGAAGAAATCTACTTCTGTTTATATTGGATAGCATAGGTGTTGTATTACTTTTAAAATAAGTGAATCATATCTACAATACAAATGCAAGAAAAAATTCAAGAAATGGCCTGACTTCATTTATAGACCAGTTAAAGCTGTAAAAATTGCTTTATTAAATGATCAATAAAATATGAAAATATAAAGTGATAAATGTTAATATAAATATATCAAGTCAAGTCAACGCATTTAGGATGACTTCAACAGATCAACGCATGGGTAGAAGAAATCATGCCAAAGCTAATCTTGCTCCAGTTTCATATAGGAACACAATGAAACTGAATAAAAACAAAATTTGCCAAAGTTTGTGTTGTATCACTGTTAAATAAAGTATATCATATACCCATCAAAGGGTGACAGAATCGCTTCTGAAATAGTTTACGTTGACAGACTGTTTAATGCTAAAATGTTTTTTTATGAAATTATCGATGAAATATGAAGATGTAAAACTAAAAAAATGTTGATATAAGTATAAAAATGTCAAACATAAAAGTATGACAACAAGAAGTTTAAGATGAATTCAACGGATTAGTTAGAGACCTATGCTGAAGAAATTCATATAAACATAAATATAACAATATATTATAAAAATACAATAATATTTTACATATAATAACATATAAAAAATGAACACAATGAAACCCTTAATAAACATATGCACAAATGTGCTGTTTGGCAATGTAGTTGTTCTATTACTGTAAATAATACAATGTAGTTGTTGTATTACTGTAATAAAAAAAAAACATGTACACCAAAGGGTAAAAAAGAATTTGCATCTGTATTGCATTTACTTCATGAAAACTACGTTATGAAAAATTAATGCTTTGTGAAATTATGGATAAAAACATTACATAATACAATTATAAATGTTCTAAATGCAACAAGTTTAAGGTTGCTCTAATAATTCACAGATGCAAAGTACGCATAATTTAATACCAAGTGCTGAGTTGTCATATTTTAGTGTGGCTCATGTGTGGTAGTGCAGAATTGCGAGACAAAATGAGAATGCACAACTTACGCTAATGACTGAAATAATGCGTAATCACTGTCACAATCAAAGATAAATCAACTACATCCAATCCTCCTGTGTTACCTCTCGTGTTTCTACAAATATGACTAAAAAGATGAATAAAATATTCTATGAATTACAGATCAATGCAAGATGGAGGAAATCTTCTCAATGTGTTTTAAATGCTCATTATCATTTTGCATGTTGCTCCAGTTTCATAGAAACTCCAAATAAACACACAAACAATGACACTAAATAAACACACACACACACACACACACACACACACACACACACACACACACACACACACACACACACACACACACACACACACACACACACACACACACACACACACACACACACACACACACACAAACAAACAAACACGCAATTTTCCAAACTATAAAACGAGGGACATCAAATGCTGCTATTTGTTTGAGGCCTGTTGTCGGGGGAATAGGCTACACGACTGCCTGCCTTCATTAGAATTCCTTTCAAGTTGTGGAGTGCAGCCTCCCTGTGTTCATCTCTCTATATCCCCTGACCCTGACGATGCATCTCCATGGGGCTAAAGAAAGGGCGGGGTTTACACACACACACACACAGAGACACAAACACACTCCATCCAAACACGGTCACCCCTTCGCATCACCCACCAGGGGAACGACAGAGTTCCACCTTCACTTATAGTCTGGGGAATGTGGGACTGTCGAACTGGCAGAGGAAAAGCTGTACTCAGGTACTGTGGTATAGCCCTATTTTGGGATACAGAACAAGCAAAGAGAATAAAAACATGACAGACATAATTATTTTAAGTACACTGTAGATGTTTTCTATTTATATATTAAAAAGTTAATTATTCTTCAATCCTCAATCTTATTAGATACTTCAGAAATCAGTCTATGTTCATTTGATATTCAAGGTTTATTTGTGCAGTAAACATTTTGTTAAATTATAAATTATGTCTTTACTGACACTCTTCATCAATTTACTGCATCCTCGTGAAATGTAAATGACATTGTTGTTAAACATTGTATATGATATATCATTGTATATTCAATTCAATTCATCTTTATTTCTATAGCACTTTTACAATGTAGATTGTGTCAAAGCAGCTTAACATAGAAGAGTACAGTAAATTAAAACAGTGTCAGTCCAATTTTCAGTGTTTAAGTTCAGTTTAGTTCAGTTCAGTGTGGTTTAATTTTCACTGCTGAGGGTTCAAACACTGAAGAGCAAATCCATCTATGCGCAGCTCTACAAGTCCCGAGCCATGCAAGCCAGTGGCGACAGCGGCGAGGAACGAACTTCACCAATTTGCGAAAGAGAAGGAAAAAAAACCTCGAGAGAAACCAGGCTCAGTTGGGCACGACCATTTCTCCTATGGCCAAACGTCTTGTGCAGAGCTGCAGTCTAGGCACCGGAGGCTTGAGAACCCGTTTTATATGCAGCATCAAAAGAACCTTTTCCACTATAAAGAACATTTTGAGGAATGAAAGAATTCCATGGATCTTAAAGTTTATTCCAATGCCAGTAAAGAGCCCTTGTTTTAAAAGTGTTTAAAAATTAGTCTTTAAAATACTGTACATTTTAATGTATTTTATTTGGTTACAGTTTATTCCACTATTCTCTCAGAGTTATAGATAAAGGAGTGGAGAAAGAAAGTTGTAACACTGTTAGAAAACAGTATTAATATGCTGTTTTGTTGCTATAAATTCTTGTTTGATGATAATGGATAAACAAAAAAGACATAAAAGATACAGAATACTTTCACTTTCAGGTTCACACTGCAAAAATATTTCTTACTTAGAGTTTTTGTCTTGTTTCTAGTCCAAATATCTAAAAAGTCTTAAATCAAGGAGCAAGGTAAAGATATCGGTCTTGTTTTCAGAACAAAAAGTCAATGTTAAGCATTTTTCCTCAAAACAAGCAAAATAATCTGCCAGTGGGGTAAGCAAATTTTTTTAAATAGAATTAACAGTTTTTAAAATATTGTACTTAACACACTGGCAGATTATTTTGGCAGAGAAACTTTTAGATATTTGGAGTAGAAACGTAAAAAAAATAAAAAATAAAAAATAAAGCATTTTTGCAGTTCAGCAATGGTTGAGAAGGCCTGTTGCATTTGCAATTAACATTTATGGTCACAATTGCTGTGTATTATTTTAAAGTGATTATATCATTTTAAATATAAGACTCTTTTAACATATATTTCTTATCACTTTCAACCAAATTAAGCATATATGATAAAATTGAAAGAATCTATATGGTGACATAGTGAGTCTTTTCCTTTCAACATTATGACAGATTATTTTAAACTCTGCTACTTTTATCCACAATCTCTAAATAAATTAAATTCAGGCAACTGCCAGGTAAATAAGAGGTAAAATCAGAAGATCTCAATTGTTCAGCAAAAGAGAATAGGAGGCCACGGTTGTCCAGGACATTTTAGGAGGGGGGTTTGTGGAAGGTGGCATTTGGCAGGAGTCGCCGGATGGTCAGTGGTGGGTGCCAGGCCACGTGGGGTGAGGAGGATAAAGCAGAGGAGGGGGTTGAGGAAGGAGCCTGGGCCGCCCGTCACACCCCACTGCCTGTCTGACGGGCCAGAGGCCAGACTGACACCCATATGGGGAGGGGGAGACAGAAAGACAGAGCTGAGTAAAAATCTTAGTGCCCGACACAGTGCCAAAGTGGCCCGAGGGCAGCTGCTCAGTGGGTGTGTTTCCGTACAGCAGCCCTTATCAGACAACAAAATGAAAATAGCTGAAAATCAGGTAGGATATGCAAAAAAGTAAGCTATAACAACTTGCAAAGACTCAAACATAGGTTACCTGATGATTTCAGGAGGTGATGTTAGCAGATTACAAGCAGAAAATAAAGGTTCCAAAAGGTTGTTTTTACATAAGTGGTATATCATTTAAGTCCCAAAGAACATTTAGGAAGAGTGTTCCTGAAAGAACCATTTTTTCTTAGTATGAAGAATATTTTCTGTTATAAAGAATCTTCATTATTCAAAATAAAGTTTTAATGGGATTGATGGTTCCATTCCACAAAAAGGTTCTTCATATTTGAAAAAGAACTGTTGACTTCTTTAAGAACTATAAAGTTCTTTGGGGAACCAAAAATGGTTCTTGAACGGCATTGCTGTAAAACATTTTAAGAGTGTTTTGCATTATTGAAAGATTCTTTGGAAGGAAAAGGTTCAACATGGAACCATCAATGCCAATAAAGAACCAAGACTAAGTAGAATTTTTTTTGTTTATTATATAAAAAATTACTTAATTTATTTATTACTTTTATTAATGTCTTTATTATTTTTGGGGACAGGGAAGGTTACCATTATCGAATGCTGGGGGGGTAAATAAATAAATAAATAAATAAATAAATAAATAGATTCTGCTTTCACATACCCCCTTAATCCCTGCCATTCTGGCTTGTATTTTATCTAACAATGACCATAACTTTCTATCTTTTTGTCATTAGGATTTTGATAAAATTGTCTGCTAAATGTACGAATGTAAATCCTATGTAAACATTAAGGTAAGCTTGCATGTTTTCAACAAGTAATTAAATCAGTTGAATAAATTCAACCGAGAAATTCCAAGCTGCAGTAAATGTTACTTTAGATAGCTCAGCTTAAATAAGTTGTTTGGAACTATTTTTGACTTAAAATTAATAAAACAATAAGGAGCATTTTACTTGACTATACAGGAAATTGTCTGCTAAAAAATTGTCTGCATAAAATTGTCTGCTAAATGCATGAATGTAAATTTTATGTAAACATTAAGGCAATTAACTGCTTTCAACAAGTATCCAAGTATGCTTTCAATAAGTAATTGAGATCAAATAAATCCAACTGAGAAATTTCGAGCTGCAGAAAATGTTAGCTAAACTTTAGTTAGCTCAACTACTTGACTATACTTTACAGTGTAAAAATTAAATAAATTAAGTGTCTCTCAAATGTAATTCAGCTTTTAATATGCATACTGTATGACCATTTTAACTTCTTTTAACATATCACTTTTACTTTTTGGAGTTTAATTTTAACCTATATTTACATTCACTGTATGGAAATGAACAGAACAAACACCTTGTCAAACAGGTGTTCAGTTGAAAACTTGACAGAATTTAAGAGAATGCTGTTTCTCAAATATAATTGCAATATAATTTCTCTATGTGCTAAAACAAGATGCTTATTTTGATATTCAAAATAGCACTTCTGATTTCAAAAGCACTTCTGAGACAGCTCTGATTTACAAACGATTGCAAAGTTCAAGAGAAAAACTTGCAAATGATGTGTGTGCACACCTTTTCCATGTCTCTTCAAGAAAAAAGGTAAATAAAAGCCTGCCAGCCAGGGGGCAAATCCGTGACAGTGAGGAATGTGTTTGCATGTGTATATTAGTGTGCTGACATAATGCCTTTCAGGGTATTTGGGTGCCAATGTAAACATGACACCCTCACAGAGAAACGCTTATCTAGTGACAGCGGTGGCCGTGTCTCTCTCTCTCTCTTTCTCCATGTCACCCACAAACAGTCAGTCTGCGAGAAGCATTAAGTCATTAATGTGAGTTGTGGCTATATTTTCATATGCATATTGCTGTGTCGTGTGGTTATGTTGCTGTACGCATAAGGGTAAGTATGTTTATTTACTGTACTGACGTTTTATATATGGGTGTATGTGTGTGAGTACAAGAGGTTGGGGGCCTCAGGGGCCCTTGCTAATGAGCTATCTGTGTGTATTTCTAACAAGAACGCACTGCGGTGCTCACAGCACTGTCATCAGGGGCCGTGGCTGACCTTGCTCTGCTGCTAGGCTCTGTCATTTGCTATATTTATGGCACCAGCACCTATTTTGTGTGTGTGTGTGTGTGTCTTTATAAGAGTGGGGAGGGAAAGAAGGAGCCCCGTTCAGGAAGCAAATACTGTGTATATCAGCATAATGAATCAAGTGCCTGAGCGGGGTAGAGAAAGAGAGAGAAAAAAGAAAAAGAGTGGGAGGAAAGGAGATCCATTTTTCTCCACTGCTTTTCCCCCTTCCAGTCTCAAACCCCTGCGGTTAGTCTTCCTTCGGTTAGTCATTTGGTCTCTCTGTTTTATTTTTCTCTCCCTGGTTGGAACAAATGCTAATTTTGTCCCTCTTCTTATCACAGGCTCTCCCGTCTGTTCTAAGAGCACTCACAGAGGGAAGATCCACGTATCACTCACTTGACGGCCTCAACGGCAGGTTCCCTCATTCTGATACCGCTTTGGTCTGAAACTCTCGCTCGCGATGTTTACTTGACGTTTTTGGCGACGATAACAGCCAAATCCAGGCATTTTGGATTAGAAACATGCATGTATTTGCGTGTTCGTGTGCCTCAAAGCATCCCAAGTCGGCAGTGCTGTGTTGAATACTCATTCGACGTTGGCACAACGTTTTTCTATCGCCGAGCGATGCCAAGAGCCACCCGCTACATGAGTGGATCCAACTGCCAGAGATAAGAGAAAAAGAAACAGGCCTGGCCAAAAGTAAAAGTTCCTAATTCTGCCTCCAGGGCAAACACTCGCTCATCCCTACATCTAGAGGAGACTCTTCGTCAGAAATCTATTTAAATCACATTTTCTCTGGGATTTTATTGCATTGTGCATCTTCCCATCACCACATGATAAATCACCTGTAAGGCTGCGGAAAGACTTGGTCCTGCATGTATTTTGTTTACATCCTTCAGCACCTAAACTGATAAAACTCGAGAGTAGACCCTCACCGCAAGCACAAGGCACCTGTCTGAAAGTTTTTAAGAAGAGATAAGACAGAAAGGGTGTCAACAACTCCACACCTGACGGAGTTCCACAAAAGCACTCACCCACACACTTCTACAGGATCCTCGTCTCCTAATAAAGCCCGGCGATGAGAGTGTCGGAGAGGATAATTAGTTTATCCCGACACATGACAGCGGCACTGGCTGAATTGTTATTATTTCCCTTCTCCCGTTGCTGTGACACCGGCGACGCTTCTGCGCCCCAGCCACCTCTCCCCACATCCAACTCGGCGCCACTTGATATATTCCTAATGTTCCTTAATATTTTCATTTTGATGTAATTTGTGGCCCCGGTTTTTTAAATATCCGCTCTGTAATAATGTTTAATTTCAAGGGTCAGTCTGCCAAGGAGTATATTAAAGCAGATAAAACTCATTTTCCAAAGCTCCAATATCGCGCCCAGATCAGGTTAGGAGGCCAGCCGCCGCGAATATTTCATCTTTTATCATGCCGATAATGGGCCGATGACAGAGGCGCGTTATTACAATGAGAGAATTGCTCATTTTCCAGGAAAGGGACGGGCTGTGGGAAGCTGGGGGGTCCTGGAGTGTGTGTGCGTTCCAGATCGAGACTGCGTGCCGACTCACTCAATAAAAGGCAATTCTTCCAAAGAGGAGAGGAAAGAGCAGAGAGGAAAAGGGGGTGCGGGGAGAAAAGCAGCTTGCTCCAGCCCGCCTTTGCTCTTATTTGATTGGGATGAATAATAAATGCGGGTTGGGTGCGGCGGTCAGGAGGCTGAAGAGGGGAAGGTGATGAGAGCTGATTTGAGGAGGGCCGTCTCGGAATTAACCTCTTTAATTGAACCATTAGGAAGAAACAAAAGATGATGAGAAAGGTGTGGAGGAGAGAGGAGCGAAGGAGAAACGAGGAGGCGAAGGGTAGAGGGGGGGCAGGCAGAGCTCATCAGGACTCCCAGAATTGGACCTGAAAGTGGAATGACTATGCAAGCCGTCCCCGGCCCTCTCGCCCATAATAAATAGAGCCAATCAGTTGGGTCCTGGAGGCCAGCTGGGTCCTGTACAGGTCAGACCCATTAGAGTCAGATTAGCCTGCTGACAGACCCATCACATCGCTCAGTTTAAGCCACTGTCATCATCTTAACCCAATTCTGCTCCACTTATAGCCCACACCATGCCGATGGAGCTGCATATACAGTGCTGAATCTGCGAGGACGGGTGTGTGACCCAGATTATCTAACTCAGCTGATGAGCCTTGAGAACTTGTGGCAGTTCTAGTTTGGGTTGTCTTGAACTGGACACAGTTGGAAAACAAATTAGAGGACCATTGCAATCGAGCTTATATGGTATAATCAAAGATGGAAGGCTTGTTTGTTAAAGAGGCTCATTCGAATAAGCGTGAATAAGTGGCATCTAAAACATGGTTCACACACTAAGTTGCATTCATATTTTAGTCATATTATACCCAAGTTAATTTTAAAACAAGGACTACATAATAAGGCGGCTCGGTCCACTTCCAAATGAACTCTGCTTGAACTGAAATAAGAACGCAAATCAGAACAAATACATATAAACGAATCAAAAAAGAGCATGACATCATTATAGATGTGACCATAAAAATGCACTCTATGCTCAGTCATCATAGTCACAGTGTTGGCCACTACAATTTAAAACAAGCATCTTGCAGCAGATATTGTTTGTTTGTGTGAAAGGGGAATTCTTGGTGTTGTTTTGAGTCCTTTATGAATTTATAAATTCATACAACAAGCACATTTAGCCCAGCATACATAATTTAGGATATTCTGTGAATTCTATTGCAAAATATACAGCACATCAGCTTTTTTTGTTTGTTTGTTTGATTTGTATCTTTAGGGCTGGCCTTAAAAAATAATTTTCCTTTTTGATATGGAAAAAAATGAATCGGAACAGATTCAAACTATGTGTGAACGTACAGAGATGACAATTCACATGACAGTTCTCATTATTCATCCCATACCATCTGATAGCTCAACTCACAACTATATAACCACCAATAACCAGATCATCCTAGCAACAAAGCAACAGCCTTACAACCACCCAAAAGTCCATAGCAATGTGAAGAAAAACACATACAGCGGGGAAAATAAGTATTGAACACGTCAACATTTTTCTCAGAAAACATATTTCTAAAGGTGCCGTTGACTTGAAATTTTCCCTGGATGTTGGTAACAACCAAAGAAATCCATATATGCAAAGAAAACAAATCTAATTTGTGTACAAATTAAGTTATGCTTAAAAAAATGAAATGACGCAGGGAAAAGTATTGAAAACATGAAAAAAGAGAGGTGTAGAAAGGCAGTAAAAGCCCAGACAGCAGCTGAAATCTCTCAGTAGTTATTCAGCAACCCTCTGCCCTTCATCATTGTAAATTAATATTAGCTGCTTCGGTCCAACATATACATTATCAGGATGATGAAGATGAAACCAGGGTGAACATTTCAGCAAGACAATGATCCAAAGCACAGCCAACAAAACTCTCAAATGCTTTCAGAGAAAGAAGATCAAACTGTAGAATGGCCCAGCCAATCGCCTGACTTGAATTTAATACAAAAAAACAAATTAAAGATCAGATTTGATAGACGAGACCCACAGAACCATCAAATCATGTGACTTCATTTTCCATATGAGAGCTGTCTTTAAGTTGCCATCACCAAAAAAGCCTTTTATATAAAGTATTAAATACATTTCAGTAGTTCAGTACTTTCTCCTTGCGTCATTTCATTGTTATTACACAGAACCCATTTTTCTGAATTTTTTTTTGTTTTGTTTTATTGTTATGTTTGTATTGTTTAGGTTTTAGAAATATTATTCCCAGGAAAAAAACATGACGTGTTCAATACTTATTTTCCACACTGTATAACACCCTAGCAAATGACCACACACAAAACATTAACATAGCAAATATGTAACAACTAGCGTTATTATTATTAACATTTATGAAAACTAAAACATAAAATAAAAAACAAAATAAAACTACATTAAAAATAATAACCAACACCTGTTCTATTATTAAAACAAACACTGAATTAAAACATTTTAATTGAAATACCAAACGTTGATTAAATAAATAAATACATTTTAGTTTTTAAGTAGTATCATGAAAATACAATGAAATAAATCGCAAGACAATAACTATTTTTAAAAACACCATAACAACCATTTTACCATTCCTAACAACCACTCAGAACAACCTAAATCATCTAGCATCAGCCTAACAACCATGCAGACACCTCATCAACCACCAACCTGGCTTAAATTGGACAAATAGACATACATTTGTATTACTTAAAACAAACTAAAATAATATTTATATTTTTGTTTGTTTGTTTGTTTATTTATTTGATTCATGTTATATCATAAACCTCATCCATCCATTTTTTGTTAAATGTACATCTCTAAGATTGTATTATCTACACACAAGATGTCAATATACACAGAATATTAGATGGCTTAGTGTAAAGAGCACTGCTAAGAGTCTGAACACAGTTGAAGTTGTTAAAGGTGTAGGTAAGTTTATTTTAGAGCTGCAGATTGAATTGATTGTATTAGAAGAAGGACTCAGATTGCCCCAGGTGGTAATGTTCAGCTCTCATAGCAGCCTTTAACAGCAGGGGATACAAGAACTACACTCATCAAATCATCCCTCCCTCCCTCTTTCTCTCTCTCTCTGAAGTAATCAATGTACCGGCATTGTGCAACAGCACCAGGATAGTCTATCAACCCCCTCCCGTGCTCATGCAAATATTACAGCGACGCTTCCAAGTTCTGCAGACTGTTTTGTGTGCGAAAGGTGTGTGATGTCACTAACAGCACTTTCAACACAATTACAATGTAATCCATAAAGGGTTAGTTATCATTTACTCATCGCTTCCAGCTCATAGGAAATTTGTTCATCTTCTGAGCACAAAAGAAGATGTTTTGAATCAAATCTGAGAGATTTCTGTCTCTCAGTTGAAAGTCTTTTCACGCAAAACTCAGACGTTTCAAAATGACAAAAATAAATTCATATTGAATCAAGCAGTTCAATCGAAGTCTTCTGAAGAGCAAAACATTGCACATGAATCGGGGTAAAAAATTATTATCTACTATTTGTGACCATATTTCCCCAGTTGATTGATTATATTAACTGCAAACATATATATTTTTTGTATTACTAGCTTTCTAAAATTGTATGTTTAAATATGCAAATAAGGCATTATTTCATTTAATATTAACTAATTTACATAAGCTTCTACAACAAGACCTAAACATTGGATGGAAGTCAGGTTCAAAATTGTTGTTTCCTTTTATTTTACATGTTACTGTCAAATGTCTTTACAGACGGGATTTTGTGAATCTGTTTTTAATTCTAAAAATACAGTGAATGTCCAGAGATTAATGGCTCTGTGCAGGAAAAAAGAAAACTTTATTTTAAGGTGTCCTTGTTACAGTGTAACAACTACTGAGTAACATTAAAGGTCCCGTGGAGTGCTTTGAAAGGTGCATTTTTTTTTCTTAAATGAAGGGAGGGTGGGCGGTGCGGTGGCGCAGTGGGTAGCGCTGTCGCCTCACAGCAAAAAGGTATCTGGTTCGAGCCTCAGCTGGGTCAGTTGGCATTTCTGTGTGGAGTTTGCATGTTCTCCCCATATTCGCGTGGGTTTCCTCCGGGTTCTCCGGTTTCCCCCACAAGTCCAAAGACATGCACTATAGGTGAATTGGGTAAGCTAAATTGTCCGTAGTGTATGTGTGTGAATGAGAGTGTATGGGTGTTTCCCAGTGATGGGTTGCAGCTGGAAGGGCATCTGCTGCGTAAAACATATGCTGGATAAGTTGGCGGTTCATTCCGCTGTGGCGACCCCAGATTAATACAGGGACTAAGTCGAAAAGAAAATGAATGAATGAATGAATGAATGAATATTTAAAACAATCCTGTCTCTTCAAAAGAGTTAAATTAACCACTTAAAATCATATATTTTAAGCCACATATTCACAGATTTATTTAAAAACGTCTTCATTAGTGTTCTGAACATTAATGAAAGTCTTAAAGGTTTAGAATGACATGAAGGTGACTATAAAGTGAACTCTTTAGGGTAACAACATAAACAGACATGGATAAAAAAATAAGTAAATATTTGCTTACTTTATCAAGGCTTCCCTTATACTTGAGGTCAAACATTTAAAAAAAAAAGGCTTCTAAACGTCCAATTTCACATATGCATTCAGTCTTCGTATGGTTGAAAACAAAGCAAGTGTAAAGCAGCAGTCAAGCATAGGAATATAGGAAAAAGGTTAGAGGCTCAGTGTTAACTAATACAGCAGTCAGTCAGGGTTAATTTATTCCAAAAGCAGAAGTCGCCAATAACAGAGTGTTACTGATATAGATTCAATAGTATTGAACTGACCATGCTTCAACATAAAAATGTACTATTTATTAACTTTATTTATCTGTGAACACTTTTAATGAGGGAAAGCTGCACCTTTGAGGTGTGCAACAGATGAGAGGGAGAAAATGAACAGGAAAATGGACAGGAAAGGTCTGGTCCATAGAATTAACCATGAAAGGGGTGCCAAGTTGGTCCCCAAAACCCCCAGGCCAGGGTGGAGAGAGAGAGGGGGAGACGGGCCAGCAGGCTGGGCACCTTGGGGAGTTGAGGAGGAAGTGGCATGCACCATGTCTCTTGCTCCTGTTGTTCCCTCATTTGATTTTGATGAATAATGCATGGGGAGGGGGGCCCAGCCTTAAAGGGGCACCGCTGCCACAGTGGGAGTCATTACTGAGCACAACACACTGATGAGGAGAAAGAAAGGAAGAAATAAAGAAAGATGGAGAGAAAGAGAGAGAGTGGGAGGCAGGGGGTGAGGGGGAAAAGCAAAAACAAACAAGAAAAAAAAAGTAAAGAGAGAAAGTAAACCAGTTCTTTGAATCTTCTTCAAACACCCCAGATGAGTTTCATTTCACATCTGCTGCTTTGCCATGTCTAATTTAATCAGCCATAATCAAGTTTATGTTTGTTAAAAAAAAGTAATTGTTAACATTAATTTGATTTATACCAAAAATTTCACACATTAAGGATCAACTTTTAGTGAATCTCTTTTTCTGTGCTTCTTTCTACAGGTAATATCGGTACACCAGTAAATGGCGATGCCTTTAGAAGTAACTTAATCATTTATTTAAACAATTCGTTCAAAACAATGATTTGTTCAAGAAGTGACTGTCTTTATTAGAAAGTCATAGAGTCATTCACTCAAACAATTTATTTAAAAACAGAGATTCCTTTAGGGAAAAGTTCCTTATGAAAGCTAAAACAAGGAATGGGACACATTATAGTCTTGTGAAATGAACAGACACAAGCTCATAGTGGCCCCTTAGGATTCGTGCCATTTAGCATTAGACCAACAAGTGTCTGACTGTATCAGAGTGACTCACTTTAAAATTCATTCTAAAATAAAGGTCATTCTAAAATTAATTCTTTCAGAAAGAAAGCAAGTGACTGATTGGGTCATTGAATTGAAAACAAAATTGGTTTATTTTAAGATGGCCTCATTACACATGTTCCATGTACTTGTAGTATTTTCAAATAACTATAGTAAGCCCATGTACTGAACATTACTCAGTAGTTAAATGAATAGTTACACTGCAACAGTTACACTGAGTTATTACAAATTCATTCAGAAAGTGAAAATCATTATGAATGATTTACTGAATCATTCATTTAAGTGATTAGTGCAAATTAGGAAGAACATCATTCAAAAAGTAACCAAGGTTGCTTCTTTGGTCTTTACTATCCAATTATGCCTGAAGAGAAAATTTGTGAATGGCAGTAAAGCAATGCCACTGGCAAATGTAACACAATTAAAAAATTTACTTTGCTGTTTGCTCAAACTACTTATTTTAAATGAGCTGAAACAACACAATTCTTGAGTTTTTTTGGAGGACAACTAAAATGTTTTATGTTCAATCCATTTAAATTTGTAAAAAGTAATAAGGTAACTTAATTCCTTCATGTTGTCATAACACAAATCGATTGTGTGGAACCCAGCATTTTTTACAGTGCATGATAGTGACAACATGAGGAATGCAGTACATCTGGATTACATACATATTCAAACTATAAAGAACATAGTTGTGATGTAATTACTTACTCAAAGTACCTACATCAATTTTGGATGGAGCCAAAGTCTTTTTCTAGAAGTCTGTTCATTCTGTTAATTGGCCGTATTCGCAATGCCTTGAGCCAGCTATTTCTGGCATACAAGACCAAGTCTTAAATTGGGGTTCAGTGTAATCTCAAAAAATACTTTACATACGCACTATTAATTAAGCTATCTTAAATAAGCAATAACATGAACTGCCTCATAAATGTTGCTCCTTGTGCTTAAATGGCATACATTTCAGTTTGGTCCAGTCAATCAGCAGTCTTAGGCTTGTATGGGTGAATGGCTCTTTTATTTGTGTGTTAACAAATTAAAGTGACTTTGTTAAATCGATTGTATGTGTGAGTTTGTTCCATTGGTAACACTTTAAGTCACAATTCACGGTATTAACAAACTATTAACTAATTCTATTAGCTTAATAAGCTGCGTATCTACAGATTTGCTCTTCAGTGTTTGTACTTCCAGCAGTGAAATTTAAGCCACACTGAACTGAACTGAACTTAACCTCTGAAAACTGGACTGACACAGTTTCAATTTACTTGAACTTCTATGTTAAGCTGCTTTGACACAATCTACATTGTACAAGCGCTATAGAAATAAACATCAATTGAATTGAATTGAATTAATAAACTATTAATTTGCTGTTTATTAATAATTAGTAAGGTAGAAGTTTGGTTAAGGTTTTGGTTAGGATTAGGGATGCAGAATAACTTTATAATTTATAACTACGAATGAACAGTTAATATCTTAATAAAAGCCAGTAGTAAATAGCATTAATTGTGACAAACTAAAGTGTTACCATTCCATTCACTAAAATCAGAGTGAACCAACTTGCTACATCTATAATAGTCTTTGACACACATCAAATGTGCATAAGTGAAACAAATAAATTAGTTCAAAAACACATTAATAAATTGATTCATTAGTAAACGTAAGTGACTGTGTTGTAAAGATTATTTTAACAGGGTTGATTCACTAAGGAAGCAAACATTTCTGAACGAGTCACTGAATAATTCAATCAAACCTTCACTCAAAAACAGATTCATTCCTAAACCAAACAAGTGACTGTCTTCATGAGTAATTTACTGAAATTTTCACTGAACAGAATAATTCTAAGACACTGATTCATTCAGAAAGCGAGCCTTTATGAGTGAATCATAAATCACTGAATAAGCAATTCAGAAACAAATTCAAAAACAAATGTATTCATAAATCTAACATACCACTGTCTTCATGAAGTGAAGTGAAGTGAAGTGAAGTGAAGTGTAGTGTGGCCAAGTATGGTGTCCCATACTTGGAATTTGTGCTCTGCATTTAACCCATCCAAGTGCACACACACAGTTAGTGAACACACACATACCGTGAACACACACCCGGAGCAGTGGGCAGCCATGCTGCGGCGCCCGGGGAGCAGTTGGGGGGAACGGTGCCTTGCTCAAGGGACTCACCTTAGTCGTGGTATTGAGGGTGGTGGAGAGTGCTGGTCATTCACTCCCCCCACCCCCAATTCCCGCTGGTACCGAGTATCGAACCAGCAACCTTCGGATCACGAGTCCAACACTCTAACCACCAGGCCATGACTGCCCGAGTTCATGAGAACTTTACTGATATATTCATTTAAAAGGATCATTCTACAACACAGATTCATTAAGCAAGTAAACTTTTTTGAGCAAGTAATGAATCATTTCACTCAAACAATTAGTTCAAAAACAGATTCATTTATAAACCTAACATGTGACTGTCTTCATGAGTGAATTGCTGAAATATTTACTGAAAAGAATCAGCCTACAACACTGATTCATTCAAAAAAAAAGCATTTTTGAGTGAGTTGCTGAATCAACTACCCAAACAATTTGTTCACTGATTCAGAATAAAACACACAGTTTAAGTTATTTAATATTAACCTCCCAAATAGAGCTATTGTCACTAACTTTCTTGGCTCATTGACATCTATAAACCATTTCAATGTGGTCATGTCACTGGCTAATGAACATTTCCTGCTTGTTATCAAACTATTTCATAACTGTAACGAGGCAATTCAATCATAACTTAATGTTAAAACAGCTATCATAACATTATTTATCAATATGTGGCTGTTTTGGGATTCTCGGAAGCTATAGAAATTAAAAATGTAAAACAGGAAATATGTTGGGGACCATTGTTTTTGTTTACATCCCTCAAAATGGTCTATACTCTCTTTGGACACTGTACAGGTCATAACACAGTAACATAAAAGCCCCTGCTTTATATAATCCTTAAAACGGACGCGTTCTCTTCCAGCCTTACACCCTAGTAAGCCACATTTATACAGCAGAGTTGCTGACTCACGTGTGCAAAATGCATTTCCAATGGGGACCTGACACTGACTTTGGAGACTGTGTTCCAAAAAGTATACGGTGTTCAAGCAGGAAAGAGCAAGCTAATTCTACAAAAGGGGATGCAGCAGCCACAGCGCAAGGTGTCATCACTCATTTTGATTGGGTATTACAGCATGACGGATGGGGCCCCGCGGGCCACGGTGCGTCTCCTCCGTGCTTATTACGGCTGTTCTTAAGTGGGAGTTGATTTAGCTTAAATAGGTTGTTTCATAAGGAGAAGACACCGGCGCTGTCACCGCATCTCTGTTCCTTCGCACTGTATCCCGCCACTTTAATTGAATAATGCCTCCTCTACATACCTATTAGTGCGCTTAGCTACATACCATGCCCCTATAATTGCTTATACAAGCCAGCTAATTCCAGCACTCCCCTCCTTGCCTTTCTTTTCATGTGATATTTCACACAGTTAATATAGAGAGCGCGCGCCGGCGAGGATAAAGACGACTTGTTTAAAGGGTTATCAGGTCTGTGCAGCACTGTGTTGTCTTTTATCCGCCATCCGTAATTACTTGTGTAATCATTAAGCTGCAGTTTATCAGGTTTTAAGGCTTTTATTAATTAGAGCACTCAAGCGATTTCACGCCACCTTTTTAGGGTCACGTAATTCGCCAGCCATTGTCACGCTGCCTGTAAAAGAGAGATGAACAAGGTTTTCGCAATTGCGTGTGACATTATTACAAAGATTTATCTGGGATGGCGCTGCTTCAATATTATTGAATTATAGACATCCTGCACGTGATGCAAACTGCGTTGTATTATAGAGCCGGTTCTCTCGGGTCCTCTTAACACCGGTGATTGTACCAATAAGATGAATGTGCTTCATGATTTTAATCTACATTAGAAGTTTCCTGCATCCCAAATATGCAGTTTAATAATGAATTTGTTAGCCAAGGGTTTTTTTGCTGAGATACTCAGCTCAGTCAACAAGGTGTTTGGCTCGAAGATTTATTTGTGGATGTAGCAATGTTTTTTTGGCTTTCTGGAGCTGTCCAGTCAGCACCATCAGCCGATCGCACTGACATCAGCACCACAGACAGCTCCAAATAACCAGCGCTTCAATGCCTGCACAACGTTTGTGCAACACTTAAAGAAACAGTTCAAACAAACATTCAAAATCTGACATGATTTTTTCACTCTGGTGTCATTTTAAATCTGCTTTTGTTTTGTTCTGTGGATTTGCTAAGGTTGTCATGCTACAAATATAGGGATTATAAAGCAGTTCATAATAACTTTATAAGGCAAATATAGGATGAACATACTGTACAGTATGTGATTATTCAACATTGATATTCACCTCCATGGCAGCTCTCAAATTGAATATTCAGATTATGAGATTATCTATTTTTTTCTTTTAAATAAAGAAATCTTTAAGCAATTTATACATTTGACATATAAGAAAACATGTAAAGTCTCACATCAAGACCTTTCTCTAGTTATGTTTTATATTAAAGTTTAATCCTAATTCAGTTTAATTTGGCTTTATAACATTTTTACAAAATTTATTATATATATTTTAATTTAAACCAATACATAAACCACTGTTTACAGATTATTCTCAATTTTAAATTAAATTAACTGATGGTCATTTGAAATGTTAAAAATTGTGATACATTATGATTTTAATGCATTGTAATACACTGAAAAAATATGTATAGTACAGGATTTACTTTTGAAACAATTACATTTTAAAATTTGTATTTTAATATATTGTATAACAGGGCTTTTCAGACCCGGCAGTGATAAGAAGTAAAACCTTAATAAATAATAAATTAATAAATAGTACAAAAAAAAGATAATAAAAATGAATAAATAAATAAAATAAATTGAAAAGGAATGATAAAAAAATGGGCATTAAAATGATAAATTAAAAAAAATTCAAATAATTAGCATTTGATTAAAATAAATGATAAATGATTGATATTATCATTATTATTAAATTCAATAATCTTTAAAAAGGATTCAAATGACCATAATGATTGATAATTACAATAATTACAAACTAAAACAAATTTGATTAAGGTTCAAATAAATAATTTGATTTAAATTATATTAAATTAAGTAAATAAATGTGTAAATAAACGATTAACAACATTAATATAAAAAGTAGAAAATAATGTAACTTAATAAAAGCAAAATATTTTCCAAATAATATTTTAGACAAATTTATAATATTGTTTTGGCTTATAAATGAAACTGCATTAATGTTTTTTACATTTTAGGATGGGTTCCCTCACATGAGGATAATCATATTAGTGAATCCGTGGCATTTAAGATTTAAATCATTCACTGCAAAACACAAATAATTACAAAGAAATGTCAAATAATACATGGAAGTAAAAGACTGAAATCCTACTGCCTTTCAAAACATGCTCGAAGATGTTTCTTTAAAAAACTTTTTTTTTTGAAACAGTGACAGGGCTATTGACAGATGCATTATAAAGATTGACCATTTGAAGCTATCTATTGCATTAAGCAATGTTAGCAAACAAAACATTGTCATAAAGTGTTACCTGCTTGTCCTTGTAATCCTGTGATGGACTGCAAAAATTATGTTGCTGTTTTCTGGCACCGATTCAGTGATGCACTTTTCTTGTTTATTCTTTTGGCTTCTGTCATTTAATTGGGCAGCGGTCACATGAAGATCACAGAATGTAAAATAACTCCAATACCCTGATAACAAAATAAACAAATATTAATATCACATGGAATGACGGATTTATTTGATGACACACTGGAAGTGTCTCTACAATGTGTTTTATTATCAGTTCACACACAAAATAAACTGACATCATCTACTGCCTCTCCACCTGTTTCACACTTGTTTCAGTTTCCTTCTTTTTAACAAAAAGTATAGATATTTTGAAGAATATTGGAAACCAGTAGCCACTGACTTAATTTTCTTTCCCTACTATGGATGTGAATGGTTACCAGTTCCCACCAATCTTCCAAATATTTTCTTTTGCATTCAATAGTATAAATGGTTAGCAATAAGGTCTCTGGTTCCCGGCTGGGCCAGTTGTAATTTCTGTGTGGAGTTTGCATGTTCTCCCCGTGTTCGCGTGGGTTTCCTCCGGGTGCTCCAGTTACCCCCACAAATGACACATTAGGGGGAATCTCCTCATCCACCACCAGTGTGCAGCATCCACCTGGATGACGCGACGGCAGCCATATTGCGCCAGACCGCACACCACACACCAGCTGATTGGTGGAGAGGAGACCGAGTGATGAAGCCATTTATCATATGGGGATGGTTAGGAGGCCATGATGGACCAAGGCCAGTGGGCAAATTTGGCCAGGATGCCAGGGTTAAACCCCTACTCTTTTTCGAAGGACATCCTGGGATTTTTAACGACCACAGAGAGTCAGGACCTCGGTTTAACGTCTCATCCGAAAGACGGCGCTCAATGAGCAGTATAGAGTCCCCATCAATATACTGGGGCGTTAGGACCCACACAGACCACAGGTTGAGCACTCCCTGTTGGCCTCACCAACACCACTTCCGGCAGCAACCTAGCTTTCCCATGTGGTCTCCCATCCAGGTACTGACCGGGCGCAGCCCTGCTTAGCTTCAGTGGGCGACCGTGTGAGAGTTGCAGAGAGCTAGCTGCCGGTACAATTAGAGAGTACATGGGTGTTTCCCAGTACTGAGTTGCAACTGGAAGGGCATCCGCTGCATAGAACATATGCTGGAATAGTTGGTGGTTCATTCCAACTGATAAATAAGGGACTACGCCAAAGGAAAATAAATGAATGAATGAAATAAATGTTTGGAACCACTCGAGGGTAAAGAAAGGTAAACTATCCCTGCATTTTTTTAATTATTATTATTATTATTATTGGTTTGGCACAATTTTCACATGCAAGCAATTAGTAAATTATCAAAACTCTCAGTACTTATATCACAACTGATCAACAAATGTGCACATTTTTCAAACATTTCAGTATATTTTAATTTGTGTTAGTACAATACACAATCACAAACATCCTTTTCACCACATAAAGTAAGTGTTTCATCAATATATTAATGTTTCATTCACAGTAACTGCCTTTCATAAAGCTATTACTATGAAACTTTTGATTTGCATTTCTTATTATTTGGGTTTAATACATTTCTATCTATCATTTAACTCAACTGACCTTAATGTTAAATCAATTAATCATTTATTATGTCCATAGATTTTTAATTTGCCCAATTTCTGATAAATTGCAAGTTACAAAGAGCTTTCAGTCAATAAATACCAAACACTACAGTAATTATTTAATGCCTTCTTTCACAATTTTGAGTCATATAAACTTTTTTTTTTTAATATAGCTTTTGTCAGTTTGTCTGAACATGAGTGTAAAATTTGCTGTAATGGATGTGTATACAGTTTTGTAACATTCATTCAGCACCAAGCAGTGATTTGAAACCTGCACCTTGTATTGTTTGCTACTGAATGAACTGATTATTAAAAGTACTACGTTGGAAAGTACTGTTGAGTTTTGGTGAATAAAGCCAAATGTTCTCAATACATATCACAATAATCTGAAACAATAATATAAACATGTGCAACTACAATGAAATCATGAGGTCGAGTTTTGAAAGAATGACTAGTGGTATTACAAGTGTGACCTAAAGTTTTGTATTAAGAGATTTGAAAATGTACAACTTACGTATGAAAATAGTACCAAACCAATTTTTTTTAAAAAAGTAACACCATGCCAAGATGGAGCTCTGCCAAAGACAACAAACCTAATCTCTCGCACACACACACACACAAACACGGGCAATGCCAAATATCCTGCCAGTCTTGCCCCACAAACCTAAACATTCATATTTGTCTCACACACACACACACACACACACACACACACACACACACACATACATCCGTTCAGGCTGCCTGAGGTGCCCGCTGGTTCCGCATGATTGATGACGCCGATTGAGAGGCAGATCATTTGGGTGCCCCTCGCTACCAAGGACGTAAATCACATCAGCCCACTCTAATGATTTCTCCCAGACCCATTTGGCAGAATCCACAATAACCTATTGAGCCTTGCATGGGGACAAAAAAAAACATCAATAAAGTCAAATAATGATTTTATTTAAGCACTTTATCAAGCATTTTTTCCAAGGTTGGATGGGGGAGAGAAGCTTCTGGAACCCATCAAGGTGGTTTGATGCGTTAGAAACGTAAAAGTCACTGCCTATGACTGAATATGTCCATTTCGGGCACTGGAAGTTGGTTGTGGTTTAAGGAGTAAAGATGTCTGCTGTGTGGTACAGTGATGAATGAGGAGCGGGAGAGCAGATTTGGACACTCGCTGCCCTGAGGGGTGACCCATTTCAACTTTTCATTAAAACGTCCAGTCCGGGCCAAGCCATGATTGGCTTCTAATTGATGAGGCCATTATGATCTAATTAAGCACACATTTTCAAAGCCACTCTTAGTTTGGCTTCATCATGGCAGGAGAAAGCTCATTGGCACCGGATAGATATTTAACAAATGAAGAAGAATGAAAATCACATGACAGGACGAATCAAATACTGTTCATTTAGGCTTATGCATAACTTTTATGGAATTAAGTCATATTTGTTTAATTGTGTAAAAGTGACATTGTTTTTTGACTCACTTTTACCTAGTTGTTTGATGTTTACTTTGCAATAATCTGTTTTAATAACATTTATTCTTTCTTTTTGGAAGCTTTAGTCAATCATTTTTTTCAATAAATTATTGGCAACAGAAAAAAAAAACATTTTATGGGTCCAAATTATAGAATTTTTTTTAATGCAAAAAAAACAACAACAAAACATCAGAATATTAACCAAAGATTGTCTTCCATAAAGATAATTAGTAAATTTTCTTCCGTAAATATATAAAAACACTTTTTGATTAATGTGCAGTGCTAAGAACTTTAAAAGCAACTTTGTAAGTATTTAGATTTTTTTTTAACCCTCAGATTCCTGATTCCAATATATTTTTGGCAAGAGTAAAAAAAAAAGCATTTCAAAATGATAATTTTTTCTTTTATGCAAAGAATCATTAGAATATTAAGCAAAGATTGTGTTCCATAAAGATATTTTGTAAATGTCCTACTGTAAATATATCAAAACACACTTTTTGATTAGTAATGTGCATTGTTAAGAACTTTAAATGCAACTTTGTAAGTATTTAGATATTTTTTTAAGATTATTTTTCCAGAAATTGGCCAAATGTGGTCAAATTCTAAATAAGTATATGTCAATGGAAAGCCTAGTTATAACAAACATTTAAAAAAATTATGTCAATCAAATATGGTCACATCATATGATATATACAGACACAACAGAAGTGATGAGGTATTGACAGACCTCAAAATTATCCAAACAACAAGTGTGAACACTCTAAAACTTGCATTGAATTACGCCTTGTATGGAATGCTAATCTTTTCTGGTAAAAGCACCAAATGCAAACTGAAAATGTAAGTAAACAAAACACACACACTAAAGTCATATTTGCTATGATCTTCCCAAATGATAATGTGTGTTTTTAATAGCTCAGTCTAAAGTGGACGGTCTGATCCAGTGAGGGGCATCCTTGCATGAAAGTCAATCCAGTGAAAGTGTATGTGCGTCTGCTTATTAGTAACACAAAGCTGGATGGGGAGATGTAAGGCTCTGTTCAAATAAGCTTGCTGTCCCCAGGCCAGGTTTTATGTGTGAGAGGGCCAAGGAAAGAACGAGAAGAAATGGATGAATGGTTGGATGGAGAACTTTCTTTTAATTTGAAGTCTTGAGGGAAAATGTGCATATACAATTACAGCACATACGAGTGGAGCCCAAAAAATGGCACTAAAGAGAAAACTGAACAATGAAATGGAGAGAAATATGATGATCTGCGGTGTTATCATCTCTTTCCTCCTCCTATCGTCTTCTACATGCAGGAAATGATAAATGTAAGTAATGCCACTGTAATCCATTACTAAGGACTGACAGTTTGCATGAATAGGGCTGTGAAGTTGTGAGGGAGGGGACGGGGTCTATCATCAAACTCAATTATCATCTTATTACAGCCACTAAGTGGCCTCATATTAGGGTCACTGCCCTTAATTTCAAGGGGGAAAATAATTGGTAACTCCCGTAATAGCAATACACAGACACCATTTAGCAAACCCTGAGGGGATCCTGTGGGCTAATCAATGGGAAGTCTGATAGCGCAATACGACCACCATCTGATAAGTGTCTGGCTCTGTTTTTCTACAGTACTAATCAAACTTAACAGAAACTTAAAGTAACCATTATGTAAATATAGTTCAAAGAAGATGTTAAAGAGACAGTCCACCTGGAAATAAAACCTGATCAACCTCATGTTGATTCAAGCCTGTATAATCTTCTATGAAAAAAAAGTTTAAAGGTGCAGGTGATTGTCTTCAGAAACATTTTTTGTTGTGCTGGTTGAAAGTCTCTTCACATTCCAATAGTAATGATTAAAGTAAATGATCTAAATGTATTTATATGTATTTTTATATTCTGGGTAAGGCATAA